>JAVDPK010001640.1:168662-195700 GCA_034780415.1 Cichlasoma orientale
CAGCGTATTTACGTTTCCAAAATGCGCGCGCATCGCTACTACGTCATCATTGTTTACAAACAGTAAAAGGGTCTATACCATACCTAACCAGCTGGAACTACGTCTGGAGTTGGTTACCAACTAAACGTATTGTAAACAATACCTTTGTCCTTTTTCTTCCTCTAATCTTCTCCTTTCCTCCTCTCTGCCCCAGAACGACAGCTCCTTTCTGTCACATGTCTGTTTGTAGCTTCATCCACAAATGACGTAACTGACGGACCATCAGGTCACCTGGAGCACTGCTGATGCGCGTGCCTGCTAAAACTACCTGAAATCACGCTCACACACACGCAGTCATCAAGAGGCCTACTCATTAAATTAGTGTTGTTACAATTGTACAAATCTAAAGCGGTGGAATGGTTTCTTCTTTCTTTTAGGACACTGGCATGTTAAAAAAAAAAAAAGTTTCATCACTAATGTAGGTGAGTTTGGGGGCCCCCTGGTGGTCAGGGGGCCCTATGCAGCCGCATATGTCGCCTATGCCTCGGGCGATCCATCCCCAGAGGCCAAATGTGTGCCGGATGTCCCACTCCTGCATCAGCAGCACATCAAACATGGACAAAGTTTCAAATAATGAGGTCAATGTATGCATAAACAATCCCCGTGAGCCTAAAGCTTTAGGCTGCTCCTTTTTCTCCTACTCTTTGCTCAGTATTATGCTAACTGCAGTCATCTCAGGCTGCAGCTGTGATCACAGCAGTCCCACCTGTTAAAGATCATTACACATTAAATATATGAAAACGAACACAAAGGAGCTTAAAAACAAACTTTAGCTTTCATTTATTCTTACTGTATTGTTTTAGTGAGGGACTTGGAAAGGTTACAAGTATACAATGTATTTCATATTCATATTATTATGAGCTGCCACTCCAGCAGAGTCAAAGAATAAAGATATGGAGCAGCAGAATAGAGTTTTAGAGTTTCATTCACACCTTTAGTTTCTGGCTGATTTTGTAGCCCATTTTTCCAACCTGGCAGACTGACCCGCCTCTGCCTCTTCCTCACCAGTCCTCCATCCTCCTCCTCTGCATGTGAAACGAAACACACTGGAAAAACTACACAATCAGCCTTTCCTTATTACTCTGATTACATGATCACCATCTAGCAGCAGTTTCACTTTCGTTTGTTACAGATCAGCTGTGTTATGTTGTTGTTTCTTTTCGTCACGCTGCTCAGCGGTATGTCTAAGTTTTGTTTTCCACGTTAAGTTTCGTTTGTGACTCACGGACTGCAGAGTGACACAATAAGAATCAGCTGTCGGTCCAAAACAGAGTCAGACAGCATGTTGTCCTGGGGAGAGGACTGTCAGCGAGGGTTTTACTTGAAAGACGGCTCCAGTACCGACAGCGCGACCGCTGATAATGGGGTTCATTATTTAAACATCAGTTATCACATCGCGGATCTGTCTGCAGGTCACAACGTGCTGGCTTTCGTCAAAAGTAATGGAAACGCCTTCATCATCCGCACAAACGAGAGCAGGGACGGGAGAAGAGTGAGAGGCAGGCAGAGTGAGTATCAGCCTCACTAACAAGTTCACTCTTATAGATACATTTAACCACACTGTGTCCATTTGCTCGTGAATCTGCAGAGTTTGTGAAATGCAAAGAGAAGATTGAAGCTGTGAGTTGTGGTGATGATGTGGTCACACTGCTGTCTGAGAGTGGCAAAGTTCTCTGTGTGGACACAACACAGTCTCCTTTCATTCCCAGGTAGGGAGAAACACAGTTTATGGTCCTTAGACTGTATTAGAAATATCATGTATTATTATTAGTAGTGTTTGTTTGCATTCCTAGTCCTGCAACCCTACAGTGTGTATAATCCTTCAGCAGTCCTCCTGTTTCCTGCTCTTTTTCAGGCCACTGGAACTTTTTTCTAATAAACAGGTTTCTCAGGTTGCTTGTGGGAGTCAGCACTCAGTTGCTCTGACCAAAGGTACTCTATCTATCTATCTATCTATCTATCTATCTATCTATCTATCTATCTATCTATCTATCTATCTATCTATCTATCTATCTACATATATAAGAGGACATGATGTTCATTAAGTCACATAGAGCATAAAAGTTGCAAAGTGGCTTGCAGGTGCACAGTAGCTTAGCCTAAAGTAGCTTAATTAACACACCCTGCATTATGATAATTAGAGGCCTACAAGAGTATCAGCTGATGGCTCAGCTGATTGCTTAATTTCTGGCCTGACTAAACATTATGCTTGACTTTAATACTTAACATTCACATTATTAACCCTACATACCTGCATTTTTTATTTGAAATGGAAATCATGGAATGGAAATTTTCTGTGTTTTGTGCATCATTTTATAGAACTTTCATCAGCCTTCAGCCTGGCATATCACCAGAATATAAACTTTAATTTGTATTTTTAATTTTTATGGGTTTGAATACATTTTTAATGGACAACTGTGACCAACCCATTGGTGGGCTTGTCATGACATTAAATATAAACTCAAATTAAAAGAGAGATCTGCTGACGTCCCCCACAGATGGGCAGCTGTATACATGGGGCCAGGACTGCAGGGGCCAGCTGGGTCTGGGTACGAGGAAGTCTGGCTGCAGATCACCTCAACATGTCCGATCTCTGTCAACGATCCCGCTGATCCAGGTGGCTGCAGGGGGAGACCAGAGTTTCGCCCTCTCTGTCTCTGGAGGCGTCTTCAGCTGGGGCAGAAATGACTGTGGACAGCTCGGGCTGGGAGACACAAAAGGTACTGTGGCTAAATCTTTAATATCTTTTTTATTCCTTTTAATATGAAATGTGTTTATGTAAGGATAATACTGCAGTCTGTTTTACCACCAGACACAGTCATGCTAACTTTATTGTATATTAATGTACATTGGAAAGCATAATCTAGTAACATAACTTTTCCTTGCAGACAGACACGCACCGGTTTCTGTTCGTTGTTTGAACAGGAAGAAAGCTCATCACATTTCCTGTGGGAAGGACCACACGGCCATTCTGACAAAGGTTAGTCAACAGGAGCTTTTTGATGTTCTGCTTTCTCATCTTACAACATATTACTAGAAAGAGCGAATGAATGAACAAAGTTATTCCCCAAACACCAACGGAGGGATTTGGGATGTTATATTACTTTAAAACATCTTCATTTATCATGAAGTTGCACATTATAAACATCAAAAAGAAAGCTGAAAGAGGCTGAAAAGTAATGTATTAATTACCATTGGGTGGCAAAATTTAAAAATAAAAACAACTTCTTAATAGATTTTTTATTTTTTGAAAAAACATGAACTTAAAATATTTGCTGTGCAAATGTACAAAATGACTGTGGGACTTCCCGCTGCACTTGTCTGGTTTCCTCCTCAGCATGGTGCAGTGTTTACATTCGGCTCTGGTCAGTACGGGCAGCTCGGTCACAACTCACTACAGAACCAACTGCATCCTCGGCTTGTTGCAGAGCTCTGGGGGGCAAAGGTCACCAAGATTGCATGTGGAAGGTATGGCACGCATACTGTTTACTTCATGATCTGTTCGGGCTGTTTTTAAAAAAAAAAAAAAATCTGTTTTTACATCAAAGTACAGCAGCTAAATGTTTAAAATCTATTCCAATTTATTCCTAGCCTCTAATACATAGTAAAAAAAAAGTATAGAAAAAACTATCAATGTAAAGCTCATTATTTATATGGTTACATAATATCTGCTAATATCTGACACGGTAAGGGTCAACAAGCCAAAAGTTTGTTTTGAAAGCTGGTGCTGAAGCACGTCATTACTGAATCATTGAAGAGGATAAAATCATCAAGCTGCTCAAATAAAAACTGCTTAAAGTAAAGCAGTAAAGTGTATATATGGCTTTGAGGTCTAAAAATGTTGGTTTGTGATACATTATTTACTCAGGAATCACACTTTAGTTCTGACCGACTCCAAGAGGGTCTACTCCTTTGGTTGTGGGGAGCAAGGGCAGCTGGGACGTGGAGAGTTAAATCATCCATCTGTGCCGCTACCTGTTCAGCTGTCACAGGGTAACTATTCCTATGGTATAAATAACTCGAGGTCAGAATTGAGCAATTTGAGAAATAATGCGTTTCCTCGTCATTTCAGACACCAGTGAGCCCCAAATTAAAAACATCTTCGCAGGAGAAAACTGTTCATTTGCGGCGTGCTCCTCTGATGAGGTACTGACAGGAACACGTAAAGCACAGACCGTGATGGGAGGAGGCGAAAACATGTGAACACCGACTGCTTTCTTTCACAGGACGCTCACGAAGGTTCAAACCCCGACTGTGGATCTGTGACACAGCACGGTCTCGATGACAAGGTTGATAAATGGACCTCTGAATGCGATTCAAAGTCATGGAAAAAGATAAAACAGTAAGTATGATCATTGGGAGTCACAGTTTTTTATTTGAATTATATGATTACAAAGCAAAGTTGTTTTTTTGCAATGGAATGAAAGCATTAAATCTTCACAGGGAAATCTACGGGGCATTTTCCTCGGCGTCCTGCCTGAACAACAGCTTCCTCGAGCACAGGTAAACAGAGCTTCTGTCCATCTTCTCCCTTTTTCTCATTCTCATAGTTCAGCAGTGAAATAACTGAAACATTGTTACAGCTGCTATATATTTGCCTCTGCCTCAGTGCCATGCTGTCATGTGGACTTTTTTCTTTGTCTTCTTAGCAGTGATAAACATTTCCAAACTTCAACAAAGTACCCTGGTTTGAACCTGAAACATGCACGGCTTGCTTTCAGGAAGCTGGTAAAGAAGGACAACGTACGGGCAGAGGTTTGTTACTAGAATACATGTAATCTGTAGGATTACAACCATTCATCTTTCATACTTTTTTTGGGGGGGGATATGCTTAAGTGGAACCGCCCACTAAGGTCAATTCAATATTGCTTTGTTGAGCTGGAAATGACCATATTTAGATAAGAGGATAATGTGAGAAGCTATCAGCTAGTAATAGGAGGCTAAATCCATAAACTGTAAATAACATCACACGGGGACAACTTCACTAATAAAATACTGCAATTACACTTAAAACCAAAACTGCAGCACAAACATCCAGATCAATGACTCAAATTAGGAAAAGGTGAGGGCTGGCAGACCAGCTGCAGTTTCCTGTGTCAGCACAGCTGTCGAGCCACACCCCAACTTTTAAGCCTATCTTTGCGAGGGCATTCAAGTCTCTTAACTCTAAGTTTAACCATTACAACTAACTGCTCGACTTAGAGTTACCCTAACTGTAACCTAATTATAATTCTAAAACAAAGTCTCAATCATCATCCAGATGTTTTTCTAATTTTTAAAAATGGTTCTCACAGGGATAGCTTGGATAAGTACACACATCAGGATTTTTGGTTACTTTTTTTTTTTTTAATTTATCGTGTTTGAATGAGCTTTTCAAAAACTGCAACCCATTATCAACTCATTCTGCACGGTCACGTTCTGAGCACACACACATTTAGTAAATGCATCCTCATAGCTGCACCCTTTACAAAATACCTGCATGTGACTCATTTAGCAGACTGTAACTGGTTACAGTCTCAGCGACTAACCTGTGTTAACAAGATAAGCTTCTTGTCTTTTATAGAATGACTTAATAATCCTGATGTTTCTCTTCTGAACACCATCCTAAACAAAAGATACGTGCAGTACACGAGGACCCAACTGCTGCTGCTGCTGCTGAGTGATCCTTGTGGTCCTTTTCAAACAGATTGAGGCTGCTGTGCTGCACCTGCTTCCTTTCCTTGATAAAAAACCAGTTGGAGTGGAGGGGTTGAGAATCTACCTGCTTCTCAATGAGCTTCTGCATGCAATCCAGAAACGCACGTGGCAATGGAGCACGAAGCTCGCTGAGGTGGTAGCTGGTGCAGTGACAGGCTTGTCGAAGGAAAGCCTCCAGATTATAGGTACTGTTGCCACCGTCTTATGTGATATCAGAATTCTCTTTTTCAATCTGGAAGGGAACAAAGTGTTGAAAGTTTCATGGTACGCCCCTTTTTATCTGTTCTGCTGTAAAATGCCCACTGACGCTGATGTTTTCTTCCCTGTTGTTTTCTTGAGGCGACTGGTGGTGCTCGCTGTCACCCTCCGCCATGATTCGACACGTTAAAGTCTGGAAGACGGCCCTCTCAGAGATCCTGTCCTTCCAGCCTGTTCCTCGCAACTCTGGAGTCAGAAATCTGCTGCTAGTCCTCCAATACATGTACAATGTCAGTATTGATATCCTGAACCACTTATTTTACTCATTCCTAAGTTAAAATGTAACCCTTTCTTGGCCTTTTAAATGATAATACATATTTGATAAGATGTTCTCTTCCGAAGGCCAACAGCAGGGTTGCAGAGTGTCGAAGGATACCAGAGAGCGATTTTTGTTTGTCAACTGACGAAACATTTCTTTTCGAGGATCTTTGTCATTGGCATTTACAGTCACAACGGAAGGTAAAATGTTCTGGTCTACAGCAGTGTGTCTGTGTGTAATCTACTTTGTCGTGCTTTGTTATCCCCTGTTTCTGACCTTTGGTTCTGTCACTTTCGGTCGGTGTCCAGTGTTCATATAAACAACAGGAAGAAATGTGTGATTTTCATGTTCTGTTAAACCTAAAAAAGCTGTATGTTTTTTTCCCTTTTAGCATGCACATGCTGAGCCACTTGTCCTTTGTAACTTCCCAATTGTGATGGATCTGCAATCAAAGAAAACAGTTTTTGACATGAATGCTTTCTGCACCAAGGTAATTGAAGCCTCACAGAAACTGCCTTTACATAAAATAGAACACCTCAATCTGAGAAAATCAAGAGGAAAAATTAAAATAACTTTATTTCAGGTGACAGAAGTGAAGGATGTCCTTTTGAATTCTTGGCAGACATTTGGCTGCGATCCCCTAGTTCCTGAATTTTTCTTCGTAGTGAACCTGAGGCGAGCATCAGTTTTGGAGGACACCATCAAAAAACTTGCTGACACTCGTCACAGAGACTACAAGAGGCCACTCGTGGTAAACACAGCAAGATGCAAATAATATTAAAAATCTGTACGTTATTGTAAGACACAATTTTTGATGTGAACCTTTTTTTGCCCCTTTGTCTTGTCTTGTAGGTTTTCTTTGATGAAAATCGTGTGATCGATGAAGTCTACAAGAAAGACTTTTTTTATGAAGTCTTTCATGACTTGGTGTCAGCTGAATCTGGGATGTTCATGTTCAATGAGTCTGAAACACTGGCATGGTTCTCCTCCAAGGTAACTCTGTCTGCTCACTGGAAATAGAATTAGAATAGACCCAGAAGTCGCAGCTTTTAATGGGTTCCTTATAGTGCCATACAACTAACAATATTCAGTTCGGATCATATTTATCAATCCAACCTTCGAGAACTGATTTCTGATTTGATTTGTCTCCCCCATCAACATCAGGGAACTCAGGAAGACCAGCGTTTCTTTCTGTTTGGGGTTCTGTGTGGACTGGCTTTGTACAACAGCTGCATCATTCACCTACCCTTCCCGCTGGTTCTGTTCAAGAAGCTGCTTGGCGTGAGGCCTTCCCTGGAGGATTTGATCGAATTCAGCCCAAGTGTTGGAGAGTAAGGGGGGTGGGCGGGATTTAATAAGAGTTATATTTATTTAACACAAATTTGTAGTTTTAGGTGTTGGCTGGTTTCACAAATCATCCCAAACTATGTTGTGTTTAAAGGAGTCTGAAGTACATCCTGGACGACTACAAAGATGATGACTTGGAGAACTTGTACATGTATTTTTCGGTAAGAGTTTTTCAGAAGGCCGATAACTTTCACTCAGAAATGGTCTTAGATACCTGACTCAGTTAAAGCAGTAATATCTATATTTTTTCCTCAACAGATCAATTGGGATGGGAAGGATTTTGACCTTGATCCAAAAAATCCTGAAAAGCTGGTGACAAGTCAGAATAAGTGAGGACAATCAAAGCTTTTTTTAAAAAACAAAAAACAAACAAACATATTTTTAAAAAGCAAATATAGTATTATCCTGCCAAAGAGGATCTAGAGATAAAAACAAGCCATCACTTAATATGATCAAAACAGTCTAATAGCTCAACCAAACTGTTTATACCACTGTAGCTGACAGAAAGCTATAACTGGATATCATCTGCAAAGAAACAGAGATTTATTACATATACTATTTTTGTGACCAAGGGGAAGCATCTAATAGAAAAGTAGCAAGGTCTAGTGCATATCCTTGAGGTACACCACAAATTTGCAAGTTTGTAGACAAGCAATTTAAACAATCATGGGGAGATATCAGTAACAGCGATAGGAAGAGATCACTCTTTAAATAAAATGGAACAAATTAGTTCATGATTTGAAAAAAGTGTTTTTTGAATCGCTACATTGCCAAACAGGAAGGAGTATGTGGATGCCTACGTGAATCACGCCTTCAACGCATCAGTGGAGAGTGTGTTTCAGGAGTTCAGAAGAGGCTTCTTCCTGGTGTGCGAGCGGGATTTGGTGAGACTCTTCAGGCCAAAGGAGCTACAAGAAGTGATGGTGGGTAAAGACTTCAATGACTGGGAAAAGCTGAAGCAGGTACAGTCCAAATTATTTTCTCTGCAGTTATTTTATAACATCCTTGTGTATGCTTTGATTACTATCAGTAAATGATGGATTATCTGTAGTAAACATAATAGCCTCTTTGTGATTAGAACACAATTTATGAAGATGGCTACGATGCTGACCATCCCACCATACAGATGTTTTGGGAGGTTTTTGATGAACTAACTGAGACTCAGAAGCAAGCTTTCCTGTGTGAGTATTGTACCTGGTTTTGACATGTAAATGGAAGCTATATTACTAATCTGCTTTATTAGACTTTCTATACAGTATATTCACAGAGTTACAACAAAGTCAGCTGTTGCAGGAATTTAACAATATAAATTCATAATATTTCTTCATCACCTGAAGCCGCTAAAGTTTAGATGTTCAGGAATGTGTTTACATTTGCTGGTCTATGCAGTGGGTATCTGGTCTGTGGTAGGAAAAATCAGTTTCACAGCAGCTGAGGTGGTGGACAATTCTCAACGCTATGCAAAAAATAAACACGTTAAAAACCAGGAAATTCACTGAGTTCCACTTTTTTCCTCCTCTAGGGTTTGTGACAGGATTTGACCGGGTACCTATTCTTGGTATGGACACAATAAAAATGCAAGTCAAAGTTAAAGAAGTCACAGACCTCTCCCCTGACCGGTACTATCCGGAGACACACACGTGTTTCTCGACCTTGGAGCTGCCGTTATACTCAGCTAAGGAGATCATGCAGACCAGACTGACAGAGGCCCTGAGCAACAATAAGAGGATCTACAAGTGATCAGCATTACACGCCGACGTTTTACTGAGCTGAGCAGAAGACTTAACATTGCTGTAATACACTTTGTTACTTAACAGTAACAAAGGAACAGAAGTTACTTTGTGAATGGCTGACCAAACAGCAGTTACCGATTATGTTACTGATCAGAGTATTAGGGATAATAAAGGGTTTATGATGATGTGGAATGCATGAATTTATATTTTAAAAAATCACATCTTCGAAAAATAAAAATGTAATATATGCTTATATGGTTTGGAGGAAGTCTGTTAGTATGTAACCGTTTAAAGTGTTAAATCTCAGAGAATATACATTGTTCTGTGTTTCAAATGTGGATTTACTATTAAAACTTATCTGAAATGTGATGTACTTTGCTCATTTCCTTTTTTTATTTTTTTTTTTATTTGCTCATTTCCAACTCTGTATTGTTATTCTTGGATTCAGCTAAAGTAGCTTTGCATGATTCACAGGTTAAAGCAATCCAGCCGTTTCCCTTTAAGCCAAGTTTCTTCTTGATTGCTGCCTCCACAAACAAAAGACTTGAATAGCAGATCGGTGGGCTTCTGTGCCCACAGCCACAGCTATCCACGCAAGATGATCATATCTGAAAACCGCCCATCTCCAGAAAACACCAAATGCAAATGTGCTGCCTGGCCTCTGTGGCGTCTTGGCTATTATGTTTCTGGCTTGGCACGAAGGTGCCCACTGCTTCTTGGTCTTTGCTGTAGGTTGTGTCCACTCGGGGTTTCACCACTCTGTGTCATGATCTTTAGATTCTGGTGACTCTGATGAGGGTGGGGGTGTCCACACAAGCACCACACTGCCTGCTTTTATTCCTGCTAGTTTCTTTATCCTTGGCATGCATCAGGGATACCTCAGGATTCAGTATCTTGCCCAAGGATACTTTGACGTACAGGTTCAACCCAGGATTGACCTGCTGACCTTCCTATTAGTAGATGACCCACTCTACCTACTCCTGAGCCACAAGTAAGATGTAAGATGTTGAAATATTGTCGATATTGCTCAATGTACACTTAAAACATGAGTATCTTGTAAGCCCGATAATGTGAAACCTGCATGAAAGTGTTTCAGTTCTCAGGCAGACTTTTGTTAGAGTTAATTTGTAAAGTACCCCTGAATCAACAACAAAAATATAAGTAAGGAAAGGAGTGAAATGTGGTTATTTTTCACTATACAAATACTGCTGCTGTCAAGCAAATACTGCACCTATCACCTCCAGTTTCACGTTTGTTTTCCCTCTTGCAGTACGGGTAATAAACCACGCCCACTGACTCACTCGCTGTGGTATTGTTAAGTTTTGTTTTCCTTTCGTCACAGCTGACTTTGCCGACTGAACCAATTAGGTTTCGTTTCATGCTTCCAGCTGAGCTATAAAAAGCAGCTGCTTGTAAGGCTGAATCACTGTACCAACATGTTTTCATGGGGAGAGGACTGGCAGCAGGGCTTTCGCTTGAAAAAAGCCTCAAATATTCAAACCGCTGATGGAGTGCACTTTCTAAACCTCAGCTTTCACATCGTGGATCTTTCAGCAGGTCACAGTGTGCTCACCTTTGTGAAAAGTAGTGGGGATGCTCACATTATTCGCAAAGATGAGGGAAGAGTGAGAGGCAAACAGAGTGAGTATTGACCTCATGTTCCTTTCTCAGTTTCTGCTCTCGGCCTCTGTTGATCCACTCTCACCTGCTGTGTTTGTGGCTCGTAAATCTGCAGAGTTTGTGGATTGTGGGGAGAAGATTAAGGCTGTGAGTTGTGGCGATGATTTGGTCACACTGCTGTCTGCAAGAGGCAGAGTCTTCTGTGTGGATCCAGTTCGCATTCCTTTCGTTCCCAGGTGAGGCAAAAGTTTTGCATCTTTATTTCTTTAAGGATCTGTTCCTAAATCTCAACTTGATTTCACGATATCTGACTCCCATAATCACAGAATTGTTTGATCACCTCCTGTTTGTTTTGTTTCAGGACTCCAGATGGATTGCGTAACATACGGGTGTCTCAGGTCGCTTGTGGGAGTCAGCATACAGTCGCTCTGACAAAAGGTAGAGTGACGTTAAACTGCACTAAAAGGCTCCTGATGCTGTGGAAGTGCAAAAGTACTAATCCTCACTCCTTTTTGTTCAGGTGGCAAGCGACTTTTTTAAATCTTCTCTTACTGCCAGTGTTGAAGTAAATGTAATTATTAAGTTTATTTTCTTCAGTTCATTTGTGCACTTGATGTTATTTTGTAAACCCTTATAATAATCGTCATTTTGTTAGACAGTAGAAGAAGATGACTCAGTGATAAAAGTATCCTCCGAGCCCAAAGTTCAGATGATACTGATAATTATTTCAGTATTTATGCAGCACTTGATTACACAGAGGTTGACTGCAGGATGTGAGAAAGCTGTTTTGGTGATGTCCCCGCAGATGGTCGGCTGTACACGTGGGGCCAGGGCTCCAGGGGCCAGCTGGGCGTGGGCGCGGACGAGTTCGGTGTCGACTCTCCTCAGCACGTCAGATCTCTGTCAGCGATCCCGCTGGTCCAGGTGGCTGCAGGAGGAGAGCAGAGCTTCGCCCTCTCTGTCTCTGGAGGCGTGTTCAGCTGGGGCAGAAACGACTGCGGACAGCTCGGACTGGGGGACACACGAGGTGCGACAATGTTTTTGCTTTTTGTTGTTGATTTTTCTTGTTTTTTCTGATAACTGTCAATATCATACTGAGAGGTTGTTGTGAGAATGAGTCTTTTGTGTATATTCTAGATGTAGCCATCAAAATACACGTGCAATCCTCAGTATTGTATCTTTCTTACAGACAGACGTACGCCGACTCTCGTTCAGCACCTAAACATGAAGAAAACGGTTTCCATTTCCTGCGGGAAGGACCACACTGCCATTCTGACAAAGGTGAGTCCATAACAGTTAACAGTGTCGTGTTGTAACATTTGACCACCAGGAAAATAAGCAAACATTTCAATGGCTGATTATGATTTATGTATTCATGTGTATCATGTGTTCCTTTGTCTCAGCTCACTGTTTTCTGTCAGATATCATTTCCCCCTCTTTCAGTTTACTGTGGTTTATTTTCAAGGCTACTTCTGTTCAGTCTTTGGTTGTGTCCAAAATCACTGATTACTCAGTGGATTATAAAGTGACTTGCTCCACTACACACTGTATAGTGCACTAAATCTATCCCACTTTGCCTCTTGTGTACCATCATGTATTTCAGTGAAGTAAAAAAGTATTTGTATTTATTGATTTGAGCAAATACACTTGGTGTAATATGTATTTATTACAAAATACATGTCACTTGATAATGATGAAGTAATTAATGGAACCGAGAATAATAAGTAGCATCTGAAAGTTTTTGTTTTGTTTATTTAATTTGATGAACTCATTGTAGTGTCTTCTGCACAGAACTAACTGGTTACAGAGAGTAGAGAATAATTTTGAATGATTTTTTGAATGAAGTTGGATACGAATCATTGTTGTCAGGTTGTCATCTGGCCTCCTTCTTCTTCTTCTTTTTTTGTGTGTGTGTGTGTGTGTCTCCAAGTGGCTCCAATGAATTATAGTGTGTTAGGTTTTGTTTATGTTTTTTTTTTTTTTTACTTTATTGCCAGCACTGTTCAGCACTTTTTCAGTAGATATTAAAGTGCTTGTTCTATTTTAGGAACATTGTTACCACATTTCAGCATATATTCGTCCTCACTAATGAAGCTCACAAAGGCCGCAGTGGGCACTGCTATTAATTAACTGTTTGCTTTTTCACATATGCGCTGCAAAATTCAAGCAATGGCTATATGTACAAAATAATATGAGACGATTGTTTGGTTCTCAGGATGGTGCGGTGTTTACATTTGGCTCTGGGCAGCATGGACAGCTCGGCCACAACTCATTTCAAGATGAACTGCGTCCTCGCCTCATTGCAGAGCTCTGGGGGGCAAAGGTCAACAAGATCACATGTGGGAGGTAATATTTAATTATAAGTATATCATAAACAATTATTAGGCTTTGCCATCTTCCAAATGTGACTCTTGTTTGCTTTCCGAAGCCTCTGTGCTTTAAAGCGTGTCAGTCAGAGTTAGCATCGACGCATGAGAATGTTATTAAATGTTGGAGCAAACAGGAAACATGTGTGATGACCGCTTCCTGTTCAGCATTTGATCACAGCTTACAGATGCTGGCTTATATCCTCAGACTGACCATACCCACGATTCTGATGTCTGATCAGCTGTACTGCTGTTTGTCCTCTATTTTCTCAATCAGCTATCACACATTAGTGCTGACAGAATCCAAGAAGGTGTACTCCTTTGGGTGTAATAAGGAAGGGCAGCTGGGGCATGGAGAGAAGAGCCATCCATCAGTGCCACTGCCTGTCCAGCTGCCACACGGTAACTACATTTAACTGAACCGAAGGGATTCAGTTCAATGTGCAATTAAAGAAAAATGACAGTGGTAAATAAAATAAAGTAGTTTTATAATTATAGTAATAAGCTGTGTCAAATGCAATTGTTATATATAGTTAGAGGGTATAAACACTGTGCAGAAGCAGCAATGGAAAGTGAAAATATTTGGCCATGCATGGAATTTTTTTTAATAACCTGAATGTCATGGACTGAGTTTTATGTGTGTGTGTTTTGCTGTATATATATTTTTAAACTGTCAATGGAAAAAATATATAAAACCTTGGGGTTAACCACAGCTGGCAAAAACGATTTATAGCCTAAACATCACAAATTAATCCCACTGTTGAAGCATGCCACTAACCCTGGTTTTAATTCATTGACTTGTGTTTCTTTCTGCATATCCGATTATAATGTTTTAACCTCTGTTTTAATTTTAGACACCGCCAACATCAATGCAGGAGGAAACAGTTCATTTGCAATAGGCACTCCTAAAGAGGTACCAGCACGAATGCATACAGTACAAAGGATAACTGTAGGCGATGCAACAATGTCTTTAACAGTTATACACGTATGTGAAGTCATTTTTCTAAACCGAACATGAATGTTTGCTTCTTTCATAGGACACTGATAACGGGTCAAAAAGTGGCACTAAGAACAATGTGACTCAGCACTCGATTGATGATATGATTGGCAAATGGACCTCTGAATATGATCCGAAGTCACTGAAAAACCTGAGGCAGTAAGTCTAACGCAGGAGCGGTTTGTAATTAGTTTGCAGTACAGCATGTACAGTACTCTCGAGTAACCTTCTGAAACGTTCACAGGGAAATTCACAGGATGTTCACCTCTTCATTCTGCGTGAATCAAAGCTTCCTCGACGGGCGGTAAACACACAGTTTCTGAGCACGATCGCCACTTCTTTGTCTCTGTTAAATTGTTACATTTAAATTTACACATTTGTCATTTTTTCTTCTCAGCAAAGACAAACATTTCCAGACTTCACCAAAGTACTCCGGTTTGGACTTGTCGCTTGCACGGCACAGTTTTGAGAAACTGGTGAAGTCAGATCCCGTGTTGGAAGCGGTATGAAACTAAAATGTGGCCACATGTGTTTATAAGCTGATCAGTAATGAACTGCAAAAAGTAGGAAGTGGACTTTGATTAACCATTTGATTAATGATAAGTTATATCGTCAGGTTGAGGGTGCTGTTCTGCAGTTGCTTCCATCTCTTGACATGAAACCAGTGGGAGTGGAAGGACTCCGGATCTTCCTGCTTCTCAGTGAGCTTCTGCATGCAATGCAGAAATGTGGACGGCAGCAGAACACAAGACTTGCTGATGCAGTCGCTGATGTCGTGCAAAGACTCCCTGATGAAAGTGTCCAGATTTTAGGTACTGTGACAGATACAAATATGGCATTATCCATCCATTCATACATACACCAAAAATATAGCCACCTGCCGTTTTGCTAAATGCATTATGAGCAGCTTGCCAGCAAGACCTTAAGTCCCCAGAATCACTTTTTAACCTCGCACACTTTTTCATCCGCACAGTCTCTACTCTTTAAATACACCAGTTTATTAAATGATGGTATTTCATTCTAAGAAACCGTTCAGACTTCATATTCCTGATATGAGCTGGTGAAGTGCTGACTGTAACTTTGTGATCCTCAGGGGACTGGTGGTGCTCCCTGTCGCCCTCCACCATGGTCAGACACGTTCAGGTGTGGAAGCAGGCCCTCTCGCAGATCCTGTCCTCTACGTCTGTTTCTCAAGAGTCTCAAGCCACAAACATGCTGCGAATCCTCCAGCATATGTACCAGGTCAGTATCAGTTATCAGAACTAAATCAGAACTAGTACCGCTCACCATTTTTTTTTTTGGGACAAAAACAGAGTATTTCCACATAGTAGTTAAAATAAATATGACCTCCTCTTCCTGTTTTAAGGCCAACGAGAGAAACAAGAAAATCAAAGAAACAACTTTTTGCTTCGAGATTAACCCGATGTTTCTGCAAAATGATCTGACGCGCTGGCGCACAAAGTCCCGACTCGAGGTGAGTTCAGCTGACAGCGAGTAGTTTAATCCATAGGTGTGGTCAAAAGTTTACATCCACTCATTCTGGGCGTGAATGTTATGGTAATGTCATGGTAATGACCTTAAAAAAAATAAGAATTCGGTGAACATGTTTGAAATTATTTTGGATTTTCTGCGATCCGCACAGGGTCAAAAGTATAAATACACCCTCACTAATATTTAGTTAAATGTTCCTTAGCAAGTTGCACCTCGACCAGAAGCTTTTGGTAGCCATCAGCTAAGAAATATTTTACTAAATATTAGTGAGGGTGTATTTATAATTTTGACCCTGTGTGGATTATAGAAAATCCAAAATAATTTCAAACTTGTTCAGCCAATTTTTGTTCTTTGAAGTCATTAAAGGTGAATGCTGTCCATTCACTCCACCCCAGAAAAAGAACCGTTCAAAAGGAATCCACTAACTGTTTTCCTTTTTTTCAGGGTGTGCACGGCCTGCCTCTGATTCTTTGCAGGTACCCATTTGTGATGGATCTGAAATCAAAGAAAATGGTTTTTGACATGAATTCTGAATGCACTCAGGTAAGCTAAGCCTGAACCAAATGACTTTGGGCTGTTAATGATGCATAAATTGTTTTAATGTAAACACTGGGTAACCTGTTATGGGAGTCTTTATTGTGTTAGCAATCTCATTTCAAAGCTACACTAGTCAGTATTTTTATATAATGATGAAACAACGATCTCTAAAACAACAAGTGCAATGACTTAAATCAGCAGCTGCCCTCAGCACTGCAAAAGATTGTTTTATTTTTCATCTTTATTTTTTCTCTCAGCGCTCTTTTCAATCACAGGTCCAGCTGCAGCAGGCAGCTGTTTTAGAGCTTTTATCCTCCACAAACCTGCAGGTTTAAAACCTGCCCAGCAACACTTTAAAGAACAAAACAAAAGGAGTTATTTAGCACCTCATAATTAATTAAATGAGACAGATTATTCATCAGGTGACTAGAAGCATGTCAAAGAATGACATAGTTTTTTTTTTTTTTTGGTTACTAAATAGCAACTATTTTCAAAGTTTGTTCCAACAATGTTGTGAGAGAGAAGCTGTTGTTGTTATATTGTCCCCCAAGTGGACAGCAAAATGAATGCATCTATAAATATTAAGATACACTGTATTACATGAAATGTATTTTTAAATCATGGTACTTTGGTTTGTCTTACAGAGAGAACACCAAGTGCTTCCACAGATGGCTTTCATGTTTCCTTATGGATGTGCTCCTCAGTCAAATGCATTTTTTTTTGAGCTGAGGCTGCAGCGTGCCTCACTTTTCGAAAGCACCTTCAGACAGCTGGCAGCTGCTCCTCACAGCGCCTTCAAGAAGCCGCTTGTGGTGAATATCTGATTGATTTTCACCTGATGGTTAAAGCATAGCCAGACTCATCTGTGGTTCAAAAGCATCTGGAACTTTTTTTTTCATTTCTCAGGTATACTTTGATGAGGACCCAAAGGTCACAGATGTCTACAAACGAGACCTTTTTCACCACCTGTTTCAGAAAATTGTGTCAGCTCAATCTGGGATGTTCATGCTCAATGACTCCAAAACACTGGCATGGTTTCCCTCCAAAGTAAGACTTTAAAAGTGAACCCACAGACTGCATAAAATGGTCTGTAATGAATAATAAGCAATAATAGAACTAATATGAAGTTTTAGACTCTATTATTTCAACTTTCATCAATGCAGGCGACAGAGGAGGCCAAGAGAAACTTCTTCCTGTTTGGGGTTCTGTGTGGGTTGGCCTTGTACAACAAGTGTATCATACACTTACCCTTCCCACTGGTTCTGTTCAAGAAGCTTCTGAATTTAGAGCCAACGCTGGAGGATATGATGGAGTTCAGCCCAGCTGATGGACGGTAAGTATCGAGTTAATTTCACTAACATAGAGTTTACACTGTGGTGCTTTAAGGATCACAATAACTTGGGAATACTGTACAATATGCAAGATAGCACTTCTTTTAATACAACTCTTTGTTTTACTCTGATTAAAGGAGACTGCAGAGCATCTTGAACTATGAAGATGAGGTTGTGCGTGAGCTGTACATGGACTTTTTGGTTTGTATTTTGTTATACAGCATGACAAGTAATCTGTCTCATTTATGTTACGTGGTATTCCAAAGCTTTTGCAGCTATATCGCTAAACTCACCTGTTTTATGACTAATTTACAGATCACCTGGGACGGGACAGAGGTTGACCTGGATCCTCAAACTCCTGGAAAGCCCCTGACAAGTCAAAATAAGTAAGAATGTAAAAAGCGAAGCGTTTGTGAGCTCCATCCGAGCACCTTTGCATCAGTGAAATGTTTGCTGATTTGAAACTTTTACCTGCTAAACAGGAAGGAGTATGTGGAGGCCTTTGTGCATCACGCCTTCAACACATCAGTGGAGAGTGTGTTTCAGGAGTTCAAGCGAGGCTTCTTCCAGGTGTGCGACCGGGATCTGGTGAGGCTGTTTCGCCCAGAGGAGCTACAGGGCGTGCTGGTGGGCCAGGACGTCTATGACTGGAAAAAGCTCAAACAGGTGAGTCAGCGAAAGAGTTTTCACAGATGTAGCAGAATATCTATGTACACGTGCTGGACTTTATAAATTCGATCGCAGTAATCGTCATTGTCACTGTCTTCAGAACTGTCTTTGTGAGTGGGTGTACCAAAACCACCCCACCATACAGATGTTTTGGGAGGTGTTTGATGAACTGACTGAAGAGCAGAGGAAAGACTTCCTTCGTAAGTACTTACCAAATTTTGAGCTTTTCGCTGCTGAAGCCTCCCTTAAGATATGTCACTGAAATCATAGCTCATAAACTGAGGACTGCTGAGACGGAGTAGAAAGCAGCAATATTCTGATTAATATAAAGCTGCTTTATGATTGAGTTAGTCACCAAGAGATACAACACCTCAGTTTCTGACAGATAATGTTAAGGAAAATGATGATGTAGTGACCATTTTACTCTAGTTACAATAGGCCAGTATTGGGATTAATGCAGTTGTCATGACCTTACCTTAAAAACAATGTTTAAGTCCAATTAAAGATCCCCCATGACTTGTGTTTTTGCACTGGGGACCTGATTGAATAAGGTGGCTGAGCCAAAAGAAAGTCTATGTACTTGTTGTAACCATATAAAGCAGAGATATTTACAGACAAACATGAACGTTTTACTGTTCTTCAGGGTTCCTGACTGGTTACAGGAGAGTTCCTATTCTTGGCATGAACCAGATCCAGATGAAGGTTCGCATTAAGCAAATTCAGAGCGGCACCTACGATCAGCACCTCCCCGAATCACTGACATGCCACTCTATTCTGGAGCTGCCATTATACTCAACCAAAGAGATCATGCGAGACAGACTGACAGAGGCCCTGCTGGCAGACACAGAATTCACACTGTGATGGTGGATCGTATGCTGCTCTGCAGGAGCATGCAACTGTGCCTGTGCTGGTAATGAGGGGCGGTATTTATTTTTACTGTAGCAACTGCTTTTCTGTGCTACCTCTGGATAATTTACACTGCATATTACACTAATATTACACTGTAGCAAATACGCACAATTCGACATTGTAAGAGTGAACTTTAAAAAAACGCTGACCAACCATATTCAACATTCCTAATAGCTGGGCGGCTGTGCAACAACATAACTGAGGCGCTATAAAACTATCAGGGTTTTTTTTAATATGCCATAATTTAATTGATAATTTAAGTTATTGCTGTAAATATTCTGATTCTTATGAATTAAGTATATTTTTTATGCTCAGACCAAGAATAAATAAATAGACTAATTTATTAGTTAGCCTGTTATAAACATCTGACTATTTGTAATACAATCCAACACAGCACTCCTGTATTATTTTTAATACTGTATTATTTGTGTTTTACTTAATTCTAGTGGGCTGTGATTATTTCTAACAATATGTGTTTGACATATGTAACACTGGGTATTTGTTTGAATAATAAAAATGTGTATTTTACACTAAACATTCCTTACCTGCTGTCACTGAATCACTGCCCACTGCAGTCTGAAGCTTCCTTAACACTAATTGAATTAAATATTATAATCAAATACAGATTTTATTTGATAAGATTGGTATTTCAAATTGCTGCACACTATTGTTCTGTATATTTATGTGAAAGGTTAAAATTACTATGCAGTCCATAGTCTGCTGGGCTGCCATTCTACCACCAGATGGATCCAACATCAAACCCAGTGGCTCCAATGTTACAGATCTCTTTTGTTGAAATATTATTTGTGAACTTGAACAGATGCACCGCTAAGCTGCTGGAACAAATCCAATCCAAGTCAGGGGAAAATTGATAGGTAGCCTGGGAACCTGAAGCTACCCGAAATGACCCGAAAAGACAGCAGTGTGATATTTCTGATACTGAAGAAAAACAGGTGAAGGGGTGCAGCGTGAAGCAACGCTGCTGCTCGAATCACATGCACATGGTTTTGTTTGTATTCCTGCAGGACCAGGACTTATGAAATTATATCATGTGATGGAGTCAGTGTGTGTGTGTGTGTGTGTGGGGGGGGGGTGTTAAAGAAAGAAAGAAAGAAAGATAAAACCACTAGATGGCCCCATTATTCTGCTGCTTGGCTGTCTGGCTGGTGAGATGAAACAAAGAGCAGCTAGGATGAGATCATCTTGCAGACTAATGCAGCTTTGCAGAGTAACAATGCTTGAAATTTAAAACCTACACGGAACATAAAAACACCAAACACATAAAATTATACTTCGTATGCATCAATTACCATTAACTGACACGATAAGCTTATATTTACTCATGATAATAATACTACTTAATATCTATAATAATATTTTTTGATTATTTATTTAAAGTGGATCTGTTATGCTCGTGTTTGCTTTTGGCTCCAGTTTTTATTCTTGGACTACAGTCGCTTCTCCAAAATAATCCTTATTTATCTTATATTGAAACTTGGTGCAGCGCTTCTTCCTCTTTCTGAAAGAAGTCCTTTTAGGGTTCTGGTCCCTCCCTTCAAACCAGCCTTGTTCTGACTGGCTGCCCCTCAAAAACAGAAAGTTTGAACATCGGGTGTGTGGGGACAGTCAGATCCCAGTAACATCAAAGAGACCCAAGAGTAGAAAAAAAATAGAGCAATCTGAAGTCTGAACTTTTGGCTCACATAGTTGTGTATAAACTGACTTAATTAATTGAAACTTTGTTCATGTTTAATGTGACAATTCATTACTTTAATAGTGTATGACAGGAAACAAGAAGAAGAGGAGTTGGTCAACTTTAAGCCCTCATTCCCCTTGAGACCTTTTGAGTCACTCTGTGTGATTTCCGGTCAAATGAATAAAGTCATATTGGTCATGGGAAGCTGACTGGGGTCAGGGGATCACTGGGACAGATCTGTTGTTAATGTTTCTTGTTGAAACATCAATGAAACTACAAAAATAAAAAAACACACACAACAGGATTACACAGAGACAGCTGTGGCTGCAAAGAAACACAAAATGCCCAAAAAAGAGGCAAAAATAACTATCACAAATGCAAAAATAATCGCACAGAGACATAAGTGCCCACACACAGGTTGCACAAATGCAACCAAAAAGAGCCGCAAATTTATCAAAAGGAATCACAAAGAAAGAGAGAAAAACACAGAGAAGCATAAAAAAATGTGCAGATAGAAGGAAGAAAGAGCACAATTATGGAAACGACTGCAAAAAAATAGAAAACTACCACAAAGAATTATGACTTCTTTGTTATGCTGGAAGGTTGAGGGCCCTTCGGTGCTCGGGGGCCCTAGAATCCGCGCGTGCACGCAGTCAGTATGTTATGGTGTAGCTCATTGTTCCCTGATCCTGTTTACAGAGAAAAAACACCTCAGACGGTTACATAATTTCTTGGACCTCCAAAGCGTTCATTCAGTTATTTTCCTCTCCTCACTGCGTACAAGAGGCTCGCGACCGCTGCCTGCCGACGCGCCGCGCGCGAGCCAGTTGGTATGCATTGACGTCAAGGGCAGCCGGACACACGCGCGCGCACGGCAAGCTCCGTCCTGCACTCGAGGAGCGGGCGCGCGGTCGCGGGGCTCGAGACGAGTAGTGCGAAGTGAGGCGGGCGGTCATGAGAAAAGTATGGACCGGGGACATGGAGTGTTATGAAAGACAGCGAGAAGCGGGCGCTGCCGATTTCTACGCCTGAATTCAGCGGTGACACCGAGCGTGGAGCCGCGGAGTGACGGAAAGAGCCGCTCGCCACGGGATATTCGCTCAACAATGGTAAGTTAGCACCGCGACCGCTGTATTTCCACAGCAGCTTCGCCAGTGCAGTGACGGCACTTTATTCGTGTATTCTGTCGGTGTCAGCGAGGTTGTTGGTAGCGGTTGTTCGGAGGAGTACAGCAGCGGCCGGGAGCATCCGTGTGTGTGTGTGTGTGTGTGTGTGTGTGTGTGTGTGTGCCAACTCGGGACTGCAGTTGAGGCCAAGAAAAGAACAGCTGGCCTTAACACAAGTGTTGCAGCCCCGAGGCAGGATTATGCGGTGTTGTGGATGTGATAAAACTGTATAACCAAGGATATTAACACATATCTAACATAGGCAGGCCTGTTTCTGCCTGTTAGGACAGGACAAGCTGTAAGATGCGCTTTAAAGAGGCTGCTGAGAATAGTGATGCTGCATTATGTACTAGTGATAAGTCATGATGAAGGGTTGGAGATGATAAAAACTGTTCTCGTTTTGATCCGTCTCAAAACACCTCAAAGGGGTCCTCTGGGCTTTTGTTTGAAATGATTGTTGTAGTCGACAGTGTAATCAAATGAACACTAACTCAAAAGAGATGCAAAACAGAGAAAAGGCACAAAAACAAGCACAGATAAAGATAAAGACACTCCAAACACACGTCAAAATGTGGAAAATGACTACAGAGAGCTGCAGAGATATAGTGTGTCAAAAAAGAAGTGAAAAACAACTATAAAAATAATAGTGCACAATGACTACAGATGCACAAAACAATCGCAAAAAACTACTTAATGACACAAAATAGAAAAAGACCGTTGTGGACGTGTTTTGCAAAAAGCTGCCAAAACAGCTACAGAGTATGGTGAAAAAATTACTACAACAAAAGAAAATCAATCAAGAAAAATTAAAAGTAATGTGGAAATCAATAAAAAAAAGAAATAAAAATACACTTTTAACACTAAAATCTAAAGTGAAAGCAAGCACACTCTGGAAACTGAAACCAGAAATGTAAAACTAAATGAAAATAAAGAAATATACAGAACTATAATAACTTTAAAAGATCACAAAGAGACACAAAAGAAGAAGTGAGGTAAAGAGTTTCAAAAACAAGCCCTGAGAGGCTGTTTTTACAGTTTGTTTTTTAAAAAAAGCTTTCACTCATAAAGCAGTGCTGATAAAGCCCAGCCACAGATATAATCTATTAATTAATCAACATATGTAGAGCCAAAGGGGCTATTAGCAGTCAATGGAGACTTCAGAGGTGTAGAACAACTTTTTTAATTTACAGGGCATACACTAGTGTTCCCTGCACACATGAAACAACAAAGATTGAATTGCTAATAACTTTGAAGACAGTCTGATTTATTTGTTTGTTTTTTTCACCGCTGTAGATGAACTCATATCTGCATGTTTACCTGTTTTTCTCTTCTAAATAAACTAATAAAAATGGAAAGAAAGCAGCAGTGAACCTGACGGCGGTGGCTGCACTGAGAATGAACATGGCAGAATACCCCGAAGATGATATGGTGATGACATCATCAGGTCTAATGCCACCTTGTGACCCTCTTAACTGAACTAATGACACACAAATACGCTCGCATGCATACGCGCACAGATGTACATTATGGTTTCCTGTTACAGTATTGATTCAGCGTGCCATTTGTGCTGGATGGTGTTATTTGAGATAGAGCCAAACGCTGCCCCTCAGCGTCAGAGACAATAAAACAATATTTTACACTGCTGCTCTCATTGTTGGACTATAATTCTGCCACACTCTAATCTAGTCCTCGCTACTTAATTTAACCGTGCTCTGTTTTCTGTGCCTTTTGTTAAGCGATGTTTAATATCGGTCTATTTCTGGTCCCGTGCCTGAAGGGATGAGGCATTAGCAGCAGGCATTCCCTGCGGGCCAAAGGCCAAAATAATCGGTACAGTCATTTAGTTACATTGTGTTGTCTTTTCTTTGTCCTACCAGGCAGTGAGGAACTTTGCTGCCGTGCACGCCCCCCTTCCAGCCTTCTCAGGCCCTGACACCCTGACGCAACCGCTTTCCGCCTCCTCCCTTCCGAACCCCCTCTCTGTTTCAAGCATGGAATCCTCTGGAGGTTTAACTGCTGCCCAGGATGCACATCTGGACCTGCGGAGCAGCCCCGGTCGCTCTGATCTCAGCGGATTGTACCATCTGGGTCGGACGTTGGGCAGGGGTCACTTCGCTGTTGTTAAACTGGCCCGTAATGTCAACACGGAGCAACTGGTGGCTGTTAAGATGATAGACAAGACAAAACTGGACGTCATGGCAACAAGCCACCTCTTACAGGAAGTGAGGTATGAATTCTAAAAAAAATAAATAAATAAGATTGAGATTAGAAATGCTGGTAATGTTACATGGGATTTTAAACAGACATTGATATGTAAAAAGTTAAATCATTGAAACCCTCCTTATTTAAATTTCTTCATTGTCATCAGGTGCATGAGGCGGGTGCAGCATCCCAACGTAGTCCGCCTCTACGAGGTCATCGACACACCCACCACTCTCTACCTGGTGATGGAGCTGGCCGAGGGTGGCGACCTCTACGACTATATCCTTCGCCACGAGGGAGGCGTGGCCGAGGGTACCGCCAAGCGTCACTTCGCCCAGATTGTGCGTGCCGTGGCCTACTGCCACCAGCTCCATGTGGTGCACCGGGACCTGAAGCCCGAGAATGTGGTTTTCTTCCCTCAGCAGGGTGCCGTCAAGCTGACAGACTTTGGGTTCAGCAACTTATTCCAACCCGGGATGATGCTGGCCACCAGCTGCGGGTCGCTGGCATATTCTGCTCCTGAGATTCTGCTGGGAGAGGAGTACGATGCTCCGGCTGTGGGTGAGAGACAGAAAAATTTCACATTTTTTATCTATGTTTTTTTTTTTTTTTTTTAAATGCTGAACTGGAGATCAGAGGTTCTAAAGCTGAGAGGCAGAATAGGAAAGCAGAAAATGCAAATTGCTGTTGCATAACATTATCCTGCTTTAGAAAAACAGTCTTTGATGGGCACCTTATATATTTTGTTGTTATGGTTATAATGTTATGGTTATAATGTGAGGGGAAAAACAGTCTTTGGTTAAACTGTTCAGTGTTTCTCACAGAATTTGATTGTATTTGTGGCAGGAGGAGAAGAAGAGGAGGCACTTTCTTGTTTTCTTAAATAAAGTCTAAATAAATAATTAGATTGTTGTCAGTAATTCCATATCTGCTTTTAATGGAGTAGTAATCAGCTGCCTTGATAGCCAGGGATCGGTCTACCAGGGATTCCGCTCTTGTCCGTATTGCACCCGACCCCTGCGACACCTCCTGTGGGTGGTGGGGCTAAAGGAGGGCGGGCCCATGTTTCCTCTTCGGGCTGCGCCCTGGCCGGGCCCTATGGGCTAAGGCCAGGCCACCAGGTGCTCTCCCTCAAGCACGCTTCCCTAGGCCTGACTCCAGGCTGGGGCCCCGGTAACCCTATCCCAGCCAGGGTAAACTGTTCCCTTGATCTTTCTGTCAGAAAGGTCCACATCGAAAGGAGCCAGTTGAGGTGGTTCTGACTAGGATGCCTCTTGGGTGAGGTGTTCTGGGCGTGTCTTACCAGGGGTAGGCCCCGGGGCAGACCCAGGACACACTGGAGGGATTATATCTCTTGGCTGGCCTGATGACGCCTCAGTGTTCCCTCAGATAAGCTGAAAGAGGTGGCTGGGGAGAGGGATGTCTAGGTTTCTGTGCTTTGGCTGCTGCCCCCTCTACGCGGCCCCATATAAGCGGAAGAAAATGGATGGATGGCTGAGTAATCAGCTGCCTCGACAGTTAGTTCCTCATCCTGTGGATGGACTCCAGCTCCGCCTCCTTGGACTGCAGCTTGTGATGGCAACCGGCAAGCTGTAGTAAATCGATTATGTTGTTGTCTCAGACATATAAAAAATAAAATAAATTGCAAAATTACATGGGTGGCCCACTGAAGCAAAGTCTGTGTGTGGGGAAAAACTAAGAAGCCCAGTGCAGCTAGTGATGGGGGTCACATGTAGACAGGTGGGTGCAAGCTGCAGCGCAGTGCAGTTGATTTATTAATTTTTTGTGCTTGTATTATAAAAATTTAAAAGCATAAATGGCAAAAAAATTCTACTTCCTTAAATGTGTGTATTTTGTGCTTTTTCTACAAATGATAATTAACTTTATATTTTTGTGCATTAGGATGCGTTATATAGAGGGAACTTAGAGCAGGCAGTTTTCTCTATTTTACCTTGTAAAACTGATTAATAGAAAAATGCATATGCAGATTTTTCACAAATTAAAATAATTATTTCTTTCAGCCCCGTAAACAAGCATTACAGGCTTATTTGCATCTGAGTCATGCCCGGAGGTTGCGCGCAGCATCAAAGTCTTTCTTTTCTGTGATTAGCATTTGTAGTTTTGCTACATCTGTTTCTACAACTTGTACTAATTTCTTATTTTAAAGTCCAGTTAATGGCTGTTGAAGATCTTGCACCTTTTGTTCACACAGAGTCAGCAGATTAGGTAAGATAAGATGAGGCTGTTTTGTCATGTGCTGTTGCCAAAGCCCAGAAAGAGTTACCGATTGTGTTTGACACAGCTGCAACAAACTGCTAACACAATGAAAATTCACCCAAAAGGCCGTATTGTCCGTTTCCATGAGACCAAGTGTTTGTGTGGGTGAAGAGTGTGTGGCCAAATTTGTCCCCTTGACCCTGTGTAGGTATTCCTGTGCACTTTCTTGTGCCTCAGTGTGTGCTTTCCATATTTGTGTGCTAGCCTGCAATTGTCTGCGTGTGTGTGTGTTTGTATATCCATTGAGGATTAGTGTGTGTATCTGGGTCAGTCTAAGCAAGCCAGCCAGTCATGAGCCAACTGGGTACGTTCTGCAGAGGAACCAAACGCTGCAGCTCACCACAGTGCCCCCACTCTGCATAGCAAGCATTCGTGTGTGTGTGTGTGTGTGTGTGTGTGTGTGTGTGTGTGTGTGTGTGTGTGTGTGTGTGTGTGTGTGTGTGT
>JAVDPK010001641.1:0-30389 GCA_034780415.1 Cichlasoma orientale
AGTGGAGTAAAATTTGACCACGAGTATCAGTACTTTTACTTAAGTACTAGAGTTGAGTACTTTGTCCACCACTGCATATGTACTACTTTAATCTGCAGAGATGTGTGTTTTTGTGCATGTGTGTCTCTGACCTTATAGCCCCCTCTGTAGTTATTAGTTTACTCTTTAGCTGTTGTCACAGTATATATATATATGCTTCATTAAATCTTACACTTGGGCCTGATGAACCCCTGTGGTCCTCGCACTGGGATGCACCTATTTTAATAACAGAGGTCTTTTGGGAAAAATATATTTTTTAATCAGCTTAAGTCACACTCTCTGTTCGCAATCTGACTATGGCTGTGAAAATCAAATACACAAAACAGCTGGCACACAGTAGGCACTTTCTTCCTAGTGTTGATTTTTATTCTTTAATCAGTCATTTAGACAGACCCACTAGAAATCAGATTAAGCTTTACACTCCACACCTTGTTTCACACAAAAACAAACATCAGAAAGGTTTTTCCCATGATTTTACACCGTGTTAATCCCAAATATTTAGCAGGCTGGCCTGATCTTTGGTAAATGTGCCAGTATTTAGGAGTAAACACTGAGTGTGGGCTTACAGTGCAGCTTTTCCATGTGGCTACTCAATGAAATTAGAGCATGTGGCATGATAAACAATGCAGCAGTGCAATTATTGAGTTATAGCTGAAATTGAAATGATACAGATAGAGATAGCTGGTAAAACTACACTGGTCAAAACCATAAGGAACACTTTGAAAACACATCAGATCTCAATGGGGGGAAAAGTCATGCTGGATATCTGTACTGATATGGACTGGGTGATGTGTTATAAATGAAAGGATGCCACGGATCGTTTGATGGAAATGAAAATTATCAAACTACAGAGGGCTGAATTCATAGACACCCCGAAAATCAAAGTAAAAAAAAAAAAAATGATGCAGCAGGCTAGTCTGTTTTATCAAAACTTCCTTGCAGCAACTCAAAATGGTACTCAGTAGTTTGTATGGCCCCCACGTGCTTGTATGCATGCCTGCCAATGTTGAGGCATGCTCCTGATGACACG
The DNA here is from genome assembly GCA_034780415.1 of Cichlasoma orientale. Classification (NCBI taxonomy): domain Eukaryota; kingdom Metazoa; phylum Chordata; class Actinopteri; order Cichliformes; family Cichlidae; genus Cichlasoma; species Cichlasoma orientale. The sequence goes on from JAVDPK010001641.1 coordinate 1,070, forward strand.
GCGGATGGTATTCTGGAAGATCTCCTCCCAGATGTGGACCAGGGCATCACTGAGCTCCTGGTCAGTCCAAGGTGCAACCTGGCGGCGTCGGATAGACCGAAACATAATGTCCCAGAGGTGTTCTATTGGATTTACTGTAGGTCAGGTGAGCGTTGGGGCCAGTCAATGGCATCAGTTACTTTATCCTCCAGGAACTGCCTGCATTCGCCCACCACATGAGGCCAGGAATTGTTGTGCACCAGGAGGAGCCCAGGAACCACTGCACCAGCGTAGGGTCTGACAGTGGATCCAAGGATTTCATCCTAATACCTAATGGCAGTCAGGGTGCCGTTGCCTAGCAGGTAGAGGTCTGTGTGCCCCTCAGTGGATATGCCTCCCCAGACCATCACCGACAGACCACCAAACCGGTCATGCTGAATGACGTTACAGGAAGCATAATGTTCTCCATTGTTCCTCCATACCCTTTTATATCTATCACATGTGCTCTCATTTGTGAAAAGCACAGGGCGCCAGTGGTGGACGTGCCAATTCTGGTATTTTATGGCAAATGCCAATCGGGCTCCACGGTGCCGGGCAGTGAGCACAGGGCCCACTAGAAGACATCAGACCACCCTCATTAAATCTGTTTCTGATTGTTTGGTCAGTGACATTCACACCAGTGGCCTGCTGGAGGTCATTTTGTAGGGCTCTGGCAGTACTCATCCTGTTCCTCCTTGCACAAAGGAACAGATACCAGTCCTATTAATGGGTTAATGATGTTCTACAGCCCTGTCCAGCTCTCCTTGAGTAACTGCCTGTCTCCTGGAATCTCCTCCATGTTCTTGAGACTGTGCTGGGAGACACAGCAAACTTTCTGGCAATGGCACGTACTGATGTGCCATCCTGGAGGAATTGGATTTCCTGTGCAACCTCTGTAGGGTTCAGGTATCGCCTCATGCTACCAGTAATGACACTGAGCCTAGCCAAATGCAAAACTAGTGAAAAAAACAGTCACCAAAGCAGCTGAAAATGCTGCTTAAACTGACCACATCAATATCCCAAACATTTAATTGACTTGATGGTATTCTCTAATTAAAAAAAAAAAAGCACTACAGGTTCCTTTAATTTTTTGGAGCAGTGTATTTAAACTGACTGTAAAAAGTAAAAACAGTTACAAAGCTTTATATGGTGCGTTGCTTGTTGAGTAGCTGTGGATCCAAAATGCAGGTGAGAACTCCAACTGAAAGCAAGCTTCATGGCTGACACCAAGTCCACAATAACAAACTCGAAAAGGGGGAGAAGATAGTATCCATAAACACAAGGGACTATAATGACACAAGGCTGCATATGGGGAACATTCCCAGGAAAAAGAAGGTACATGCAGATGACTATTTATACAGTGAGAATCAGGAGGCAAAGACAATTAAGCAGACAAAAAGTAAAGCCCAAAACAAGACACTACACAAAACCATTTATCAAAGTAAAACATTAAACAAACCAAAAAACACATGGGACTAGAAGATCAGCACTAAACATGAAGACAAGAAGAAGGGAACAATGGATAGCAAATGCCTAAACACACAGAGACGAGACAGAGGGAGGAAACATTAAGAGAACGTAACACACGAGAAGTAACAAACTCAAAAGGAACTGGAGTCCATAATAAAACAGGACCCAGAACTCAAATATGATAATAGAATAAACTCATAATTACTAGAATGATAAGACATACAAACAGGAATCCAAAACTCAACTTACAAAAAATAAGAATCAGTGTAGTTCATCCGGCTCACAACCTATCACAGTTCACAGGTTATTGCATGTAAAACGACAAATATGACCTGGACAATGAGCACAATTTGTGTGCAGACCCATTAGGTGATCATTGTGTGTGTTTGATTATATTCTTACCAATATCCTAGAAGAAATAGCAAGCAGGGTTAGTGTAGGGTTATGGATACGGTATGTTGTAAATTGTGGATGGACAGAAAATGTACACCGTCATAAATCACCTTGGTTTATATAATTTATCATGAATAGACCTTTTTCACTCTAGACAAATTTGTTGTATTGTATCTTGATGATTTAATATCTACTAATTGTTATATGATATTTGATTTTCATACATCACAACAGCAAATACCACTTTATTTGGATCTGATGTGAGTATGACTCATGATTGTCATTTTTGCAATGAATGAATAATTTTTACCTCCCTGCCCTTTAAAGTAGGTGTCTCATCACACTCGTCTCTGTTCCATTTCCTTTGTCCACAAGGGGAGATTGTTGTACAGTACCGCTATAGCGTGCTCTAAATCAAACAATCTATTCGTCCTTTTCAGTTTTCAAATGTTTTACATAACATGGTTTCTAAGACCCCACCCAATGAGCTTGTAAACCGCCTTTTATTCACAATCTCTAACTTACTTTTAAAAATATTCACAAATAATCACATATTTATTTGCAGAAACAGTGAAATCGCACTCTTGGTGCTACAATTTACAGTATTACAGTAGATTCAAACTGGTTCAGTACTCATCAGAAATAATGATCACTGTCTGTGATGTGAAAGCTGAAATAATGGCAATCTGTAGCAATCAAATCAAAGCACATGTACATTTTTTTTTTTTTTTTTTTACCAGAGCCATTCAATCATGAGTCCTTTTCATCAGATTGTCATGGCAACTTGGGGCTCTGAGACTTGTGTGTGTGTCGTTCAGGATTTAATCATGTTGTGGGGACCTAAATCTGTTTTCACAGACACATTGTGCGGGAATTTCTTCCCTATGGCAAAAGAAAAACAAGATCCTAAAATGTGAGTCATTAAATTAAAAATGATAACCTGTTTTAAGATTATGGTAAGGGTTAATGACTTAATTAGAGTTGGGCAAGTGGTAGCTATGGTTAAGGTAAGTCTTGATACAATAAGCAAAATTGAAAATGAAGTTCTCTGAAGTTGTGAATGCACAGCGTGACTGGAAAATGAAAGAAATTTCTGATGTGACTGGCCTTCATCATCATCACTGACATGGATGTTAGACAACCCATAGAAAACATGATGAAATAAGCAGAGTGCTCATCTGTCAGACCTGTGCAGGTTGAATTTGAAATCGGATGCTGAGATGATGGGAATGAAAAACAAAAAGGAAAGAGGCAAAATCAAAAAACAGGAAACAGACCAAGCACATAAGTGGTTCCATCTTCGAGTGAAGGTAAAGTGTGTTATGCGCTCAGTCAACAGAAATTTTTTTTGTCTTTTTCTTAAAACAAAGAATGGTTCGATCAGATGGTGGTGCTCAGTTATAAGAATTTAGCGTTTATAAAGAGAAAAACAAATAGGTTTGTGTTTCCAGCACCTGAGGGATTGCGGCCAATATCTCTGGTGAAAGCACTGAGATGGAAATGAACAGCAAAGCTGGGGGTGGTAAAACCAAAACAATGAACTGAATAAAAAGTAAAAATGTTGCAAAGCGTGGGAGTATGGGGTGTCTGGCTCGTTGTTGCAGACCATTCAGTCCCTGCACAACCGCAGCGAGAGCTTGGTCTGCACAGCTGGCAATAAGTCGGACTCGTTTTCTGTGGGTTTTGGACTTCGCCAGGGCTGCCCTCTCTCACAATTCTGTTCATAATTTTTATGGACAGAATTTCTAAGCATAGCCATGTGGCAGAAGGCTTCTGCCTTGGTGGCCCCAGAATCTCATCTCTGCTTTTTGCAGATGATGCGGTCTTGCTGGCTTCATCAGGTGGTGGCCTCCAGCTCGCAGTGGAACGGTTCGCAGCCGAGTGTAAAGTGGCTGGCATGAGAATCAGCACCTCTAAGTCTGAGGTACAGAATCTGTGACAAAGGGCAGCCCTGGGGGAGTCCAACACCCACAGGAAACAAGTCCGGTTTATTGTCGGCTATACGGACCAAGCTCTCACCATAGTTGTACAGGGACTGAATGGCCTGCAACAACGAGTCAGACACCCCATACTCCTGCAGGACCTTCCACAAGATACCCCGAGGGACGCAGTCGAATGCCTTCTCCAAGTCCACAAAACACATGTAGACTGGTTGGGAAAATTCCCACGCACACTCGAATATCCTCGAGAGGATAAAGAGCTGGTCCAGCATTCCACGACCAGGACAAAAACTGCATTGTTCCACTTGGATCTGAGGTTCAACTAACTGGCGGACCCTCCTTTCCAGCACCCTGGCATAGACCTTACCGGGGAGGCTGAGAAGTGTGATCCCCTGAAAGTTGGAGCTCACCCTTCGGTCTCTCTTCTTAAAGATGGGGACCACCACCCCGGTCTGCCAATTCAGTGGCACCGCCCCAGATCTCCATGTTGCAGAGGCGTGTCAACCAAGACAGCCCTACACCATCCAGAGCCTTCAGGAACTCAGGGTGAATCTTGTCCACCCCAGGGGCCCTGCCACTAAGGAGTTGTTTGACCACCTCAGTGACCTCACCCCCGGTGATGGGCGAGTCATCCCCCCATCCCCAGACTCTGCTTCCACTACAGAAGGCGTGTCAGTGGGATTCAGTAGGTCTTCGAAGTATTCCTTCCACCGCCCGACTATAGCTTCAGTTGAAGTCAGCAGCACTCCACCTGTGCTGAAAACCGTGTGAGTGGAGCACCGCTGTCCCCTCCTGAGTTGTCTGACGGTTTGCCAGAATTGCTCCGATGCTGTCCGATGCGGCACTGTATATTATGGCCAAATATCTCCACTTTGCATGGTCTGACTTAGGGGTGAGTTTGCTGGGACATCAACTCCTGGGAAGACTGGAAACTATCTTGAATGTTTTCCATGTGTGAATAATCTTTCAATCACTGCAGAATGATGGACTTCAAATTGTTTGGAAATGACTTTAAAATCCTCCCCAGATTGGTTGAGCAACAGTAATTGGTTCTCTAAGATCATTGCTGATATCTTTCCTCCGTGGCATTGTGTTAACACACACCTGAATGCACCAGACCAGCAAACTGCCAAATCCTCTGCCTTTATAGAGATGCTCACACTTGCTAATGATCAATTAATCAAGTGCATTTGATTAGCAGCACCTGGCTGGTACTTACCCTCATAATTTCTGTGGCGGTAGTAGGGGTGTACTTAACTTTTTACCCACTGCTTCTGCACTCTGGCTTAGTTTTTGTTCAATAAATAATGACATGGTATAACACATCATGTGTTGCATTTACCTAATTTTAAGACCTGCTAAGGACCACCTGATTTTTATTATGTCCTGTATTAAAGCCTTCAACTATTTGAGGTTTTACTTTCTTTTTATCAAGACTCCAGACTTTGATTAACTAGAATGTCCAATCTTTGCCTCTGCTTCCGTTATTAATAATATAAATAAATATAGCAACATCCATTTTTGTTGTTCAAATAACTACATATCTAATTCTTAAATGTCTAAAAATATATTTCAGAAGTTTCAAATTATCAGAAAGTGGACAAAAATAGAACAGGACAAAGTGAACTGAAACCCAAAAGTTCATTTTCTTCAAAGCTTGTGACTTTTGAGAGGTGAGGTTTTGATCTGGAACCACAGCCAGTCCTGTCCTAACCATCTGCTCTGCTCCGAGGGCTGGGCTGCTGTCAGTACACTGTGCCCCCAACTGCCCTCCTGTCCATATCTCTCTCTTTCTATCTCACACACACACACAAACACACACATGCTTCCTCTCTCTCTTTTTTTTTTTATACCTCCTCCTCTTGTTGTCACTCCAGCTGGTGGTTTTCGGCGAGGGCTGTCAGATGCTGAGCTCCCTGATGCGGAGGCGAGGAGTGAGGAGAAGAGGACGAATGGATGAATAAAAGATCACAGGCCAGCTATCATCCTATTCTGTTTTCCAATGAAAGGAGAAATTCTGACGCAGATGCACATGAAATGAAAAATGCCACCGTTTTCTGAGACCACGTGAGAGAAGAACAGGATGAACAAGAACAAGAAATTGAATATGTGCAGTTTCAAAAAAAAGAAAGAAAGAAAGAAAACGTAAAAATACATCAAAGGAGTTTTTATATGTGGTAACTTTTCTTTTGAATTTTGGCACATTAGTGATGAGCAGTTATTGTGCACAAATCACTTGTAGAGCTGCGGCCTCTGTGACAGCATGTGCTTGGACATTCTGTGGATTAAAATTGACTTTCAAGATGAATAAATTGAGTTGTTTTCCTCATTCTGTTCAGGGACATCAAGCTCTACAGAAACAGATTAAAATTAAAAATTTTTTTTAAAGGATCTACAATATGATTGCTCCCCATTAAATTTGCACTGATGAGTATTTGGAATTGTACCTGTTTTGACCTTGATCTTTTATTCCATATAAATTGGATACTTCACTCATTTGTAATGTTTCATAGAGTCATTTGTTTAATTCCCTGTTGCTCTCTTGGCAATTCTAAATTTAATTCAAACGATTAATTAAAATGTACTTTATTAAATTCTGCCTTCAATTTGTAATAAGTTTTGTTTCAAATAAAATATTTGCTACATGCAATACGTCACAAATAAATTCAGGAATCTATATATGTGGGTTTGTTCTTTGCATACTCTGTAAACAAAAGATGGACAACCACTGGTTTCTGGCTCCATTTTGAAACCTAAAGGTGAGCATTTTGGTGCTGTCTTGATTTTTTTTTAAACCAGATGAAACAGTGGATCAGGCTGAGGACATATACGGTATCATATATTTCACTCTAAATATGTAAAACACATCAAGTGTCATGCTTTTTTAAAAAAAAAAAAAGACTTGAAAGTAGTGAGACCGTAAACTTGTAAGGAAAATGTTTACTGAGGTAATAAATCAAGTTAACGCAATAAATATGTAGAATCACCCCTGCCAACTTTTAAAAATAACACATTTTGCTTTGTGATGGGGCACATTATCCTGCTGAAAGAGGCCACAGCCATCAGGGAATACTGTTTCCATGAAAGGGTGTACATGGTCTGCAACAGTTCTTAGGCTGGTGGTACTGTACGTGTCAAAGTAACATCCACATGCATAGCAGGACCCAAGGTTTCCCAGCATCACACTGCCTCTGCTACCTTGCCTTCTTCAGATAGTGCATCCTGGTGCCAGGTGTTCCCCAGGTAAGTAACACACACGCACCCAAAATTTATGTGATTTAAGACTGGTTCATCAGATAGGCCACCTTCTTCCATTGCTCTGTAGTCCAGTTCTGATGCTCACGAACCCATTGTTGGCACTTTCTGTGGTGGACAGGGGTCAGCATGGGCACCCTGACTGGTCTGCTGCTGTGCAGCCCCATACACAACAAACTGCGCTGCACTGTGTATTCTAACACCTTTCTATCAGAACCAGCATTAACTTTTTTGGCAATTTGAGCTACAGTAGGTCGTCTGTCTGTTGGATCGGACCACACAGGCCAGCAATCGCTCCCCATGTGCACCACTGAGGCTTGGCTGACCATGACCCTGTTTCTGGTTCACCACTGTTCCTTCCTTGGACCACTTTTGATAGATACTGACCACAAGAGCTGCAGTTTTGGAGATGCTGTGAGCCTGGTCTAGCCATCACAATCTGGCCTTTGTCAAACTTGCTCAAATCCTCACACTTGCCCATTTTTCCTGCTTCTAACACATCAACTTTGAGCACAAAATGTTCCCTTGCTCCCTAAAATATCCCACCCATTAACAGGTGCCATGCTGAAGAGAAAATCATGTTATTCACTTCACCTGTCAGTGGTCATAATGTTATTCCTGATGGTGTATGTGGATAGTTCATATAGTTTTCAAAGCAAGTGTTCTTCCACCCTACTTTAGAGTTAGCACGTACAGGCTATAGCTAATAATTTGGTACTTAAGATTTGCATTATTACAATAACACCATGTATTTGTGAAATTACAGAACTAGAAAGATTAAAATAATAATAATTTTTACCAAAAACAGTAAAGGGTTATGAAAAGGAGATTTTTTTTTATTTTTCTACCTGTGTTTATGCAAATGAATAAAAGCAGCCTACTATGATAATAAGACATTTAGCAGCCCAACAGCTTAAAAAATAGTAAAAGTTAAAAGGAAAAGGAAAAGTTTTATTTTAATTTTGGCAGCCAGCCAAAGATCAGGGTCAGCAGTAAAAGCAAATAAAAACCTCCTAATTGTTGAATTCAGGTGTTTTCAGTCTCTTTGCCAAAAATGTATGAATGAAGCATCAAGCCATGCAGGCTGCCTTTTCATTTGTGAAAAAATGGATTGCTCACTGAGTAACTGAAGAGCTCCAAACTTCTTATGGCATCAGCACAAAAACTGTGCACCGAGTGCTTCATGGTATGGGTTTCCACTGCCAAGCAGCTCCTGTAGGTTTAATGTGCAGGTGGCCCAGTACTCTTGTCCATACAGTGAAAGAAATGACAAATAACCTGGTTCAAGCCCCCTGCCCAAAATCAGAGCTAATGGAGAGTGAAAATTAAACTGGGATTAGTCAAAAACATAATACTGACTTTGTTATATTACTGTAAAACAGAAATTCCCAAACTCCCCTCCCACCTAGTGGGATAGGTGGGAGGGGAGGCAGAGTTAACAGGAAAAGTGAATCTATGGTTCTGCGCTGCTAGAAACTGGACAAGTTGGACTGTCAGGTTACACAGGACTACCTGTCATCTGTGAATCTACACCCATAGTGTTATGTGACCATGTGTGTTCAGAGCATTGAAGATATTCAGAAAAAAAGTTTGGGAACAACAATAACATAAATTAAAAAAAACTTTGAGTCATCTAAAAAAAAAAAAAAAGTTTATTATTATAACAATAGTGGACCAGTCAGCCTCAAATTGTCTTGCTGTGCCAGTTCTCTTAGTTCAGTGCCAGCATTTTGTGGTGTAATGAAGACAAATCTGTGGCTGACTAACTTGAATTTTCTACTTAAACTTCAAAACCCTCTGTTCATGTGAATCCATCCTCACAAGAAAAAAAAAGAAGCAGTTTTCCAGTGTTCATGCAATTTGCCCACAAGAGCTCAATTTGGAAGCCTCCTCTGTGTAAACACCACGTCCTCCCCACCTGTGCTCCCCTCTGAATAAAAGCGAAAGTAATTGTGTGCTTTTCCACGCCCTGAGGTCCACAACGTTTCATCCCTGTGGCTGAACGTAGAGCTCACTGTGGTAATTAGCAGGGTTAATATCCCGGGCAGCATCTCTAAATTAAATCTCCAACTCTGTGGCGATGAGGCTGAGTAATGCACCTGCTCACAGTAATTACAGATGCAGCCCGGGAGTGTGCACGTAATGAGTTGGGATAGTCAAGGTTGAATCACTTTAAAGGCACATCCTGCCAATTTGCCAATAATAATTTTTTTCTGTCTACATGGAAATAGAAGTTATCTCCTGGCAAATGAAACCTGGGAAAGGCTTTAAGGTGGACTAGTTAATTCTAAAGTTGCAGAGTGAGGATTCTTTGGTTAAATACGAACATTCGTGGCCTCCAGAGGAAAAAACCAAAACGTTGGGCTGTTGATATTTCACCATTTCCTCTAAAAGCAGGTCAAATTTTGTATTTATGCAGTGATCTACAGCACTTTATTTACCACATGGAATAGGACACGTGTCTGACCAGGTATTCATGACTGCCAGATGCTCCTGATGTCCATCACCTTATTTTATGTTTAGCATCACTGACATTTGACATCTTTGGTTTTCAGCAAAATATCTTGACAACTGTTGAATACAGCAGACGTTGCAGGTATTCAGAGGATACATTCCTGGCTTTGTTAATCTTATGAATATTTTTTAGCAGCAGCTTCACATCCTGACTTTGATAAATGGCCAAACACATGCAGAACTAATCGGAAGCATCCTTGGGCAAGACACTGAATTCTAAAAATCTACACCCTGTTTTACCAGCGCGTGTGACAGTTAAAGTGCTGTATACATACAACCAAAGCACTTTAACACTGTGTGCGCATTTAGCTTATAGCATAAAGCTCTTTGTTGCCTGAAGCAATGAGCAGTTCAGATGCATTTACCTGGTAAGTCTCAATTCAGATGCTTCTGCTACACTCTCATGTAGTACTCTGTACACATATTAAGTTGTGTAGCGATTGAGTTTAATGTAAGTATTGTCTCAAATCGAACACAAAGTGCAAGTTGCAGCTTTACTGGAAACTGCAACATTTTTACACTAGCCACGGCAAGTTGTTGAGCCTCTGAGCACATCCCACATCTGTGGCTTGATCTGAAAATGTTTAGGTTTAATATTTGAACTTTTCTTTACAGTAGGCTTTGTTTCTGCATTTAACAGTAAACACCTACTTAAAAGTCAAAAAATGTTTTTGCTGTAGTTGGTGACATTAAGTATAAGTGATTGCCTCTGCAGTTTCCATTCATTGCTGCAGCTTTAGTCTGTCTTACCAAACAAATCCCAAGAGTAAATCTTGCTACTTTTATTTTGACATTGTTCCAGCATTCAAATGAATGCCATTCCACTGTGAAGCTTTCCCATAGTCCTGTAAAGTTGTCTCTCACAGATCCCATGCTCTTAGATGTCCTCTGACAATTTTCTCCCACCCTTTGAGGCTGGCTCTCTGTGTAAGTATGTGCTCAGGCAAGATGGCCTTCTGCACTAATTGAAGTCAATGACACGAGCTGCAGGGGCACGTGAACAAATTGCGTCTCCATGGAAACACACGCTGGCAAGTGTGTCCATTGAGGAGCCTGCAGTGCTACATAGGATTTGCTGTATGCACTCATCTGAAGTCCTTCACCACAGAGAATGAGAACAGAGAGAGGGAGACCTTTATTTGTCTGAGCCAAGACCTGCTGAGTCCAGTACATGCGATAAAACACACATCCCACTGTGTGACGTATTCAGATTAAAGTCCACATTAAGTGAGGCGTATTTTGGAGAGAAAGGGGGAAAAAAAAAGAAAAACAGCTGCAAAAGAGGAGCAAAAAACTAACAAGTGTTGGATGATCAGGACAAAGATTTTTTTTACGTGAACACTCACTGAGCTGCAATTTGGCATACAGTAACACAAACATCAATTAAAAGAAAACACAGGCAGCACACACACACACACACACGACCATAAATGAATAAAAACAAAACAACAATGAACTTTGTGACTGAACTTTAAAGCCTGCACGATGGAAATTTTAATATTTTAAGTCCCATGAAAGCTGGGTAACAACTTTTACGAACACACTAGAGTGGTACTTTTTATTTTATTGCAAATATAAGATGAAAAGATCCTTACTAAAGAGAAAGTGATTAAAATAGGGAGTTATATATTTATATATTTTTAGAAAAAAAAGCAGTTAAAATGTTTTGGAAACTCATGTCTTGTTCAATTGGAATAAAGTCATTACAGGTGTATCAGTGTTTTTCAGTGTCTATTGAACTAGCTCCTATTAAAGTCCTTAAAAAAAAGCACACGGATGTCACGGCCCTTTGCACCGCATGTCATCAAAAATGACTGCGAACGACGACAGGCTGCTCCTGTGCGAGGATCTGCTTCCCTCAAGCTTCAGAAACCATCTTGTTTTACGTTTCTTTAAAAATAACATCTCTGATCTTTTGAGATGTTGTGGGCAGAGGTTGCTCAAACAGTTACCATGGAAACAGTGGCCATCAAGCTACCTCCACAAAGAAGAAAGTGTAATGAACAACTATGCTCTCCCCTCCTCCCCCTTTCTTCCCCCCTCCTCTTTCTGCTTCTATATGTGATTTAAGATGGTAGGGATTTGTGGGCGGATTAATGTACAACTGGAACAAAAAAAAAAAAGAAATGAATATGGTTCTCATGCTAGCATTCACTCATATAAATAGTGTATCTAGCACACATACGAGGAGGTTTATATTCTTTTTTTTCCCAAGCTCTCAAATGCTTCTCCTCATCAATCTGTTTCTGTTAATGATCACCCTGCTGGATCTATGTCTCAGGCCTCCTGTACGTCTTACACATTCATCATAACTTCGACAAGCACGGCAGAGATGTTTTAAATAGAGAAACAAAACTCCAGACCCAACGGATCATGCAGCACCAAAGGGGGATAAAAAACATCACTGTTTCATCTGATACCTGCAGGAAAAAAAAAATTACAGGCACAAGCTGCTTGCGCAGCTGTGAAAAATGCAGTAATGACGCTTCAGCCTGCGACCCGCTGCAGGATAATGCAGCATGATGAGATCATCATCACTACTTACTATGTTTTTTATCTGACTGGTATTCCACATATTTCCCTTTTAGCTCTCAGAGAAAATCCGTACGCTTGTTGCTTCCCCAAGCCATCTTTTTTTTCTAACCCTAACCAAATAGTTTTGTTGCCTGAAGATAAACCCTAGTGACAGCAAAAGTTAAAAACTGTCCCATACAACACTTGAACTCTAGACTATGATGGAAAGTGAAGTATGCTGACTCATCCTGACCCCACCGGTGATGGCAACAAATCTCTTTTTGCTTTCTTTCATCTTTCTTTTCTTTTCCTGTTACTGTCTTTGTTAGTGTTGCCTCTTTTATGATTTCTGCCCTGCCTTAATCAGTTTCACCTGTGTTGTATTAGTCACAGCTGTTTCCAATTAGCCAATCACCCTTCACAGCACATATACCTACAGCTGTTCACCTCCAACTCGCCAGATTGTAAGTGCTTTCCAGTACAACATAAAAGAGACACAACAATTAAAGCATTGTAGGTCTTAAGCATCTTGTTTGAGGTACCAACAGATCTAAAGTCCACAACTTATGAGCCAGAACATCAAAAGTCTCCTTTGGTCCTTAATCTGGCGAGGTGCATCATCAGTAGGCATTGGTCAGCAGACCTCAGAGACCTTTTAGTTACATACTGATGTAAAAGCTGACCTTGAGAACTCTGAAGGTGATCACCGAAATTTTGAACTGAACCCTAAACTTTGTAGGGAGCCAGTGTAAAGAGAACAGAATTGGTATCACACGGGGCCTTTAAGAGGGCCTGGTGAGAATCCTTGCAGCAGCATTGAAGTCGATCCAGGGATGATTTGTTCAGGCAAAGGAATAATGCAATAATCAAGCTGTGACAAAATAAAGGCGTATGTGATTATTTCCATTTTGCAATGCATTTATAATGGCCAGTGTTCTGCAGATGATAAAAACAGGATTGTACAAGAGAACTGACATGTTCATCAAAATTGAAAGCTTGATCAAATGTAACACCTAGATTCCTGATGTTTGGGAGAACTGAAGAGGAGATGGGTCCAAGGGGTCCCTAATGTTCCTCTTCTTGAACTGTGTATTACCTGTTTGGGCAGTTTTATGGACATACACCTTGTTGCCTGCCTTTACATGTTTGACCTCTGTTCAGGCAGATTCAAGATTTGGATGTTTGGATGTGACGAGTATTAGAAAACTGGTGTTTTATGACTATTCATCTTGTGTGCCCTAGTTATATAGATATGCCACACAAATGCCACAGGCAGACATGAATTCTATAGAGGTACGCTATGAGGACCAGTAAACCTTTTTAATGTAGCCCTCAACTGACCTGAAAAACCTTCAAATCTTGCTTTTTTTTCTTCCATCCATTTTCTATTGCTTATCCTGATCTGGATTGCTGGGGCCATAGTCTAAGTAGAGGTGCTTCCTCTCCTCAGCCACTGCCTTCACGAGACATTATCTCAGAGTGACGTAATCTCTCCAGTATATCCTGGATCTGCCCTGGGGTCCCCTCCCAGTGGGACCGTCCTGACCTACGAAGCACCCAGGAGGAATGTTGTCACATGCCCAAACCACCTCATTTGGCTCCTTTTGATGTTTAGGACAAGCAACTCTGTGCTCCTCCTGAAAAGCTGAACTCATCCTATTTCTAAAGGTGAGCCCAGACACTGCAGGAAGCTTATTTCCAGACAGTAGGGATCTGATTATTTACCTTAGTTGAAGGCCTTGTTGATCGTTCAGCTGATATCCAGCTGGTATTGTTCTCCCATGTGAGAGTGTGTGTGTGTGTTACCATGGCAAAATGCAGTCCTGAAGACACTCACTGTAACTACCACAAAGGTGGTTTTGAGTTTTTTTGAAAGGTTTCTGTTTTTTTGCACATTTCATAAATGCAGCAGCATCTGTCCCATGCCTCTCACCTAAATTCATTTAAAGTTATAATGTATTTTTAGGTATCTTTATCTGATGTATAAAACCACATTTTATTATTGGTGTAACAGCAGGTATGAGTTCATTGGAAGATGGTTTCTAGTTTGTGCTGCATGCGCTTATGCATCTCTTCCAGTACAGGTGTGAAGCAATAAGAACTCAGGAAAGCTGAAAATATAAAATAAAGAAAGGGGAGTCCAGCAGAGGAAACGAGATCTGCTGCTGAGCGGGCAAAGTGTCTGACTGGCCTGTAGCTTGTGACGGAGGGTCCCAGGGCAGCAGGAGCTGAAACTGTCTGCTTGAAACTATGAAACTACATTTGACAGGAGCAAACTGTCTAAGAGGGCCCAACACGACCTGCCATTACCACTACAGGGGGGCTGCAAAGCCTGAGGAGAGAAAGTGTCGAGAGGGGAAACACACATACAGCGAGCAAACAGATGGCGGTGCACTCACAAACACACACCAGCGTGACTGTATGTCTAACCTCACAATGCATACAGACATGCATAGACCGCAGGGACGCAGTGGCACGTCCAGATCAGCGCTGTGCTCTCTGCACATAGACAGGCTGCCAGCACACTCAGACCCATCTTTATTCAGTTATGATAATGCAGCCTCACGCAGGTGCAGATTATGTTAAGGTGTCTGAGGGGAAGCCTTTAATAGAGCATGAGAGGTCTCAAAACAGGAGTGTTACTGTGGACAGTGGGTGGCCTGAGACTTCATCTGCTGTGATTTGGACATTTGCTGTTCTAGAAGTTAAATGTAGGAAGCACACAGTGCTGAAACAGGATGTTTTTATGCGTTTCTCCTGTTTCTGTGTTTTCAATGAGGAGGTAAAATGTAAGTGTACTGATTATACATGTAACTAAAATGTATTTTGTCCATTATGTTGGGTTGAATCACTATCCTGAGTGCACACGGCCTATAAAACACCTACCTATCTGCAGTGTATGAATTTTGCATTTCATTTTACTGCCAGTAACACTGATAAAAGCATTATGATTGATGGAAAGTAAGTCAAAAATCTGCACATTAGGATGAAACCAACATGTGCATCATTCTGCCAACCTCAACATTACCGTGCCAGCATTGTCAGCAGTACTCAGTTCGAGCAATGTGACATACAGAACAAAGCGAGCTAACGTCCTGGGCCGAAAGACTCCAGGGGGCTGCAGAGCTCCAAGCTAAATGTGTGCAAGCTTTAGAATTACACACCATTAAAGCATATTGTGAGTGAATAAAAGGACTTTAAAGACTAAACTGTTTTGCATTCAAAGGGAACTTAATTTCCATAGGATAGGTAAGATACCTTTTTTGATCCCCCGTCTGTGCATTTTGAGCTCCATTTGCACATGAAAGAAGAAAAAGTGTTTTAAAAGCTGCCTGGTAGCTTGTATTTGCCCAAGCACTTTGTAGCAGATGCTGTGGCTCTTGCATTTCTAGTGCACCCTATGAGCAACTTCATTAGTAAATCTCTTATAACATCAAAGTAAAAAACAAAACAAAAAAAACACTATAATTAATTTTCTTAACTTTTCTTTCACACCACCCATCAGGTTAAAAAATATATAGCCATAACTTTTCTTTTGATTCTTCATAAGCTGTCTTTATGAGGTGTTATTTCCAAATAAGAGCACATCAGACAGCTGATTTATGATTGGGTAACATACCAAATGTGTTAGGTCCCTTTTAAAAAGAGGGCGCCTACCACAAGCAGCAAAACCTAGAAATGTTTACTTTCTGAGATTACAAATTGAGATTTCAGGGAAGAAAAAAAACAATATAATAAAAGTGTCATGTACTGTAAGTGGGAAATGACATTTTACATAAATGTGCATTTTATACATGCATGTGCAACAATGCAATTTTCCCTTTCCCATGCTCGCACATTTGAGCATGCCCATCTGTGAACTGCATCTATGTGTGTGTACATTCTGTGTTGCATTAACATTCGACACACACTCGCTATTATAAACAACCGCCTCCAACACACACGCGGATTCATACATGTGCACAGCAGCGGAGCAAACGGCAGATTCGGTGAAAGCGGCAGGCAGGAGCAGAGAAAAGCAGGAGAGAGGGGAGTCGGGGAGAGGGAGGTGGATGTGACATGATTTACAATGAGATCATTAACCTTGAGAAACAGAATGGCCTCTGCGACATAAACACTATCTCGGAGACAAACACCCTCCTAGAACAATACCACGTGTGTATACACACACACACACACATTCAGAGACACATCCTGTGATCCTTAAAATAACACGACTTAAGCTGTGTCCCAGACACACAATGAGGATGTAGTGGATTCACGCTCAAGAAGTGGCAAAATAAAAATATAATGGAAAAGACTCAGCATGCAAACTGAAGCCTCCTTCTCCCATTTTCTTTCTTTCTTCTTTGTTGACAAGAAAACATTATCCCAAAATGCAATCAACACAATAAAGAGTAACCACTCACAGCTGAAGTTATTGCTGCAGGAGAAAGGGTGCAAAACTTCAACTAACCAAAAATATTCAGATATCCATTCTCACTCTGAAAATGATATAATAAGACATTTATGTTTGTTCTAAAATTGAGACAGTGGGCTGCAAGCCAGTGTACTTCTAGTGCCAGTCCCAAGCCTGGAAAATGGGGAGGGTTGCATCTGGAAGGGCATCCGGTGTAATCGCTGCCAAATTAAACATGCAGATCATCAAGAATGAGATTTCCATACCGGATCGGTTGGGGCTCGGGTTAACACTGCCTCCGCTGCTGTCGGCCAACGGGGTGCTGGTGAGACTGCAGAGAAGATTCATGGATGTAGTGAAGGAGGACATGCAGAGGGTTGGTGTGACAGAGGAGGATGCTAGGGACAGGGTGAGATGGAGGCAGATGATCTGCTGTGGCTAAAGGGAGCAGCTGAAAGAAGTAGTAGTAATATTAAGGATGTGGGACACAGTAGCAGACAGCAAGACTGCACTCTTGGTGCACTGAGCTTAAAGCTAACAGCAGCATACTAACACAGGATCTCTCAAGGACGTGGTTAGCAGGTGTACTTCTGTATCCCAAGTCCATATTACCTAACAGATCTACAGGTATACAGAATATTTATAATTGAGTGTGTTATTTTAGCAGTGAGAAGGTCAAATATAATTTATCTCAATAAATTAACAGGACTCAAATATACAGTACTGTACAAATGTTTTAAGATAAAACTGCAAATTACAGTAACATACTGTAGTTTCCCTTGGATTTGATATTTAATGTTTCTTTTTTTTTTTTATTCATCTGTTTCCGCAACTTTTTCCCTACTGGAAGCTGCCCAGTGCATTGTGGGAAAACAGAGCACCACAGCAGCGGTCTTCTGTATTTAGCATGGGAACTCTGTGCTTTGAGAATTTGTTGCTTTGTGAGCTTGGCACACCAAAATGCTGCTCAGATGAAAAATGCAGTTAAGGCTCATCAGAATGTGAAATTCTGGGTGCTTGATGTACAGTAAGGGGGTCGGCAAATTTATACCCACCACAGGCTCCAGTCCAACCCAAAGGGTGGATTTGTAGTGTGAAAACTGCACACAAGTCATATAATTTTATCACTTCAATTCCAGCTGTGGGGATACCAGCATTAGCATTACAGGAGTGAAAAAAAAAATGTACATTTTATTAATTAAAAGTTGTTCGTTCATTCACTTAAGTGAAATACTGCTTTTGTTTCTTTACAGAAACATAAGAATGTTTTGTGCTTTTGTAGATACACTGTGATCTATAATTTCAATATACATGAAATGTATAGATTCAGATTCAGTCAATCTGAATCAGTTAAACTGAATCCGGTTCAGATTGACCGAACCAGATTCAGTCAATCTGGTTGACAGATTGACTGAATATGGAAAACGGATATATTCTCAAGTTGTGCTTATTTTTTTTAAGACATAACAGGCTGTTAATCATCTGTTTAATTAAATGTAACCACTTTCTGAATGTACATCTTTCCAATTAAAGAAATGGGATACATTACGGAGTGTATATATTCCAGCCCACTTGAGATCAAACTATTCTGTTAAATGGCCCACTAAATATGAGTTTGACAGACTTGGTTTAAAACAAACTTCTTTGGAATACATCCAATGGTTATTGGAAATATTTTACCAAAAAAACCCCACAGACAGTATAGAATAGGCACTTATGGAAACTGTGAAGTTACCCACTGGTTTTAGACCTCACTGTTAGCTTTTTGCCTGCTGCCATGTTGTCTTCTTGTAGCCAGATGTTACCTTATTTGAATGAACGATTGCAGTGCTGCTTTCAGCTAGCTAGCTTGCTTGACTGGTTGGTTATCAAGCTGCATAAACCACAGGAGTGCAAAACAACATGTCTGCCAAGAAACAAAACAGTAGAATCTGAGTAAAGAAAACTGAAGACCAAATTTCTTTGAAGGTGTGTAACACCTCATGACTCCAATAAAAATGCTTCAAAAAGCACAACAGCACAAACACAGTGGCGAGAGGGAGTCATGGTGTGGCAAAATCTTAGTACAGCGCTGCATCACCCTGCATGGAACTGCTGTGAAGGGGGAAACCATATATACCAAAACTATTTTCTGTAAACATGCTTTTTAATGCTTCAGTTGGGCATTTTAACAGTAGTATATGGGGGGTGACCTGCTTTTGGAGCTGTAGCTTTTGCTGCTTCTTGATTGGCTTCATTTTTCAAGCTCCTGACTTTGAGTTCGAAGAAAACACAACTGTGAACCTCAAAACATTCAGCAAAGGCAGCTGAATTCGTCCTCTGCGAATCATGCATGCATGAATATGTAAGGCAGCTCCTTTGGTAGTTGCGGAGACACTTCTGTCTTGAGCAGAGTGACATCCACAGTGAGAAGTGACCATCAAATACATAACACTGTGACACGTTTCAGATTAAACTGACCAGCAATCACAGATTAATCACACAATCCTTATTTATTAACCATAATCATTTCTAGTATAAATATGTAGTATAAATATTTTAGTTCTCGTAAGACATGTCGGCAGATTCCCTCTGACAAATCCAGCTGTAAACATCTACAATCACAGACTGCCAACATATGGAGGAGGAAAAAAAACAAACGAAAAACATTCATCATCTGGCACAAAGGCTCATGGGATACAGATCAATAAAAAGCCCTTTCACAAAGTGCATTGCACAGCAGTCATGTCGCAGTGTCTTTAAATAGAAACTTCCATTTAAGAATTGTAAAATAGACAATATATTTGGCAACGTGTCACTCTTAATCATGTATGTATAAAAATCAATGTTTCCTTATTTGCTTTCCTCCTGTCAGTTTTCTTCACAACACAAATTAAAAATGGGTTTAAAATGGAGGAAGACATTTTTTTTTAATTCTCTGGAGAAGCAAAGCAGTGATCCAGTGTTTCTAAGTCAGTATTGTTAAATGATAAGACGCTGAAAGGATTACTGATCGGGAAAATTGGATTATTTTCCACATTAAACCCTTTAAAGATTCATATAAGAAAAATTCAAGTATTAAAGTGATAGAATTTTTGGACTTGCATGATGAAGGCTGAGGCTTGTGTTTGACACACTGCAGGTTGAACACGTTTCTCATAACAAAACACTCCAATGACCTTATTCAGAAAAGTACAAAGCGACAGCATGAAAAATAAAAACACCAAGAAAATGATTCTTTCTGAAAAAAACAAAAAACAGAACTGTAACAGTTTTATATTTTTCATCAGAATCTGTCCCATTTTTTTCCTAAATGTAATCTAAAAGCATTGGGGGTCATGGTTCAACGGAAGAAAAAACTAAATAGTTAAAACACTGAAACTTACATTTTGATATGAAGGTGATTGGACACACTCTTAGTGTTTGGATGCATAGAAACCGCTCTGTCTTCAGCTGCGACCATCAGAGACAAAACACTGAAATAAAGTGTGTTTACTCAAGATAAATAAAACCAAATGCTTTCTGGGTTCTTTCTGTGGTCTTGTTTTTTCCAGTTAAGCTTCGTCATGATTGCAACACAACCAGCTCATCTAATTCCTGACAGATGACAAAAGGCAACAATAAGAAAAATATGTGAAAGGAGCATGAACTTTAGCAGAGTGCTGGGCTCATTCTACTGCAGCATTGATGTCCACTAAAAAGTCAGTTAAGACTCAAAGTTAAATTCTTCAAAGTTTCAAAACAAAATTTACTGTTAATAAATAAAGTGATCGGATTTCATCTGAGTTTGCAAACACAGACACGATCTCCACAACGCTTTAACAACAAGCGTTTGATCATGTCTCAACCACATGCTTGCCAGCAGTCAGACGTTTGCTGGCAACAATGAACGATAATTATTACTATATATTATTTTTGTTATAAAGTATGCGAATCTGATGTATTCAGACAGTCAGGTCTTTTTCAGTATATAAATACTTTCTCAACTCCTTCCTTTAGGCAATTTATTCGATTATAAAATATTGGATATCAAAACATAAAATTTCTCATTCTGTGCAAGAGAATTGTAACCGTATGAGCCACTCCTGGAGCAAAATATACTTGTCAGTGTACGTCAGTCTTATTTTGAAAAGAAAAGTCAAATAACTCACTCATTACTTCTGCACTAGAGAAGCTGCACGTGTTTTGCAGACTCACAAGTTGGTCACATTCAGATATGCAACCGTTTGGCTATCCTTCATGCTATATTTAAACTAGCTTTCATAAAAGGTAGTGCATGCTGACATAAAGTAGTGTAACATTGTTTTCTTTCATTTTACGTTACGAAGGAGTAGAAAGCAGTTAAGACGTTTTTTTAATGCCACAACCTTTCCACTGAGGCTGCTCAGCATCAGAACACTCTGACCCATTTGCCTTAAAATGATACCTATGAGATTTGACAGCCTTGACAGTTAGAAAAGTCAGTTTTACACATGCTCATCTCTCTCCTGTCACACTCAGAGGAGGTCAGTTCCATCGTAGACCACGGGCTTGTCTAGACTCAGATGATACAGCACTTTCTTTGAGATGAACCTGGTAAACAGGAGAGACAGAGAAGGCTTTACGGTTTGTTTTGTCCCGTCTTATTCTAAACTGTTTTTAAAATAAGAGCGCAGGATGACTGACCTGGAGAAGGAGTTGTCAAAGATAAGTGTGTATTCTCCGGGATTTCTGACTTTCAGTTCTCCCTGCATTGTCTCCTTGTGGGAGTTACAGCGGGTTAGCGGGATCAAAACCTGCACAGAGCAAAGGACAGAAATCCTGGTTAAGAATTTCTTCTGCATGCATTAGGTAAAAGTCTAAACAAGCCCCAAAATGGCAACAGGTGGCAGTATTTTACCAACTCTGAAAGCAATTCAGAATGCTTGCTGAATCTAAATCCTGACAAATGTGCAGAAAAGCTGTCGGACTTTCACCACCGCTCGGTGACCTTTATTAACCCTGTCCTGACTCATCTTTATTTTTACTGCCAGGGAATTTGCACAGTGGGTGGCTCTGCTACGGCTGCGTGATGTACCACAGTGGAATAAAATATTAACTTTACTTTATCACTGAGGAATATAAACTGAATAATTTATGTTTTTGTCTATGCACACTGCATATTACAACAGGGGTCACAGAATACAGCCCCACACCATCAGCAGGCTGAGAAAGACCACCTGTCCCTCTAACTGGATGTATTGTTGATAAATATTTAGGCAACATTGATGAAATGAACTGACACTTTTTTTATTAATCACTTGGGGTTAGGTTAAATAAAATAAAAGTTTACAGCATTATTAAGGTTAATCTCTATCTCTATGTACAATCTGTAGGCAAGGGACCAAATAAACAGGCTTTAAAATGATATCAACGATTTGTTGTCAAGAAGCATTGTTACAACAAAGAAATAATGGACCAAACACAAATTTCCTTACTTTTTGTGCAAAGTTTACTTGATCAGTAATATCTGATAAGAGCACATGCAAAAATGCATGTGTGCATATACCTGTGTGCACAAACCCAAAAAGAATATAAGTGGGAAACACTGACCAATCAGGTTTGAGCGGGCTTTGGATGCATGGAGGTTAACGATCCATATGGAGAGCAAAAAAGGGATGGCATTTGCTGAAAAGCATCGGAAATCATCAGCTACTGTCTGACAGCAATTTTGTTTTTTAAAATTCATCTGCATTTGTAAGTATCGGCTGTAAATCTTGGCCTGGATAACTGCTGGATGCACTGAAAGTCCTGCACATTCTAAGCTAGAAGACTAGCAGATGGGTTCTCATATAGTCTCTATGTGAGGAGCTGGTTATTAACACAACCATTATTATTCATTTGGAGTCATGTTTGTGTGGTGGTAGTCATGGCAGTAGCTCCTTTTGGTCACTATCTACTCCTGAGGGGAACATCTGGCTATTTAGCTGCTGAACGCTCCACTGCGTTCCCCAGCTGGTAAAATGTGTCTGTCAAACACCAAGACCACTGAGACTGACTCAGTGCTAAAGAAAATTCAGCTTCAAAGATAAGGAATGAACCAAAACTCTCTGCAAAGTAGTGTGATGCAGAAAGGAGCTGGCGAGTGGGCAGATTGTTCTGTGTAGGTTCATCCTAATCTTTCACATTGTTTTCCTGTGGTAGTTTCAGTTTATTACTATTAATAAGATCAGAGATCATGTTAGTGTTCACTCACCAGTTAGTTCCTTTGCAGATGGCTGTACAGTTTAATAAATCCAGGCATTTTTACTTGTAACTGGATCCAAGTGCAATCAGTTACTATGGAAATGCATCTCTGTGAGGATGTATTCTTCACCAGTGTTTACGGGGTCTTACCTTGGCTTGCTCCAGTGGAGTCTCTGTGGTCTCCCTATAGACCACACTGAAGGAGATGCTCTTTGGTTCAGAGGTAAAGGTCCAGGACACAGTGGGGCCAGGACTGCTCATGGTGATGGGGATGGTGCTGTAACAGCTCGATTTGATGAAGAGCTCTCGGGAGCTGTCACCAAATGCTGAGATGTCATCCACCGCGAAGTGCACAGAGAGCCTGCAGCATATGGAACAAAACAAAACATCTCACGACAAAACAGCAGCACTCCACCTATTTACCAAACCCAGATTTATCCCATATTGTGTATCCATTTGTTTTGAAAATCCCAATATGCCATATAGTTGATAATTTTTTATTTTTTATCTGATCAGTGTGAAAAATCTAAAAATATTCAGTTATGTATCAAACACCCCGAGAAAAACATCACATTTACTGTTATGTCAGAACAATCAATTGAATGACATAATTCTCTTAGACCTATATAAATTTTAATTTAATGACTGGATAAGCAGCAGGTTTTTAACAACAGCAGAAACCTGGCATTTCTCAAAACACAGTGGCAATAAGAAATATGTTAAAGGGATCAAGTTGCTACATTTCTGCATAATTTCATATCCTTTCCTAAGCTAAAAAGGTTCTCAATTTACTGATTATTTGACTTCCATGCAAAAAGACGATCATTAGTTACTAAATATGAGAATTTGCTATTTTCTTTTACCTGATTAAATAGGCACTTCAAGAGGTTACCTTGGAAATCACAAAGTTCTGACACCCTGCAGACCAAACCATCATTGATCGAGCTGTCAGATTAACTGATAACATGAAGAATCACACTACTCGCTTGCAGCTAGCAAGTAACTTTGAGCGGCTAGCCTCATACATTAATGAGGAAGTAGTTACAAAAGTCTGAAAACTTCTATTTTCTTCATTTTTATTTTGGTGCAAGCAAGGGTTAGGATTAGGGTTTAAGGGTTAGGGGCACTTCAGTGAGGCAGAGGGCTGCTGCCAGGAGGCCTTCAGACTTTTTCCATATTTACTGAACAAACTGTCTTCAGGCTACACTAGAAGTGAAACAGGTGATATGCAACATGTACATACTGCGTAATAGTTAGAGAAGTTGGTAACCCCCAATCCAGATTTGCTTCATTTTTCAGTTCCCATTTAGTGAATTAGTTCAACACTTTAATAACAAAAAAACAAGAGAAACTTCCTCTGAACATTAGAAACGTAACCATTCGATCTTGCAAAACACAACTTCACACCTCACTGGCTTTCAAGTGTAACTTTCACAGAAACTCACGTCAGTTCTCCAGACTTTAGCAGGCAGATCTCTGCATCCTGTACTGCAGCGCTGAGGTCCTCAGTATCTTCTGATGTGAGGTCTCCTGCGCTGGCACTGTTGTTTCTAATCAGAATGACAGTGAGGTTTTATATTGACACATAAATTTACTGCTCATTTATTCAACCATTTTTTTAAAAACTACAAATACACTGGAGTGAATACATGTACAATAGTATGCAAAACACGAGGCACCCCTTATTTCTTTATACACTGCTCAAAAAAATTTAAAGGAACACTTTGAAAACACATCAAAACTCAATGGGAAAAAAAAATCTTGCTGTCCTGGGAGATATCTTCCCAGATCTGGACCAGGGCATCACTAAACTCCTGGACAGCCTGAGGTGCAACCTGGCGGCATCGCATGAACCGAAACATAATGTCCCAGAGGTGTTCTATTGAATTTAGGTCATGCTGGCATGGGGGCCAGTCAATGGTATCAATTCTTTCATCCTCCAGGAACTGCCTGCATACTCTCACCACATGAGACCGGGCATTGTCCTGCACCAGGAGAAACACCAGGACCCACTGCACCTGTGTAGGGTCTGACAATGGGTCCAAGGATTAATGGCAGGTCAGCATGCTGTTGCCTAGCTTGCAGAGATCTGTGCGTTCCTCCACGAATATGCCTCCCAGGTCTGTCACATGTGCTCAAGGTGAACATTCTGTGTTCTGTAAAAAGCACAGGGCACCAGTGATGGACCTGCCTTCTCAGTTCTTGTATTCTAATGACAATCAGGCTCCGTGGTGCCGGGCGGTGAGCACAGGGCCCACTAGACGACATCAGGCCCTCAGGCCACCCTCATGAAGTCTGTTTCTGATTGTTTGGTCAGAGACATTCACACTAATGGCCTGTTGGAGGCCGTTTTGTAGGGCTCTGGCAGTGCTCATCCTGTTCCTGCACAAAGGATTGGATACCGGTCCTGCTGATGAGTTAAGGACCTTCTACAGCCCTGTCCAGCTCTCCTAGAGTAACTGCCTGGCTCCTGAGACTGTGCTGGGGGACACAGCAAACCTTCCGGTAATGGCACATATTGACGTGTCATCCTAGAGGAGTTGGACTACCTGTGGAACCTCTGTAGGGTTCAGGTATCGCCACATGCTACCAGTAATGACACTGAGCCTAGCCAAATGCAAAACTAGTGAGAAAAAAAAAACAGTCACCAAAGCAGCTGAAACTGCCGCTGACTCACATATCAATTTGCTGACCAGCAAGACCAGATCTGACCAGATCAATATCCCAGACGTTTAACTGACCTGATGCTATACTCTGATTAAAAAGGGTGTTCCTTTAATTTTTTTCAGCAGTGTATTTTGCCAGAAAAATGTGCAGTGATTGGTTTAAACATGTGCAAACATACATGGAAATACAGCATACAGGACAAAAATAGAGTTCATACAGATCCAACAAGCTTGAAAGTGAATATTTGGTATGACCACCTTTATTCTTCTACACAGCTTAAACTCAATTAGGCAGCTTTATTGTAATTTCTTTAAGTAGTGTTCAGGAATAGTTCTCCAGGCATCATGAAGGACATTCAAAATTCTTCTTCTGGCTGCCTTTTGTTCTGTTCTCTGTCAAGATGATCCCACACTGCTTCAATAATGTTGAGGTCTGGGCTCTGTGGTTGCCAATCCATGACAATGTTCCATTGTGTGGTGATCACTGGGAGTGTGTTTGGGATCACAAGCATGCTGGAAAGTGAAGCTGTTGCATAAAGACACTTTATGTTATTGCATGATGGATTGCATGGTGGATCAAAATTTGATGGGAATTTTCTGCATTCATAATTCCATCAATTTTGAAAAGATCCCAACACCACTGGTTGAAATGCAGCCCCAAACCATGACAGAGCTTCCACTGTGTTTTACAGATGGCTGTAGACACTCACCTCTCACGACCTCCTCTGTACATATTAACATAAATTTGAATAAAAATGTCAAATTTGTATTCCTCCCTCTATATGACCTGTTGCCACTGATTTTCGGTCCAGTTTTTGTGTAATCCAGCATACCTCAGCTTTTTCTTCCTGTTTCCCTTCCTTATAAATAGCATCTGTTTCTTAAGGGCACGACTTTCAGATACTGTTTATCTGATGTAGATTGTTTTTTTTAGTTCTGCTACTTCTTCTTTTGTTCTTGACATGTCCAGTTTCCTCAATTTTTTTAAGGAGACACTGCACACATCTGCCAATAACTCTCCATGTTGGTGCAAAAATATTATTTTATGTCTGACAAACTGTTACAGATTCAACTAAAGAAATGGGAGCAAATGTTTTTGCAGCAAGCTGCTAGTAACAAAGAGCCTAAAGATCCAATTTAAAATTGGTTCTTTGCTAAATTGTCTGTTATGTATAAACATATCACTGTTTATATATACTATGTACTGAGTAGGATGACTTTTCTTGTGCTTGAATGATTCACAGGTCAATGTTAAGTGGTTTTGAATACAAACAAACAAAAAATTCCTTTGAAATTGGTCAGGTACAAGGACTGGACTGAAAATGAGTGAAAAAAACAGCCAATTTACAAAGAATAACTTTGAAAGACTGAAAACCTATTGCTCAAGACCACTTTAAAAAAGGCTTTCTTGGAAGCAAAATATGAAGAAATAAGGGTTGGCTCAAGACTACTGCACAGCGCTGTAATAAATCTGACAAGAAAAACATTCAAAAGCTAAATAAGTGAATATTAAAAAATTCAAAAATAAAGACAACCATCACAATTTATAGATTTTTGATTTCACACAGCAAAGCAACCACTGCTAAAGAAATACAAATATATCCATGTCATTTCTTTTGGCCAATGCAAATGTGTTAAATATAAAAATGTAATTATGTTCAGGAGTAAGTGAATTTTTATTTATCATTTTACCAGTCATGCTCTCATCCTGCTACAAAATTTCCAATTTGAGATTAAACTGGAACAGACTAAGTAGATTGTTTCAGAGGAGGCGTGTAACAAAGGAAATGTGTAAATAGAAAATCTGTTTTGGTGACTGTTATTTATCTGCCGCGCAGTGTTTGATAATCCTGTTGCTCTGTGAGTGACTCAATGTGAGATACTTACAGCTGTGCTGCCCCCTGCTGTCTATGCCCAGGAGAGCAACCGGTGACAAAAGATGGGGATTCACCATCGTAGACCCCACACACTTCCTCCTCTGTGATAATGTCAAAAACACCATCGTCCAGCTTGTCACCTTCACCTGCTCCTGGAAGATAAACTTCAGCTGTATATTCACCATTGAACTTCACTGTAGTTCAACTCTTACTGTAGTGCGTATCAACATGGTAATATAAAGCAAACATCTTTGCCTTTGACACATTACTCCAGTGAATGCGCTTTTGTGTGTGTGAGATCACCTGAAACACCGCTCACAGCCAGGCCAGCCTGCAGCAAGCGCCTGAATGGTGTCCCCGGTGTACTGTGAATCCCTTCTTCCTGTGGGTGGCGCTCAACTACCGCACTGTGCTGGTTGTAACAGTCCTTACAGCAGCGCTCTTTGTTGCCACCCTGCTGGGTGCTCACTGTGTTGCTGCAGCAGTAGTAGCAGAAGGGGCGTCCACACAGTCTAGCAAAAAACATAAAAAGAGGCCGAGTGTATTAGTGCAACCGGCCTATAACTGTGAAATGCAGTTCAGTAGAACTGATCTGTGAGTGTTAGTTCCTTTTACATGAAATATGCACGTGCACAAAAAAGAAGTGAAACTACTAAAGGCAAAAGTGTGTCTAAGAAACAGAAGAAGTTTGAAAATGTAACTTGTGTGACCTTTGACATGTTACAAGAAATAAGCAGTCTTTAGTTTTCAGCCTTGAACTCTGGGTAGTCAACAGTCTGATCTAAAACCCTGCATAAACATATTTCTAACAATAGAAGGCTCTTACTGTTTAAGTGTAAGTGCTCAAAGTGTGGGATTGTGTGAATCATAAAAGCCACTTCAGAGGTGGAGTGGATAAACAGCTAAAAAGTGAAGGCAATGATTTATGAATGAAGTCTGAGAATAATTGGTGTAAGGTAAAAGTAAAGAAAGCAGTGAAGAGAGGCCTAAATGAATGTGTATTAATGCTGAATATATGTCAAGCTTTTTTGTTAAATACATTACTGTTTGTTGTTTGTTGTTCACTTGATAATATTTCTTGCAGCTTTTTGTCAGTTTTGGTTCTTAAAACATTTTCTCAAAACACGTGCACTTTTTGATGCTTTCAAAGTGAATCCAAATGTATAAAAACAATTAAATGATCCACTGAGTTGGATCAGATTACACTGGTTTCCTGTTTAATTCTCAGCTTGCTTTCACCACCATACTGCTTACTGAGTCATGTTGTTGCAATCTTTCAAACATGCACTTCAGAACTGCTGATTTACTGCGATTTTCCCACACAACCATCTCTAGCTTTACAGAGAATAGTCTGAAAAAAATCCAGTTCTCTGGACAAAAATGCCTTGTTGATGCCACAGCTCAGAGGTGAACAGTCAGACTGCTTCAAGCTGATATGAAGGCAACAGTAAGTCAAATAATCACTCGTTACAACCAAGATATGCAGAAGAGCATTGCTGAATGTACTGTACAACACATTGAAAGTTGAAGCAGATGGACTGTAGCAGCAGAAGACTGTACTGGGTGCCACTCCTATCAACTAGGAACAGGAAACTAAGGCTACATGAGCAACTGTGTGACACTATCATCTCTATTTGGCCCAAAATCTATGAGCAATGTTTCCAGCACCTTCTTGAATCTATGCCATAAAGAATTAAGGCAAGGCATGGTACCCAGCAAGGTGTAAACATTGAAGTAGCCAGTGGGTGTAGATGTTTCACAGACTGAATTGTCAAGATTAGACTTTAAATGAAAAGAGATGCAGACAGATGTCAGGCTGCCTTTAAAGAGATCACAGGAGACCGGATGGTGGCATTAAACCAAGAGCTTCTTTATGTACTGCAGTGGTAAACATCATAAAATGATTGAATCCTATTACAGACATTTTCTTATTCAGAAACATTTGCTGAATTGAGAGATTATGTAGTTACAGTGGTGTGAAAAAGTGTTTGCCCCCTTCCTCATTTCCTGTTTGTTTGCATGTTTGTCACACTTAAGTGTTTCGGAACATCAAACCAATTTAAACAATAGTCAAGGACAACACAAGTAAAC
>JAVDPK010001641.1:30489-41767 GCA_034780415.1 Cichlasoma orientale
AAACACTTAAGTGTGACAAACATGCAAAAAAACAGGAAATGAGGAAGGGGGCAAACACTTTTTCACACCACTGTATGAGGGATACCATTCAGCAGTAGAGCAAAGTATATTTGACTAGTGGCTTACAGATCTCAATTCGACAAATCATAAAAATAAAAATTCAGTGGAGTTCTGCAGCACAGTTCCTTTGACTTTGGCTGCACTTCTCTCAGGTCACTTTAGTAATTCTGGCAACAGTCACGTATTCACACGTCTGAAACAGGCTTGCATGTTTTGAATAAGTGACAGTCTTTTGCAGAAGTACTTTGCAATGCATAATGTAAACTAAGTCAGGAATGTGTGAGGAAATTTAATCATCTCACAACCACAGTGTAAACAGGGCAGCGAATGATAACAGAGTCTTAAGAAGCTGTGACAGTGTTTAAGAAAATGTCATCACCCAAACAGCTTACAAGTAGCAGAACTGAGTGTACTTTTATTGGCTGGTGGTTGGATTTTTCTTATAATCCAGAGGACCATCTCACCTGCAGCTGTACCTACGAAACCACCAGCTGAACTGAGTGTGACACCCCAGACAGTAGTTGACATCCCTCTCCGTCTCCTCATCCCGCAGCTTCTGCTCAAACTCCAGAGCATCTGACTTCTGCCAAAGGGCATCTTTCTCCCTGCAACAAGCACAAGGTTATTTGTATGTTGTCCAGTATGGATGACACGATATCAGGAATTTAGTTTGTACCAGTAAAATTACTTGACGCCCAATTTGATATGACATATTTCTGACACAGATTGAAATGGGATGGTTGCAGAGTAGCCTACTGATGTTACTGAAAGGTACAGCATTAATTACATAAGCTAAAGTATTTATATAATGTTAGCCACTGCAAACAATTTAGCCTATGGAACATAACTGACTTTCCAACAGCAATACAAGCTGTCTCAGGATAACATAAGAAACAAAAGATAACACTCACTCAACTTGAATTCTTTAAATGGATCTAAATGCCAGTCTTACTTAGTTTCACTAAACTGTAAGTATTTCCTCCCTTAGTCTGACACATACAAAAAAACTGTTTGCATATTGCCTTTTGTGAATCATTTATCACCCTTTGGTCAGCTGCCTAAAATGCAAAGTACTTCCACAGTCAACGCTGCCTTTCTTATCAATGAGTTGGAACAGAGCTGCACAAGTTGCCAAGTGCAGTTTTTGCTGTGCTTGTGGGGAGCCTTCTTTTCCTTCAATATGTAAGTATAGACAAGAACATTTGTAGGCGTATGTTTCTATGATCAGTTCCTGGAACAACTGCAGCCTCAGTACATATGCTGCTTATGGTATCTATGGTACGAAAAAAAATATTGTTGGCTGCCAGTGCTACCCCTCAGCCTCCTGGCAGTAGAATCTTGCACAAATCCCCTGGAAGCACAAGTTCTAGACGAATATAATTACCAGGTCTTGGTAGATCTCAATGGGGTGTATATGAGACTTAGTGACTTTATTCACTATATCAATTCAAAAGTAAATGGCTAAGTAAGAACCAGGAATGAGAAATGCTAAAATCATAATAAAAATAAACCACTCAGAATAATAATGTTACTTATGTAAGAACTGGTCTGATATTTTTAATAGATGCATCTATGGTATCAATTTGAAAATCCTAGGTCACATTATTATAAATTTATTGTGTTCACAAGATTTTCAGAAAAACTTGACCTCTGACCTTGACCTTGAGGTCAGAGGTTGTCAAGATTCGAACTCCTCCGATATTTTAGCAGATGCATCAATGTTAATATTGTACATGGTCGCTTTTAAAATAAAATTAAAGGTAAAGGTATCAAATTGAAAATCCTAGATGATATTGTTATGGAGTTATCATGTTTTTATCACATTCACAAAGTTGAAAGTTGGCCGCCCCCCACCTGTTGGGGTGACGACAATATTGTCAGGAGTAAAAGGGGTAAAAGAATTTTGTTATTGAGAGTTATCATAAGTATCAGTTCTGGTGACATCCCCCACCTTGCAGAAAATAATTATTTTAAAAGTGGCAAAAATAAATGTTTATACCTGATGAGTTCCACGAGCCTCTCCTCCAAATTGATTTTGGTACGGTAAAGATCATCTAGTTCAGCAGCCATTTTCAGATCAAAGCTTTGCTTGTCCTGTGTGACTCTCTGTAGATTTTTAGCCATGTCCTGACAGGCCTGCTGAGCAACTGCTAGCGCCTCCTCAGATCTGTATATAGAACATGCACAGGCTGAACAAAAAACCCACAAAAAACATGGAGCGAGCATGCATTCATCCATCCAGAGCCTATCCCTGCTGTCACCGGGCGAGAGGCAGGGTACACCCTGGACAGGCCACCAGCCCATCACAGGGCTAACAGACAGAGACATACATTCATGCTCACATTCACACCTACGGCCAAATTAGAATCACCAATTAACCTAACAAGCATGTCTTTAGACTGTGTGACAAAGCCAGAGTCCCCAGAGAGAACCCACCCCATACCGTCACCATGGTGAATCTCAATGTATTTGGTTGTTTCTGGGCTACAACTCTAAACAGAAAAGATTAAAAAGTTTCATCACAGAGCTTTAATTTGGTCCAGAATGTGTGATTATGAATATACAGTATCTCACCTTGATAAATTCCCTTTCAGATGGATTATCTCGTCTTCTTTCTGGTGGATACGATTTTCAGACTCGGCCATCTGGATGTTTTTCTCCTCAATCTGTTGGTAATATCTCTGATTTTCAGCCTGCAATCAGCACAGCAAAGCACAAGATTATTTCTGGCTCTTTGTGAATTATGCCTGTGAACATAACATTATGATTACTTCAATTGGCAATATACAGAATGGAACTGCAATTTGTGTTCTCATTTATCAACCCCAGACATGAAAATGCAGACAGAGCTGCACAAACTGCACATGCATTTTGTCACGGCATCATTCGCCAGTGATATCTGCAGCATGGCCAGCGTTAGATAACAAAGAAGTTCCATTTCCACATCTAAAACCACTTTACTATGAGACTACGTCAATTTGTTGACCACAACTTAAAACCTTCTTGCAACATTAAACCAAAGTAAGTTTCAGATGTTGTTTGAGGCAGAATTAGAATTATAAAATACAAAATACTTTCAATAAGGCAGCATTCAGTAGATGTTTTCTTTACAGTCTTTGCAATCACAGGTCTATTGGTCTTCACCAGGTCTAACACTTACATTTTGCTTAAATTATTCTTTGCAAAGCTTATCAAGCTCTGTCATGTTACATGAGGAGCATTAGCCAGAAATCTGCAACTGCACTGAAATCTGGACTTGGACTTGCCCACTCAGAACAATAACTTGTTGGTTTTAATGGTCAAAAACCACAATTTGGGTCTTATTACATAATAGAAATTCTCGTTAACAGCAGTCTGTATGTGCGTAGTTTGGGGCTTGAACTTCCTGTTCACAACAACGTACCAAACCTTTGAAACAGCAGGCTATTCTCTTACCTCTAGCTGCTTGATACTGTTCTCCAGGGTGACTACTTTCTCGTGCTCAGTTTGGAGCTGCAATTTAACATCCTGTGACTCCAGAATTGTGCTCTAGATGGACGAAAAGTAATCAGAAATTCACCATTAAAGTTCTGATATCAGAAATTGAAAACAATCAAGCCGGGTACTCAAGCAGAGAACATATTTAAATTAGTTGCACTCTAGTAGCCTAGATAGTGTGAATCTTCATATACATTCAGGTTATTTTCAAAGCAATGGCTTAACTACTTTTGTAGTGATAGAAAGACGCTTCCTGTTCTTTTTCTAACTTCGCTCGGTGTTTCCAGGGTGGTGGCAAACCACCTTACGGCGCTCGGCTTCAAAATCAACCTGGAAAAGAGCCGCTTGGAACCCGCACAGTATACAGAGTATCTGGGGCTCATTTTAGATTCCAGAGCTTATCGTGTCACATTTGTGCGGTTTTATAGACTGGATGCCACACAGTCAACCCTGGCTCAGGCAGTCTTGGAGTCTGGTGCCTCAGGTCCGAGCTGAGATCCTGAGCAGCACTGGAGCACAGCTTCGGGAGGGCTGACGCAATACGGGAGTGGGCTATATCTCCCATAGTGAAACACAGAGTGAAGTTAGAAAAAGAACGTTGGGTTACTTAACGTAATCCCTTGTTCTTTGATAACAGAATTAGGTGTTTCACCATCACTTCCCTCCTTGCTTGGGCACGGAAAGAAATCTGCCTAGAATGAGTAGGGAGGATCTGGTCAGCCGTGATAGTATAATTTTTCAGGACTGCAGATGGGATGATTTGAGAACATGTGAATGCATCTGTAATTTCTCTGTAATAAGCTTTCCTTTCATCCAGCCAACTTTTCAGGGGCGTGCTTGTCGCTCACTTAACTAAACAGCACTGAAAATTTCTGTGGAAGCTGAGGTTAATATTATTTGCAGAGGAAATTGTAGTAGACGGAAAAAAAAAAAAAGTTCCAAGAAATGTCAGGAAATTACATTATGTAGTTCTTGTAGTTGAGACTGATCATTTCTTTGAAAGTGAGCAAACTTTCACCAGGGGATCAAATAATTAGTTACAATATGTGGTGATGAATGACATTGTATGGCACTACTCAAATGCAGCTTACACCAGCAATTGTGATGTCATTTTTGTTACATGCTACACTTACAGTAGGTGTTATTACTCCTTATCGTTTACCACCTTTCTGTAACCAGCCAGACATTTCCATTATATATCAAAAAAAGAGATTCTCAGGTGGCAGTGGCACTTTGTAGAAACACAGGCTTTGTTTCCTGTTTCAACTTACTCTATACCAGCACTGATGCATTGTGACACATTTATTCAGCAGAAAACGCCATCTCAAGCGCTAGTATAAATAGTTCCAGTGCTTCCAATATACAGTACTTGTCTAACTTATGCAGGAAAAACTAAGCTGTGGAAAACTGTTTTTTCAGATTACAGGAAACTGATTTTTTGTTTACAAGGAAATATGCTGAAAGTGGGAAGACAACAATTAAATTCTGCAGCACAAGTAAACACACTTAAGCAATGTATACTTTAATATAGCTATTTCTGTCTGACCTGGAGCTGGTTTTCCTTGCTCATGGCTTGGCTGCTGAGCTGCAGCCGGAGTTGTTGAATCTCTTCTTGGTTTGTCTCCTGCACAGCTTCGGTTTCCTGTTGGGCCTTGCTCAGCTGTTTCTGGAGTTTTTCCTTGGATGCCATGAGATCCTCAGTGTTATGGAGCTGACTGTGGAGTTCCTGGTTCTCCTGATGAAGCTGCTCCATGCAGGAATTCAGCCTCTCTGCCTCCTGAGCCGCCCCCTCCTCCAGCTCCTGCAGCCTTGTTGACAGGCCCTCCCAGCGCAGTCGAGCCTCCTCATTCTCAGCAGTCAGCATGCACACATGCACGCCTAGTTCTGCAGTCTCTGTGTTGGCTCTGTGAAGGGCCTCCCTTGATTCACTGTTCTCCAGACACAAAGCATCGTAACGCAGCTTGAGTTTATCAAGCTCTTCTCTGGATGCTGTCACCTCTGCAGCAAGACCTGCTCGAGCCTGTGCCTCGCCATCTCGCTCACGAATAAGCGCCTCCTCACGTTCCCGAGATCTAAGAATTTCATCCACATGCCGGCGGTTTAGTTCCTCCACTTGGGCCTTCAGTTGTTCTGCTAAAACACGAAGGTCTTCTCTGGAGGCCTCTGTCACCTCCTGCAGGGCCTGAGCTTTCATTTTCTCCTCATTTCCTGCCAGAAGTTGTGCTCTAAGCTCCACCACCTCTTCCTGGAGCCTGGTTACCTCCCTTAGGTTGAGTTCCAGTTGCGCCTCAGCTATAACCAGCCTGAATGGGGTCTCTTTGGTTTCCACTGAGGATGTCTGGTGCTCGCTGTGAAGCTTCTGCATTTTTTCGTTGCTCTCTGCTGCTCCTTTTTCATCGTGCAGCTCTCCACTCCGGCTATCTAACTCCTCTGCTCGCGCCTGCAGAAGCTCACATTTTACAGTCCTGTCTCTTAGCTTAGTTTCGGTTTCCTGGAGCTTTTCAAGTAACTCTGCTTGGCTTTTCTGGGACACTATAAGGTTTATGTCTAACTTTTCAGCTTTGGTAGTGAGTGAGTCCAGTTCCTGTTGAGTTGTGGCTAACTGTTTCTTCAGTGTTGACTGACTGCCTAGAAGCTCAGTATTCTCCTGCTCAAGCTTCTTTAATTGAGCATCAGATTCTTCCCTCTGGACAAATGCCTTTTGGACCATCTCCTCCAAATGCAGGTTTTCATCTAAAAGCTTCTTCTCTCTGTCTTCCACACTCATCTTTGCAGCTTCCACTCTACCTTTTAGGTGCTTCTCAGACGCCCTCAAAGAAGCTAGCTGGTCTAACAGGGTGGCCCTGCTCTCAGTCAGCTCTGTAATACTTGCCTCACCTTTCCTAACCCTTTGGAGAAGCTTTGCATTTATTTCCATTAGATTGCTGAACTGTGTTTTGTCATCAGCAGTATTCTCAGATTCACCGCAAGAAATTACTTCGTCATCAATAATTCGAGAGCTCACAGTTTCTTTCTCTACATTTAGTTTTTCTAACTGCTCTTCTAAATGTTTGATTTTTTCTGAACTAGCCGCTAGCTCTTTCTCTCTGCTTTTAAGAGTTTTTCTTAAATCCAAGATCAGGCTCTCAAGTTCCTCATTCTGGCTGCTACTCATGCTACATTGCTTCTCTACCTCCTCCCTCTCTTCCTGCAGTATTTTCCTCAGTTCCTCTGCCTGCCGTTCCCTGCATTCCAGTGAGGCTTGCAGGTCCTGAAGCTGGGCTCTCAAGTTCCCCGTCTCTTTCTCTTTTAAAGTCAGAGCCCCCTGAATTCGACCGACTGCACTTTGGAGCTCCTCTAGCCGTGTGAGCGCCTCCTCACGTTCATCATCAGCTCCAGCTTTTACTTCACCTAGCTTCTCCTCAGCATTCCTCAATTCTTCTTCCCTGAGTTTTAGTTCCTGTGACAGACATTCACAGTGCCTTGCTCGGTCCTCAGCCTCTCTCTTTGCCTCCAACCTCTCCTCCTCTGCAGACTTGAGTTTGTCCAGGAGTTCCTGGATTTTCCAGGCTGAGTCGCAGTAACTGGCAGTTTGTTGTCCCCTTTCTTTAAGAGCCTCGTCTAACTTGGAAAGAAGCTCCATATTTTTGTTCTCAGCAGCTGTGAGCCTATCTTGAAGTTCACTGCTTATCGATTCCCTGCGGGTTTGATGATGATGATTTAGTCTTTCCTCACTGTATGTTTCTTGGTTACTTTGGGCTTCTGTAGATTCTGATTTGGCAGACTTCTGAGCTGATAACTGTTCTTGAAGGTATTTTACAATACCTTTTAATTCCGCAGCCTCCTTGCCTAACTCTTGAACCTTCACCAAAAGCTCCTGCTGTCTGAGCTCAGACTGGTCAAGCTCAACCCGCAGATTCTCTGCAATGCTGCAGGAAGAAGGTTCATCAAGGACACTGTGACTCAAATCTGGGGCTGGGAGGAACTCCTGACCCTGGTCAGTGAATGGAAAAAGAGAACAGTGGTCAGGGGCTATAAACATTAGCCACATTTAACCAGACTGTTGTGGAAAATGATCTATATAGATATGTACCTGTGAGTGTGAGTAACTGCTAACCAGACTGTTGACACTAGAGCAGCGACTAGGCGGCTTCCAAAGGAAGGCTGAGGAACCAGATCCTAATGTTCGCCTTTGAAAATGAGATAACAAATATTAGGGTCACACAGACAAACACTGGAGACACTTTATTTCGTCTAATTTTCTGTAAAATGTACTGGAGAGAATTGTGTTATCTGTAAATAGTTAAAAGGAACGAAACACCACACCTAGACACAGTACAAATACCAAGAACACACCAAGATTCTTAAGAAAAATCTAAGAAATTATGCAATATTTAGAGAATATAACTAAATTGAACTTTTTAAATAACTCTCAAGTTCCCTATGTTATTGTTAGAAACCACACTCAGTGGCCACTATTCAGAGGAAATGACAAATAAAGTCAAATAAATATGTTCTGCCATCATAAAGTCTACTTTTAGATGGGGATTAGTTAATGTGATGAACGAAGTTCACTTAATTTTAGCAGCATGTTAAAGAGAAGAACAGATCAGAAATGCGGTCCACTTTTTACTGTGATCTTATTAGTAGAAAAACATAACTGAATTTACACACATGCTTGCTTGTACTTTACAACTGCACAAAACTGTGTTAATCTTTGCTGACATGTTCTGCAATGGTGAGCCATGCTATTGCATGATTACTTTTAAACGTGATGTAACTGAACACTGCTTCTGTTTTCCTACATTACCAAATGGTCATTCTTTCTAAGAACTTTTGAAAAAATGTACAATGTACAAAACAGAATAAAAAAATTCTAGGAAATTGCAAAGTTATAAGACCAAAAATAAAATTTTACCCATACGGTCATGGAATCATACTTCCTTACATGAAGCATTGTCAAAATGTGGCTAAAAAAGGAAGTTAAGAGTTTAAACCACAAACACATTATAAACTATGTTCATTAAATTTATTTCAGCAGGACTCACAGTGAAATTAGGTCATTAACTTGATTTTCAGAGTAAAAGGTTTTCTGGATTTTATACATTTCTTCTCCGGTACTAAAAAATGATTTCCATTTAGCCACCCACTCAAAGAGAGAGAGAGAGTGTGTGTGTGTGTGTGTTTGCTGCATCAGATAATTTCAGGCTACTCATGAGAAGTGACAGGCGGAGCACATTCCTGCCCTGAAACACTTGCTAAAAAGAAACTACAAAGAGTGCAGGGCTTTACTATCTAATGTAATCCTTTGTAACATATTTAAAAAATATTGTTTTTGTCAATTTTTGACCTCAATCCCTCTATTTTCAGGTAATTTTTCACACCACGGTTTTGTGTTGTTGTAGGTTTTTTTGCAATGCGTTAAATTTTCAGATCTGCAAGGCTATTAAAAATAACCTGATGCAATACAACAAAAATCATCCTTTTAAATAACTGCTCGCTGCTTGTACAGTGACTGCAAATTGATCACAAAGAAATGCAAAGTTTTGACAAAGCTGCTGACATGAGGAACAACGATCCAAGTTCACACGCTGTCACCAACCACACACAGACTCAAGCACCACAGCAAAAAGACAGAACTGTGAATATGTGCAGGGTGATAAGATAATTAGGTGTTAACTTCAAGTTGTGAAACACTCAGTACACCATAATTTCACATTAGGTGTGTTAACCCTTGTTATTTTAGTCCCTCTGAGATCAATTTATTTAGTCATTTAAAAAAAAATTGAGGTCAAAGAATTTTGTAATTAGTTTTTTGTTCATCATATATACATACCTTGCAAATTTTGGCCAATCTGCATCAAGGTCATAACCTCTGGCTGCTACATCAAATTGGATCTGGTTAAGTTCATAAAGATTGTTGATTATGTCAGCAGTGAGGTGAGACTTGAGGAATGGACTCCGGGCATAATACCAATCACTGTATTGGAAGAATAGAAAAACAAAACAAAACATTAAAACACAAAACAATAAAGGATACAGACTTTAATTTTTACTTGGCCAACCAAATCTTCATACAGTTGCAAAGAAAATGACTAAATTAAAGCCAGAGATCTTAAAGTGGTCCCATAAAGAGAATGGAAATGTTATTAAAAAAAAAATACCGCTGTTACTAGCAGCTGTCACAAAAACAATGTGTTAACATTTAATTAGTTGAAAAATAACAAAGATAACAGTCTGACAGACATAAAATTATGGCAGGCCTGAAAAATTATCTACAGTAGATGAACATTATCTGAAAGGCATGCCCATCCAGCAAAAACCTAACACAGGTCCTGAGAGATAGAACTAGCCCTTCGGGTGATCCATCTACTGGTTGCTGAAACCAGTAACCCCACATGGTTGTACACAGGATGTCAGGAAAGAGGTACAACAGTGAGTGTCTACAGCCATCTGTAAATCACGGTGGAGGCTCTGCCATGGTTTATGGCTGCATTTCAGCCAGTGGTGTTGGGATCTTGCCAAACTTGATGGAATTATGTGCACAGAAAAGTACCATCAGATTTTGATCCACCATCTGGAAAACATCTGATTGGCAACAGCTTTCAGCATATCACACTGCCGAAGCAGTAAACCCAGATCTGAACAAAAAAGCACACAATGGAGCACCATCACTCATGGACTGGCGTCCCCAGAGCCTGGACCTCAACATTACTGAAGCAGTGTGGGATCATTTTGACAGAGAATGAAACAGCCAACATCCTCCAAGAGCTCTGAATGTTCTTCAAGAAGCCTGGAGAATAATTCCTGAAGATATAATAATAACAATAATAATAACAACTTAATTTGTATAGCACCTTTCCAAACACAGAGTTACAAATAACTTCACAGTTGGAATAAAAACCACAGATTAAAGTTAAATGTTCCAATACATGTTCCAACACACAAAGTCAACCATACGATCCCACATTCATTCCGACACACACACACTTCTATAAATGCAAAAAGATATAAACTAAGGCCCAAAATAATGGGCAGAAGATTAAAGAAAAACTAACCTATAAAAATGTGCTTTCAGGAGGGCTTTAAACAAAACACAGATCAGCTGACCCGAGCAGAGAACGGCTGTTCCAAAGTTTAGGACCTGCAACCTCAAAAATGTGACTGTCTCTTGTTTTAAAGTGAGGGTGTGGAATAATTAGGAAACCTTGATCACACAGCTAATTCTGATACTGACCCTCATTTAGTGTAATTTATTGGATTGGATGATTGATGTCAGAAGAAACAAGTCACATTAGGAATTTAACTATTTATTTAACAAACAGGGGCCTCAGTAGCATGTGGAAGAACCATACACAGCCACAACAGCCTTTCACCTCCTCCTCATGCTGGTCACACATTACTGTGGGATGTTGTCCCAATTTTCAACCAGCATTTGTTACAAGCTAGCCAATGTGGTTGTGTTGGCACGAACAGCAGGCTCAAGCTGATTTCACTAGTGTTCAGTGGGATTGAGGTCAAGACTGCAGCCAGGTGATTCCATCCTCTCCACTCCCAAATTATGGAGGTAGTCTCTGATAAACCCTGCTCCAAGGCGGCGAGCCGTATCGTCTTGGAGGCTAGAGCTCAGTCCTAGACTGTGGAGATATGGGATTGCCAATGGTTGCAGAATCTCAATAGCTCTCTCAGGGTTAATACAGGAATCCTAGAGTTCAATTTACTACCTTTTACTACCTATTTTTACTACCTCTACAATATTTTT
>JAVDPK010001641.1:54356-71990 GCA_034780415.1 Cichlasoma orientale
CATCAGAGATCTAGAAATGACACATAAAGTGAGTGCAGGGGTCACTGTGAGTCAGAGAAAAATGGTTACAGAAAATGTTGCTGCTTTTGTATAACAGTCTCAACATTTTTTTTCTTTAAAGTTAAATACCTGCACACCTGACATTCTTTGACTTCATTTTCTCGTTTGATTGCTATTGCTGCCATATCAATATCCATATTCTTGTATTTACAGCATTGTCCTCTATGTTTATTTCAACCATTCACATTTTATTATTACATACAAAATTTCTCACGACTATATATGTTGTGATCTAGTTCAAAATAAAACGAAATGCCAACATGACCTTACCTTGTGTATGTAGTCCATGTCATTTTAGTTACTGCTAATTTTTCCCCTCAGTGATTGTGTAGATACACTTACACTTCCTATTAGTTTGACTATAAATGGAATTTAAAAAAAAGTGCTGTTAAAAGAATATTTTGTAATCTAGCCTAAAATTACAAGAAGTGAAACAGCTTCACTGGATTTCAGCCTTTTTTTTTCACAGAAACAGCAAATCAAAGTGCAGCAGTGAAATTCACATTTTTACACACATATATTCTTTACTTGGCACATTAAAAAAAAATGAAAAGCTATATTTCTATAATTTCAAGGGAATGTACAGATGCAAAATTAAATAAAAGTATTTACATACTGACTCAATGTTTAATTTCACAAGTCACAGTTTAATAGATAGTGGATAGTTCCAACTTAACAGCAGAGCTCTGTGCAGTAAAAGCCACTTCCTGAGTAACAGAAGTGGCTTTATTTACTGCAGAAGTGCCGCTCTCCTGATTCCTCCTGCATGCATTTTTACAATTTAAAATCTTCAACAGATGCTTTTGCAACTTCTGTGAGAGTGTATACAGCAGAGGGTTCATACAACAGTGAGAATAGGCAAGTATTTCACAGATATGGTAGGCAATATCCACTTTTTATGCACTTTTTATTTTTTTCTTTATTGCCATGTACAGGGTTAGGGTTAGGATAAATCTGCCATCTTGATGATCTGTGTTCAGTTTTGTAAATTCTTGTTTTTTTTTTTTGTTTTTTTTTTTTTAATGTTTCCATGTTTTCAGCATTAAATACTTTCTTCCTAACAGAGTTTTGGATATTGCACTTATTTTCAAATGTTATATTATCAGCATTCTTATGCTTTACCAAACAAAAATAATAAAAACCCCTGAAATATATATTTCTCTGTTTTGATTAGTGTAGCATACTTTTAGACAGTTATTTGTCAGGAAAAACTATGACAAAATATGTTAAAACACAAGTATCATTTTATTTAGTTTTCAAAGTTTTCATTTTTTTTCCCATTTTGTGGTTTTTGTTAAGGAGACGTCTCTGACATAATGTGAAACAAGAAGAGGAACCACTAGTTACCACAGGAACATTTTACAGCACAGTGCAATTCAACATTCAGTGCAAAAGACGAGGACGCTTATGTTTACGGTAAGTTGATCAGTTTTTGTTTTTACCCCAAGTTTGGTACTTAATTACTCTTCAGGTTTTACCTAATATCCAAAAACTAAAACCAAATGAACAGTTTCTGTATGTTTATATAGAACACCTCAGTTAATGTGTTTAATTACATTATAAAAATCTTATTTTATATGTATGTTTTCTAGAAAATTGATAATGGCAAACAGCACGACAACTGATGACCGATTGAGTGACCATGTTATATATCTTTGTGAGGACAACTTTCCAGCTATCACAGGTCCCATCTTCATCTTGATCTTCATCATCAGCGTCATAGGCAATGGTCTCCTCTTATGTGTTCTTTTCATCTACGAGAACCTGAAAAGTGTCACAAAAATTTTTATCCTAAACCTGGCCTGTTCTGATTTGATCTTCACCTTCACACTGCCATTCTGGGCCACTGATCACCTCCATCACTGGGTCTTTGGGGACTTTGCCTGCAAATTTTTGACTGCCGCATACTTTGTTGGGATGTACAGCAGTGTCATTCTGCTGACTGCCATGACAGTGGCCCGTTTCATTGGAGTGGTATTACACAATTGGAAGCGCAACCGTGCTGGAAGAAAGCGGTATGCTGTTGGTGCCTGTATAGCTGCCTGGGTCATCAGCATTTCAGCATCCCTGAGTGATGCTATGAAAGCAAAGGTGGAACACTGGGATTATGGTAACTTCTGTGAGGTTGGATCTGATGACAAACTCGGACATTATCTCCAAGTATCACT
The DNA here is from genome assembly GCA_034780415.1 of Cichlasoma orientale. NCBI lineage: Eukaryota > Metazoa > Chordata > Actinopteri > Cichliformes > Cichlidae > Cichlasoma > Cichlasoma orientale. The sequence continues at coordinate 56,585 of JAVDPK010001641.1, forward strand.
GTTATTCTTCCTCCCATTTGCCATCATTATTTTCTGCTATTCCTCCATCCTCAAGACAGTTCTGCAAGGTCTAAACAGAAAAAAGCACAGGACTGTAGTTATGCTGTTGTGTATTGTTGCAGCCTTTTTCATTTGCTGGGGGCCATATCATATTCTACTTTTAATCAAGTCTCTCTATACACCCAAAGGTTGTAAGGCACAGGAACAGTTGAATATCGCCTACCATATTTGTGAAATACTTGCCTATTCTCACTGCTGTATGAACCCTCTGCTGTATACACTTTCACAGAAGTTGCGAAAGCATCTGTTGAAGCTTTTGCGCTGTGAAAATGTGTGCAGAAAGAACAGGGACAGAGAAACTGGCCGGAACACTTCTGTTACTCAGAATGTAGCTTTCACAGCACAGAGCTCTGCTGCTAAGGTGGAAATGCAGAATTATCCATTTCAATAAGAAGAGATCATTAGGAAAAGTTGAACATTATTTCTTGATATACAGAATTCAATTAATCTATTTGGCAGTTAGACGCCGATGTCCCATCAAAGTAGAACGGAATCCCAGCAGTGAGGGCAGAACTACTCTGGAGTCTAGGTGCTGGTGGTGAAGCTAAAGATGGAGGCTTGGATGGCGCACTGAAGGATTTGGTGAGGTGGACATGGGGAGGAAGTGGATTCCACGAATGGGGTCTGCAAGGAAGAATGAGAAGTAAGCAGTGAGATTTAAAGTATTCAAAGTGGAGACTGATTGGCTTGAAGAATGTGGGCAGAAAGATGATTGGACTAGAGCAATAATGTCAGCTTTGAATTTGACAGCATGGAAAAGCAGAAGTGGCAGCCAAATACAGAGGAAAGCAGACAGAGACAGGAATTACTAAAGAAATAAATATATAAAAAAAAAGGGCCAATGATGTATTAAAATAATATGAGCCGAACAGGTACTTCAGCCTGCAGCTGGATAGCACAAATGGAATTTCAATTTCCTACCTGTTTCAGCTGCTTGGCCAGGGTACCTATCAAGAGTGTTGTTTTGTCTGAGGCCCAAAAAAAAAAAAAAAAGAAAAAAAAAAAGAGTCACTCGTGGATTTGAACATTGAGCTAATCTGTAAATGTATTTTTTTTTTAGTTTTTTTAATGTGCCAAGTAAAGGATGTATGTGTGTAAAAATGTGCATGCCACTGCTCCACTTTCATTTGGTGGTTCTGTAGAAAATAAAATGTTGCTGAAACCCATTGAAGCTGTTTTCGCTTACTGCTAAAAGTGTGGCAAATGATGGTGGCTTAGATTACAAAATATTCCATTGACAGCACTTCTTGATGGAGTTAAAATAGTGTGAAATGTAAGTGTATTAGCACAATCACTGAGAGAAACAGTCAGCAATACCTTGAGTTACACGGGTATAAACAAGCTAATGTAATTTTGGTATTTTATCCTATTTTGAAGTAGATCACAACATATATAGTCATGAAAAATGTTCCTTTATGTAAGAATAATACATTTATGTGAGAATAAAAGGTGAAATTTTAGAATACAGATAGGGGAAGATTCTGTGAAATGCTGGGGTTAGGTTAATTGGTGATTCAATTGGTGTCCATGAGTGTGAATGGTTGTCTGTCTCTCTGTGTTAGCCCTGCGACAGGCTGGCGACCTATACAGGGTGTACCCTGCAGCTTGCCCTATGACAGCTGTGATAGGCTCCAGCCCCCCCGACCCTGAATAGGATATGCAGAAGAGAATGGATGGATGGATGGATGGATGGATGGATGACAGCAATAGCAATCAAAATAGAAAAAGTCACAAAATGATAAAAGTTTAAAATACTGAATGAATTATGCTTAACAAACAAATCATGTGTGCTCAGGTATTTAACTTTAAAGAAAAAATCATGCTGTTGCTGTTATGTACAGTAAGCAGCAGTAGTGACCATTTTTTCAGTGACTCACAGTGACCCCTGCAGACTCACTTTATGTGTAATTTCAAGATCTCTGATATATCATTGTGCTTTAACATGTCATTTAAAGCAGCCCACTTTATCAAAATTTTAGTCAATCTTCTGAATTTTGTTCCATATACTGACTTTTATACATATACATTTGTTTTTTGTATATATATATTTTTTTTACCAGTATTGATGATATGACACATTATGCTGACATGCTGGATCATGTGGGATGCTTCTGAACTGCATCCATTTGATCTACCTGTGACAAATTTATTTGGCCTTGAGCAGTGACTATTATGATTACATACTCTATAACACGTGTCAATCTCATGGCCCAAGGCCTCAAGGGTATAATTATATTCGGCCCGCAGGATAATTTCATATGGTTATTCTTAATGGCCCACGTGTAAATATCGCTCCCACTACTTATACTACAAATCCCACTATGCACTGCAACAGCTGCCATGCAGGCCAAGACCTGTGCACCAACCTGTTCTCCCTTGTTGCCAATGACACATTGTTCAGTGATCAGCGGATAAACATCGGTCAGTACTTTTTACAGTGACATTTAAGCTAGTCTGACCCCCCAAAATGGCCAAACGAAAAGTGAAAAACAGCTGGGAGGCAGAGGACCTGATCACTGGCATCGGAAGTAAACCTGTGTGTCTCTTTTCCCCACCTGCGATGTGTGGGGAAAAGAGTGGATTGGTGGGACAGATGGGGTAGAAAATGCAGAGGGAGACCTGCACAGGTGAGCTGAGAGTGCATCACTGCGTCACACACCGGGAAACTCTGCGCAGCAAATTCCTGAAGACAGGACGCACCTTAAGCATCGTAACACAGACATGAAACTTTTTATGAGGCAAAGGTTTAAATCACCGGCAGTTTCTGTCTTTTCTGGAGGAAATAGCTTCTGAATTTGGTGACGTGCCTTATCACACAGGTGTGATGAGCTGCCTGAGGAAATCTGTCAGTTCATGGAAAGGAAAGGAAAAGACTTGGCAGGGCTCTGGGATGAAAGGTGGCTGTGTGAGTCTGCCTTTATCTTCGACAAAATAAAGCATCTTAATGCCTTAAACCTGCAGCTTCAGGGACGGGACCACGTAATTATGCACATGTATGATGCAGTGAAGGCTTTTTAAGTTGCATCTGTGAGAGGTGTCTCTTGTGTCGTTAACCTCATTTGGGCCACCTGTTCTTCCCTGCTGTCTTCACAGACAGGCTCCTCCCAGCTGGGTGGAGTTTCGTCCCGCTCTTCGTCCTGTTTCCACTCCAGTTCCAATACTTAAAACCAGTGAGGCCACCCAGTCTCTGCCAGATCGTCTTCATACCTCAGTGGTAATCAGTCCTGCCTAGGCTCACTCTCGGTAATTTAAGCTTCCCGTGCTTACCTGTTGTTTTTTCCCTTGTTCCAGGTCATCTTATCATCTCTGCCAAAAAGCCTTCCCTTTTCCACCCTCGGTGACACCACGAATACAGATTCCTCTCCATCTGGACATTATCTAGTTGTCACTCTCCTGCCTGCCTGCCTTCCGACCCTTGTAACTTTCTGGACCCCCGCAGCATCCTAGTCTCCCCCTCTCCCAGAAACCACCTCGGACTGTAAAGTAAGCCTGTGATAATCCAGCTCACACCATGATATTGCATTAAGGATTCCGTGAAATAGACTTTAACCTTCCTCTCTCTCTTTTCCGTAGTGGCACCCCGCACCCTGGACTTTCTTCTTACTCACTCCCCAAACATACACCCCAGCCCCTGTTTATTCTCACTGAACAAACAGTTTTAACTGCAGAGCTGTTTTTGGCTCTTGCATTGTTGGGTCTTTTAGTTGCTGGCTTACAAGCTGTGACAGGAACCTTGTAATAAGACTCAGCGTTAAAGCTGCTTTTCGAGTTAAGTTTGTTTGCCTCTATGTCCTGCATTGGAGTCCTACTCTGCCTGCCACACAGCTGACACACGAGACTATCCTGTTGCATTCACCACTCTTAGCTTCTCCACTGGAGGGAAACAAGCTTGGAAGACCACACCTGATATCTTATCATATATCTTTTGCAACTCACATTTTGCTTCACTTTGACCTTCCCCTTTGTGGGCTGTTATAAACTGCATGGCTGGATCTTTGGAGAGTGTGCCTGTGGAATAGGCACAGGGATTTATCTGGGACTGTTCACCTTTGTGGTAATCCATACTGCCATGTCTTTACATTATTATGTTACTGTGGTTCAGGCTACATGTTTGTATGCATAGGTCTTGAGAAAATACGCTGCTAGCATCGTGATGTGGCCAGTATGTGCTGCTGCAAGCATTAAGCTGCCTGTGAAGTATAGAATCATTGAATCTAGTGAAATAGAAGTGTGTGTAAATTTGGAGTCTTTATGACACTCCTTGACTTCTACATGGAAATGTGCATTTTCTTTTTCATTCCTTTCCTTCTCAATACATTCTGCTATGTCTACATTTGGATAATGATGAAACAGGGCAGGCTAAACAGCCATCACCAGCCTTCAAAACTGATTCAGGGATTTTAGGAATTTTAGGGATAACCGTTGGTACTTTTCTTTGTTTGGCACCTTACAATGTCCTTAACTTTCTAGAGGCCTTGCTCCTAATGAGAAGACGGATGGTGTCCTGGGCGATCTCCTCCCAGATCTGGACCAGGGCATCACTAAGCTCCTGGACAGTCTGAGGTGCAACCTGGCAGTGACGGATGAACCAAAACATAATGTCCCAGAGGTGTTTATTGGATTTAGGTCAGGAGAACGTGGGGGCCAGTCAATGGTATCAATTCTTTTATCCTCCTGGAACTGCCTGCATACTCTTGCCACATGAAGCCGGGCATTGACATGCACCAAGACAAAGAAACCACTGAAGGGCTGCTGCTTAGTTCTAGGTTCCACCTCTCACATATGAGATGATGTCTTTTTAATATGTGGAAGAAAATCCTTTCTAGTCAATGACTGCCTGTGGTCTAGAACCCAAATGCTGTGTTACCTCCCTTGAGATGCTCTGCAGCCACCTTCAGTTGCTGTTTGTCTGGGGGTCTCTCTGCACTCAGTTTTGTATTCAATAACTGAAAAGCATGCTTCTCCATTCTGAAGACCATACAATGTAATCAGTGGTTTGTATCTTGTTGTAAACCCTCTGTATTTACATTCATAAATGTATGTGTTGATTGTAGACTTTGACAATGATACTCCTACCACCCTCAAGAGTTTTCTTGACTTTATTAGATGTTACGAAGTTGTTCTTAACCATGGAAAAAAATTCTGTCATCAACCTTTCATTGTCTTCTGTAGTCCTTTAGGCCTTTTTGATTGTTGATTTGGCCACTCCTAAAGTTTTTGCTTTCCCTCTTCGATGAGTTTGATTTTAATGATGGTCTGTCTCTCTTTGGGCATCATATTTAAAATTACAGCGAAATGCTATAAAATACAGATTCAACACTTTCATGAAATAACAAAGGAACAGGCCTGACCTGGCCATGAAACTGCTTGTTAGTCAGTTTAATTAATTTTGATTCTGAAAACTTTGTGTAAATGTAGCTGTAATTGCTTAACGGGTAATGCAAAATGTTTGTAAAACCGCTTAATATTATGGTTAACCCTCAAAACACTCGATGGCAGTATGCAGCTGAAAAAGTTCACCAGGTTTGAATGGTCAAAGGCAGGTATGCAAAACAAGGCAGTATACTGCAGCAAATTCAGACTTTCATTTGAGATGAGAATTTTAAATTCAAAGGTTAGAATTCCAACAGTTTTTTTTCTCAATTGCTTTTCCATGAGGTCTGAGTTGAGCCAGATAAGTTTACTCAGGTTTGAAACTGTGAAGTTTTTCCAAGAGTGGAACAGGCAGGAATATTGGTTCAGCTGATCCAATCCAACTTCCTCCGTCCCACTTGTTCTTCACCATGTGCTGTGTCTAGTCACTAAAGCTACAGGGACTGAGAGTAGACTTCAGTCAAAAGCTTAGTCAAAGCTTGAATACCAGAGCAGCTAACCTGAAAGATAAGATCATGGCTAAGCTAGAAACCTGGACTGCCCAAGCCGACTACTAAGACCATGTGAAGTACCCTCTGAAAGTCTACTGGAAGCGAATGCAGCATCACGGACAACCCCTTCTTCAACCATCAGTTGCAGAAAGGTGCAATGAAGAAAGTGACAATGACTACAGGGCTAGCCCAAGGGCTTGTGAAGGGCTCTATGATGCCATCTTTTAACATTTGTTGCACCTGTTCTTCAATTATTTGTTTCTTAGCAGGCGACGTGCAACAGGGTGGGAGATTAACTGGTTTTGCATCGCCAGTCTCTATGACATGTTCAGTGAGAGCAGTCCGACCAAGATGACCATTGAACATGGAGTTAAACTTGGTGAGCAGCCTGAGTAAAGCGTCTTTGTGGTCCTCGGAGAGGCTTGCTTCAGACACTTTAGCTGTGATGTCTGAGTGAAGTAAATTCAATGACATCACTGTGTCAGTTGGGTTCGAGTAATCATTCTGAAGGACCTCATCCTCCTCCACAAAAGGGCAGGGGATGTCATCCACATAGACCGTTCTTGTGGGAACGTGGATGGACACCGAAGCTCTTGTCATAAAATCCATACACCGAATGAAAGGTGAAGTCAATTTTGGTATTATTGCGAAACGTTGGTAAAAGTTTTTGTTCATGAATTCAATATTGAACCAATCTGTGACGACAGCTGGAAAAACGTCCGGGCGCCCGCCGTTGCGAGGGGATGACCCAGAAACTCACGTAACTCCAAGGTGGGTGAAAACTGTCCAAATGGAAATGTGTACACAGACAAATACACAGATAAATTAAGCTTTAGCTTCATCAACCAACAGCAGAGAAGCATTACTATAAACAAATTCCTTTTATAATCAGGAGCTCTTCACAATAAAACAAAATACTTGCAAACCCAAACCATATATAATGTAAATACTCTTAAAACCTAAAAACTTAATACTTTGTACTCTTTTTTCCCCCAAATACTTTTAAACCTTATTTTACATTTTAACATGGATTTGAACATTTTCAGTATTACAACACATTTTATGAATGACAGTTTTAACCTGTTACATATAATATACACTTTATCCACTTGGTCCTCAGATGAATATAGAGACCCTGGGTGACATAATTTATGTTGACCTTAGACCTTGACCATAATACAACCTACAATAGTAGTTGTGGAAAGAGCTCTCTTAATGTAGAGGTTCCTCAGACCTCTACATCCGGTCATCCCATAGAAATCTGTGAACAAGCCTGATGCAAATAAACAAGAAATATTTCAGAATTGCCTAAATGAATATAGTATCAATATTGGATTTGTTGATTTTAAGAGAGATTTTAATTGCTGTACTACTGTAGCAGTTGTAAAAGTATGTTGATCTACTTTTTAGCTGTACATAGCATTAAAGATATCATAAATCTGTCACCCTGATGATCTGTGTGAGATTTTATGTTATCATGTTAAGCACTTTTGTAAAGTTTTATTGAAATGTTTCCATTTTTTAGCAGTAGTATTTTCTTTTCAACAATTGGGTATTGTGGTTATTTTCAAATTTCATAGCATCTGCGTTCACAGGCTTTGCAAAAAATAAGAAAAATAATTCAATTTAAATTTCATCTTGTGAAAAAAAAAAGGTTATCTCAGTTTTTCTGTGTGGTTTTTGTTAAGGCAGTAGCTCTGACTTGTGAAACAAAAAGAGGAACTGTTAGTTAACTTAAGAACATCACAGCTTGGCCAGCATTGTGCCATTCAACACAGGACATGACAGCTGATGTTTGAGGTACGTTGCTGTGTTTGCTTACCTAATTTTGTATTTTATTTAATTATTTATAATTATAGTTTAATTATTTTTTAACATTTTATTAAAACATATATAATGTTATATAACATACCAACTCTAAAACTAACATCAAGCGTTTCTGTCATTATAAAGAAAACAGCTCAGTTAGTGTCTTAACATTATAAAAATCTTACTTTATATGTATGTTTTCTAGAAAAGTGACAATGGCAAACAACATGACAACTGATAAAGTGAGTGGCCATGTTGTATATCTTTGTGAGAAAGACTTTCCAGCTATCACAGGCCCCTTCTTCATCTTGATCTTCATCATCAGCGTCATAGGCAATGGGCTCCTCTTACATGTTCTTCTCAACTACGAGAGCCTGAAATGTATCACAAATATTTTTATCCTGAACCTGGCCTGCTCTGATTTGATCTTCACCTTCACACTGCCATTCTGGGCTGTTGATCACCTCCATCACTGGATCTTTGGGGACTTTGCCTGCAAATTTTTGACTGCAGCATACTTTGTTGGGCTGTACAGCAGTGTCATTCTGCTGACTGCCATGACAGTGGCCCGTTTCATTAAAGTGGTGTTGCAAAACTGGAAGAGCAGCCATGCTAGAAGAAAGAAGTATGCAGTTGGTGCCTGTATAGCTGCCTGGGTCATCAGCATCTCAGCATCCCTGAGTGATGCTATAAAAGTAAAGATGAAAAACGGTGAAGATGTTAACTATTGCGAGGACGAATCTGAGCTTAATGAATCTGACAAACTCGGACATTATCTCCAAGTATCACTGTTATTCTTCCTCCCATTTGCCATCATTATTTTCTGCTATTCTGCCATCCTCAGGAAAGTTCTGCAACGTCTAAACAGTAAAAAGCACAGGACTGTAGCTGTACTGTTGTGTATTGTTGTAGCCTTTTTCATTTGCTGGGGGCCATACCATATTCTGCTTTTAATTAAGTCTCTCTATACACCCAAAGGTTGTAAAGCACAGGAACAGTTGAATGTGGCCTACAATATTTGTAAAATACTTGCCTATTCTCACTGCTGTATGAACCCTCTGCTGTACATGCTCTCAGAGAAGTTGCGAAAGCATCTGTTGAAGCTTTTGCGCTGTGAAAATGTGTGCAGTAAGAACAGGGCGAGAGAAACTGGCCAGAGAACCTCTGCTACAGAAAATGTAGCAATGAATGCAACAGAGAGCTCATAATTTGTGTTTATTTTACATGTTTTACATATTCCCTTGAAATTACAGTGCCAGCCAAAAGTTTGGACACACCCCAATCATATGAATGATCAGAGTGTCCAAACCTTTGACTGGTACTGTACATACATGCATTTTTCTGTTCGTTTTAATGTGCAAAGTAAAACTTGTAGAAATGTGCATTCTGTCATGGACCATGACTTTTCTACCTGAGCTTAGAATTTTCATATTTACTTTTTGGTTTCCTGTGTTTATAGTGTTCGGAGTCTTTGGGTTTTTTATTCTATTTAACAAGTATTTCCTGGTTGGTTTCTTAATGATTATATACAGCCTTAGTTTTGCCTTTAGGTTTTCTTGGTTTTCGTTTTCTGATCTAGTTTTTTTTGTGAGTATAGTTATGTTGTGTAGTCTGTTTCTCTGTATTTTTGGACTGTTGTTGTTGTTTTGTTTTTGTTTTTTTCCATCAATAAATGCCAGCTTTTTGTTAAACCTACCTGCTTGCCTGCAGAGTCTTCTTTTTGGGGTCCAAATTTCTGCAAACTATGACAAAACATCACAACCTGAAAGTTGATGCAGCAGACTCTAGTTTTGTTTTTGAGGAGTTAGAGGAAGCTACTGCCAAGTTGGGGAAATATGCTGCATGTGTGAAAAACCCCCAGAACCCACATAAAAGGCTGATATTGCTCACCTTTTATGAAGAACAGTTTTCACTCCAAGCCTTGGCTTCTGAAGATTGCTGGCATGTTAGAACTGTTACACGCTGCCAGTCAGCTGAAGATTTCTTTATGGACTCACCTGTTTGGTGCTGACAGTTCTGAAGCAGAGATCCGGACATGAAAGTTATGTTTTCCATTTCTGAATTGGCCATTATGGAGATTTCTGTTTCTCAGCCAGGCAATATAACCCCTTGGTCACCGTGTACACAGTTATCTAAATCATTTTCTGTGGTTATATATTATACTGTAATATTCATTTTCTGACATTTCCTACCTGTGGTCCAGGAACTGTTCTCCAGCTGGTTAACTTTGAGATACTACAGCTGGTTGAATTAGAGCAGTCAGAATATCCTGTGAACCCTGAGAGCAACCAGAGCCAGCTAGCCCAGAGACTGCTTGCTGTGCTGATGTATTCTGTGAATCCTGAGTCCTCTTTGAACTTTGAGCAACATGGTTTGGTCAATCCTGAGCCTCCAGTATATCCCTAGCCTGAACTAGAGCTGGAGTTGTCACTACCGTAGTCCCAGTTGTGCGTCCCGCTGATCGGCCCCAGTTGTCAGAGGAGGCTGCTCGTGAGCCCTGAATATCCCAAGCCTACACCTTCAGTCAATCTACTTGAGGTCCTCCATCATATTGGTCCTACATTACTTTTATTTAGCTGTGACTCATAGTTGAACCAAAATATATTTGTTAATTAAATCATATATATGAGCTTGTGTTAAATATCTTTAGAAATTATTATTATAGGCACATTTCTTTGTTTGACCAACAGTAAATTCCTCACAAGACCTCACAAGTAAAAAATCATGACAGTGATGATTAAAGTTATATACTCTATTATGACAATGAAATCCATGAGGTAGCACCTGAAGCTGAAAGAGTATTTTACCTCTATGATGCTGCCATATCCATCCTGCATTAGCGTGCCTGGAAACAGCTTTCTGCTGTGAATCCTCCAGAGGGAATGCATTTGGAAGACCACATCGAACATCATAATTCTGCAACTCACTGTTTCTAACCTTTGCTTCACTCTGACCTTTCCCTTTGCGGCCTGTAATGAACTCAATGACTGTATCTTTGGAGAGTGGGGCTGTGGAGTAGAGACAGGGATTTATTATCTGACACTGTACAGCGCTGTGATGATCCTCACTCCCATGTCTTTGCATTATTATGTTACTGTCATGGTCCTGGGCCGGTGGCTTAGTGTTTTGTGTTCATTTGGTTTTGTTTGACTCTTATCTCTTATGTATGTTAGTTCTCTTTCTTAGGGGTCCTCAGTTTGTTATACTTTTGGTTTAGTTCCTTTTGTTCCTGTCTCCCCTGCATCTGTCCTGTAATGGTGTGTTTCCTGTTTTACTTTGATAGTCCTGTGTTCCTACAGCAGTGTGTTTAGTTTCCCTTCCTGTGTCTTCCTCCCAGGTGTTCCTCATCCCCTCATTACTTGGTGTGTATATATTGTCTGCAATCCAGTCCGCCTTTCTCGAGTCATTGTCTTCCCTCCTGCTGTGTGTCTTCAGTCAGTCAGTTTAAGTTTTCTCCCTTGGTTCTCCCTTGGTTATGTTGCTATTTTGTTTCCAGCAATAAAGCCGCGTTTTAAGTTACTCCCTGTCTCTAAGTGTTCTGCTTTGAGGTCCTCACTACTGCCAGCCGCAGCAGATCATGACAGTTACTGTGATTCAGGCTTTATGTTAGTCTGCACAGGCTCAAGAAAATATGGTGTCCTCATAGCTAGCATTGTAATGTGGCTGGTATGTGCTGCTTCAAGCATTAAACTGTAAATTATAGTAACTGAATTTGACAACATGGAAGTGTGTGTACATTTGGTGGAGTCACCAACTGTGACACTGTTTGACTTCTACATGGAGATTTGCCTTTTCTTTCTCATTCCTTTCCTTATCATTACATTCTGCTATATCCAGATGTGGATAATGGCAAAACAGGGCAGGATAAATGGCCATCAACAGACTTAAAAACTGATTTTAGGGATAACTTTGTGTACTTTTCTCCTGGCTCCTGTTACTTCGTGAGCTTCATACAGTCCCTGAAGATATGGGGTGTTTTGAATACCCAAATGTCTTGATACATGCAAAACATTATGCAGGGTTTATCCTTTATCATCTGCTTTATCCTCTACTTCAGCTGTTGCCTCAGCCCTCTGTTCCATATAATTGGAACACAAAGGCTTAGGAGTCATCTCCCCATGTCATGTACTTTATGACAAAGCAGGTGTTATCAGTGACTTTACAGATAATGGTGCTAAAAAAAAAAGAAAGAAAGAAAGAAAACCAAGCACCAGACACACCACAATTTCCTGTTTACAACATGTTTGTATCTTAAGCTTTTCTAAGTATCAGAGTTTCAGATGAGACCTGGAGGGTTTCACACAAGTATACAAAAGGTATCATAAAACATTAAAAAGTTACAACACAAGTAATACGAAAGACATTACAACAAGGACAAATTTTTATACTCCATTGCACAGCTGTTAAAGAAGAACTGCACAACTATCACACTTGAAATGAAACATTGATTCTATATGTAAATGCCGTTAAATAACAGCTTGTTTTTATTTAATGTTACATGAATTACATGGTCCCTTAAAATTATATATATCTATTTTCTTCAAATATAAGACACATGGGCAAACATGCATTACAGAACTGCACTTTCATTTCCTGTGCTGTTTCTGTAGAAATTAAATGTTGCCCAAATCCAGTCAAAGTGTTTTACTTCCGTGTACCAACAGTGCGTCATGAAAGGGTTGACTGAAAAAAAAAAAATCATTGATAGCACTTTTTTGTCATCCCTATTGGAGCCAAACTAGATTTACAAAGCAGGACAAATCTTATGTTTCCTAAAGATTCTACAATGTGTGAGACAAATGTTCTACCAGTGAACTCTGCATTCATTCCCTCCCCTATTTATGGCCCACTTGAATGTTTGAATGAATAAGGATTCTTCAGATGCATGCATCTGGTTATAGCGACACGCAGCTGAGATTTTGGATGACTGCACAGGAGCATGTCTGGGGTGGGTAAAACCCCCTCTTCATTCAGATAAATTAAGCTTTAGCTTTTTCAACCAATAGCAGAGAAGCATTACTATAAACTAGTTCCTTTTATAATCAGGAGCTCTTCTCAATAAAACAGGATAGTGTAAATAAGTGTTGAATAAATAACATTCATTTAACACTTTGTACTCCATCCATGCATTTTCTTCTGCTTATCCTTTTCAGGGTCGCAGGGGGGCTGGACCCTGTCATAGGGTGAGAGGCAAGGTACACCCTGTACTACTCGCCAGCCAGTGGCAGGGCTAAGACAGAAAGACAGACAACCATTCACACTCACACAATTGGGCAATTTAGAATCACTAATTAACCTAACCCCACTAAGTTCATGTCTTTTCACTGTGGGAGAAAACCAGAGTACACTTTATCCACTCGGTCATCAGATGAATATAGAGACCCTGCAGAGCACAGTCACACCATAATCAATCAGTCTGGTGAAATAATTTATGTTGAGCTTAACCCTCAACCATAACACAACCTACTGATTGTGGAAAGAGCTCTCTTAAAACGCCCACACAATTCTTCAGGCCTCTACATCCAGTCATCCCATGGAAATCTGTGAACAAACCTGATGCAAATGAACAAGAAATATTTTAAACTTGTTGAAATTATTATATTGAATTTGTTTATATCCAAGTCCCATGTATTACTAATCAGTTGTGTTAGAACTGTTAGAACAACCCAGTTCAGTGAAGCTAGCAGAAAGCACACAAAAGTATATACATTCAAAACAGAAAAACGCATCAAAGCAACCATTCAGCAGAAGTAATTTAGTTCTATTAGTCCCATACATTTCATTTCATCAAAGCCCTTCAGTGCAGTTATAAGGAAAAAAATCAAGACAAATCAACTTCAGATTTTACCTCTCCCTCAGTTCAGTTCAGGATTTAATATCTGACACCCTATACCACTGTGATGATCCTCACTCACATGTCTTTGCATTATAATGTTACTGTGGTTCAGGCTTCATGTTTGCCTGCACAGGCTCAAGAAAATATAGTTGTGATGTGGCTGGTATGTGCTGCTTCAAGCACTAAACTGTGAATCATAGTAACTGAATGTGACAACATGGAAGTGCGTGCACATTTGGTGGAGTCACCAACTGTGACACTGTTTGACTTCTACATGGAGATTTGCCTTTTCTTTCTCATTCCATTCCTTATCATTACATTATGCTATATCCAGATGTGGATAATGGCAAAACAGGGCAGGATAAATGGCCATCAACAGACTTAAAAACAGATTTTAGGGATAACTGTTTGTACTTTTCTTTGGTTCCTGGTTATTTTGTGAGCTTCATACAGTCCCTGAAGATATGGGGTGTTTTGAATATCCAAATGTCTTGATACATGCAAAACATTATGCAGGGTTTATCCTTTATCATCTGCTTTACTTCAGCTGTGGTCTTAGCCCTCTGTTCCATATAATTGGAACACAAAGGTTTAGGCGTCATCTCCCCATGTCATGTACTTTATCACAAAGCAGGTGTTATCAGTGACATTAGTGACTTTACAGATAATGGCGCCAACTCCTCCCAAGAAAAACAAGCACCAGACACACCACAATTTCCTGTTTACAACATGTTTGTATTTTAAGCTTCTCTAAGTATCAGAGTTTCAGATGAGAACTGGAGGGTTTCAAACAAGTATACAAAAGGTATCATAAAACATTAAAAAGTTACAACACAAGTAATACGAAAGACATTACAACAAGGACAAATTTTGATACTCCATTGCACAACTGTTAAGGAAGAACTGCACAGCTGTCACACTTGAAATGAAACATTGATTCTATATATAAATGCATTACAGAACTGCACTTTTACTTCCTGTGCTGTTTCTGTAGAAAATTAAATGTTGCTGAAATCCAAACTGTTTTTACTTCTCTGCTCTAATGAAGTGTCATGATAGGCTTGACTGAAAAAAAGTCATTGATAGCACTTCTTTGTGATTCCTATTGGAGCCAAACTAGATTTACACAGCAGGGCAAATCTTATGTTTCCGAAAGATGCTGCAACATGACCAACAACGCACAGCTTGAAAAACACAAACACATCATTTTTTTCTTTTTCCAATAACGACCATTGAAGTTCAAAAAGCAGTGAGTTATATAGTAACAGTATAATACAGTGTAAGCGCAGGTTTTGTGTTTTCTGTGTCATGTGTTTCTCCCCAGCAAAGCAACAAGGCAACAAGTCAAACTGACATGTTTTTGACATAAGAGAAACTATTTTGTTGGGAACTGCTGGGGGCTGTGTGTGCATAAATCTGTGTGGTCTGAAGAAATCTGTGAAGAAGAGCACAGGATTTTTTCAGAGAAGATCTGCTATTCCACCATCCTGAAATCTCTGTGGAACAGCTCACCTGTAAGATGTGCATTAGTACAGTACCAGTCAAAAGTTTGGACACACCTTCTCATTCAGTGGTTTTTCGTTATTTAAAAATTGTTTACATTGTAGATTAATACTAAAGTCATCCAAACTATGAAGAAATACTATGGAATTATTTAGTAAACCAAAAAAGTGTTAAACAAACCAGAATATGTTTTATATTTTAGATGCTTAAAAGTAGGCACATCTTGCTTAGATGAATTTGAACATCTTGGCATTTTCTCAATCAATCAATCAATCAATTTATTTATATAGCACATTAAAACAACAGCCGTTGCCCAAAGTGCTTCACAGGGCAT
>JAVDPK010001641.1:104198-159449 GCA_034780415.1 Cichlasoma orientale
CATCTGTGCAGGGTCAAGGATAGTCAGGATTTTATCCATTTAGTTTTAGACTGGAAGGGAAGGTAAAACTGTATAAAAAATAAATGCTCCCTGTGAGAGGACAGCCTTCAGCACTGGTTTATATGTACTGTAAAAAAAAAAAGAAAAAAAAAGATGTCATCTTTTTTCTTTGTACAAAATATGTAATAAATATTTCTGCAAAAAGACATCTGAAAACCTGGTCTCACAAGATTTTCCCACCAGAGCTCATATTCACTGATAAAGAAAACATTTTGGCAAATATGCATAAACATTTTCTTGCCAAATGAAAATTGAGTATCACTCTCATGTCTGCTTATTAAATACAAAAAAGGTTGGCTTAGTTTAGTGTTAACACTGGAAACAATTTAGCTCTGTCCAAATCTCAGTGCCAGTGCTGATGGATCAGCTGATAACCTTTTACACATTTAATTCATAAATCTCACATAGGGCGTGCTATTTAAGCTGCTTTAGCCTGTTCACAGTTGCTGCACAGCTGCAAGCCACTTCACCACCCACCCCATCACAGCGCCTTATTTTTGCAATGCGTCTGATCTAATCATTGTCATTTCTGTGGTCACTGATGATTGCTGTGTTGTTTCTGCTCTCCCCACCCCCATCTGAACATGAAAAGGCAGAGTGCCATGCCACCAAATATAAATTACAGATCACAGAAATATGTCTTTTGACTGTAACGGTGTTGAAATGTCAGTGATTTGCTGATACCATAGACTATATATGATGGATGAAACCACATTCACCTCACCCGCTGGTTTGTGAATTGCACTTTCTGAAGCTTCGGCTTGAACATTTTGACCTCTGCCATCTTATACTTTCAAAACCGGATGCCAGAAACATGACAATAATCTAAATGAGAATCCAGGGCATGCCACGCAGTCATAAGGTTGTGACTTTGCAGTCAAACGGAAGGCCAGCCCAAAAGCACACTCTGCCTTGTCCTCTTTCTTGGGGAACATAAGTTACATGATGAATATTATATTGTATTCAAGAGGACTTGAAACTAGCAATTGAGATCATCAGGAAACTTTACTGAGGTCAGAGATTACACTAGTAGAGTAATTTTCTGATAGACTTCTATAAAATTTGCATTTTTGTTTTTTTTAAATCATAGCAGTCTCCACCCTGCTGGCCATTAGAACTCCTTCATCGTCATCATTTATTTATTGTCTGTGACTGATACGAAGCTCCTTGAAAAACCATTACAAATGTATATATTTGAATCTTAACCGTTAGATCCCATCACCACAGCTGTGACCACAAAAGAACAAAAATTTGAATTGCATCAAAATATGTTGCAGCCATGAACATGCGGACACACTCATTTACAGTCCAACAGGTAGACAGGACTCCTGATAGGCTGTCATGATTCGGTTTACCAAGTTTCTAACCCATTAAACTGTTCTGAGTGCAGTCATCTTTCCTGCTTCCTGTCATCTTAAATAAGCACTTCAGCATTCTATTGTGATATAAGTCAACAGAGCAGTGTTTAACTGATTCAGTCCAAGGACAAAGTTTAAAGAGCCTATCTACTAAATCATTTATAAATGAGTGTCGCACATTAAATGAATATTTGGACATTGTGTCAAATGTATGAGCACTTCCTTTCAGAGAGTCTAAGTGCTGAAGTCCAGAGGAATTAACTGGGATTAGAATAAAGACTGCAAGTGTGGAGGACTTTGTAGTCAGGCTTTCAGGCTTTAATGAAGGTTATTGCCTGAGGTACCTGTGAGACATGAAAAATGATCCAGGATGTCCATATTGAATAACAGGTCTGTGACGTTGAAGGTTATTGAAGGATAATAAAACACTGCACAGTCATTTGTTATCATTTTAAGACAGGAGCTTTCAGCTCTTCCAACTCTGTAGCGATGGTACTCTCTCTGCGTCATGGAATTGCTCGCATTCAAATGAAGGAGGTATTAAAGTTGGTCAAAAACAGCCTAGTAATGTGCTTATTCATATGTTTAATGTTTGTTCATTTCTGAGGTGAAATTTCACCTCAGAAATGAGCCTTGCTCAATAAGTGTTGAGCCTTGCTCAACACTTATTGGGTCCATCACCAAAGATCATTTATCAGTTAGATATAAAAATGGTGCTTGACTTTCTCATCCAAATCTGTGCAAAAAAGTAAATAAATGTGTTTATTTACCATTTAATCTGAAAAAAGTAAACGTAACAAAGAAACATGAATAAATGCTTTGAAAAAATATTAGGCTTTCAGTACTCTATCATCACTCAGAGGGTCATCTCCGTTTTCAGCACCAAATAAAGGATGAATTTATTTTGCAGCTGAGCACAGAAAGAGCATTTATGATATTTCCTTTAATAATAGGTACAAACTAAAAAAGCAAGCTGAAAAAAATATATATATATATATTGGGCCCCCATACATGAAATGGAGAAAAAATAATAATGTTGCTCCACAGAAGGGTAAAATAAAATAAAACTATAACTGTTAAAAACTAAATTAATTAATTAATATAAAAAAACAATGGTAAAATTCCACATTAGCATGGGAAATCTCTCAGTATAAAATGGTATGTACTGCACTGTATTTTTACAGATTTTTTCTTTCAACACTAAAAGGCCGGGGTTTATGCCTTATCTTTCACCTTCAAATAATATATATATATATTTTTTTTAGAAATCTGCAAAAACTGGTAGACAGTATTTATTAAATTAAGTCCCCCTCCTCCAGCTTGGGAACTTGTTTTTAGAGAAAGACTGTGGTAAATTTAGTTTGTATATTTAGGTAATGTGGTGTAAAGATTTTTATAATAATATATGCAGTGTGCAAGTCAAGTCCTCAAAACACAGGAACCCTCTGTTACAGTCACACTTATCCACCACAGATGTACCGTAAGACAGCAGGTGGCCATAAAAATATGTATTTAATTGGTGGTTTATTTTTAATGCACAAAATAGCAGAAAATATGAAAATATCATCATGACTACGAAAAGTTCAAAGATTATATTCACATTGTTAATTTTTTGTTTTCAGTCAAAGCCACTAAAATGTTGTAGAAATATAAAAATTTGACAACTCATACACATACACGCTTCAAATTGATTTCCTATTAAGTGTCCAATCAACAAATCTGTTCAGCTCATTGTAATGCTTATTGTCTGAGGGCTTTAAGAAACAATGAAAATGTCATACCTTGTGAGGGTCGGTAGTGACCCAACAACCTAATTCTACAACTGCTGTATGTATGAACAAGCAACTGGTTGCTTACACATTGACTTAAAATGTGTTTGCACCTTGCATTTGCTGCTATAATGAGCTGCTAACAGTTGGCTGAGATGCTGGAGTTTTTCTAATCCATTACTGCTGTAGTCTTTTACAGAGGATCTTTGTCTCGAGACATTAGGGAGCTCAGAGCCCTCTGCGGCTTTCATCATCTGCTCCGTGTCACAGTGCTGCAGCCATGATGAGGGTCTGTCTACCCCCTGTGCCCACCTGAGGGGGTTATAGTTGGCAGCCACCACTCCTCACCTGACAGGCTTCCAGAAAAGCAACCACTTGGCTGCCAGTAGAAATAGCTTCTTCCTATTTGGGGGTCAGCCCCCAGTCAAGATGAGGGAAGCTTGGCTCTTTAAGAGTTGGGCCAATTCCCAGACACACTAGCAGCTCATGCCACAGGGCCCTTTGATTCTGGGCTCTCGATCAGTCACTCTAAATACAGCTCTGTGCTCCTTCCAGTGGATAGAAAGGGTGTAATTTTTATTAAACAGCTTGATATGCAATGTCTACTTCACACACTGAATCACATGGCCGTGTGTAGTTAAGTGGCACAAGCATGCTGTTAGTTCTGGTTAGGTTAGAGAATGGCTTCCTGAAAGGCCAATCATTGTGTTGCTTCAGTGTGATATCATCACATTACTGCTCCATTTTCTTTCTTATGTGATAGTAAACTGTACGTATTCAGGTTGTGGAGTGCTGGTTTTTGCAGCACATGATTTTCAGATGTCACTTTGGGCCCTGGGAAACTGTTAGTGAACATTTGTGTCTATTTTATAATCAATAATCAATGCTGAAAATATTCCTTTCTCGTCTTAACACCTTAACTTCGCGTTTGAGTGTATCTAAGGGTGTATGAGCTTCCACATTTGCATCAGTGCCTTTAAATATGCAATGTGCAGTTGAGCATAGCCGCCGTGCAGGTGTGACTGTTTTCCTTTTGATGAAAGAAACGCAGACGGGTCCAGGTAATGTCAGAGCAGCGGTTCCTGCCAGTGGCTGTGTGATTAAATCACGCAGAGCAAGTCTCAGACACTCGAGCAAGTTACGGGCCGGTGGATGCCTTCACACCCTCCTCCCACCACACTTCTTCCTCCATCAAGCAGTACTGGAGCTAAGTCTGAACCTTGGACAGGAGGTGGGGAGGAGCACAAATACCAGCACACACTCACTCACACTGTATGTAAGCCCTTTGGAGGATGCACTCCTCTTCATGACGTGTGTGGACTTCTGTTTGGGCACATTTGAAGATCTAAACACACGAGTCATGAGCATGACTCCTCCGTACACATACATGCAAGACAAAGAGTGACAATATGATGAAACAATCACCACAGGATGCACACTCTATTCAATCACCCTTGACTGGAGTTAATACAGCAAGGAAGCTCATTTGCACATTTTAGTTCCAAGCAGCTTTAATAGAGCAACTACACAAAAACAACAACAGCTCTGTAAATCAATAGTGAACCAAAACAACAACAGCGGCAAAAATCCCTAAAATCCTACATTTCAGCAGCACCAAATTCCTCAATCAAGCCAAAAATAGGCATTAAAAGCTCTTTAAAATACTGTTGATGGCTTTTGGTTACAGGCAGTCCCCATTCTCATGCCTGGCAACGGTCTTTTATGGCTAGGGACCTAATACAAGATTTCTGTTCTAGTGCAAACACAGTGGCCATGGGCACCAAGGAACAGCTGCCGTATAATTGAATTAACATTCGCCTTCTGCTCCGGCACTCAGCGCTGTGCTGAGAACTCATACACATCCCTCCACAAGCTCCATCAACCTGCCCATGAATATGCATGCTACTGGTGATAAATATGCAGTCGGTTTGTAATGTTTGTGGAGTTGCCTATACGGTGGATAAAGAGCTATACATGGACTATCTTGGGAGAGTGACACGATATACATCAAGTCCGTTGATCATTTTTAGTGCCACAGGCCCTCTGAGGGAGAGAGCTGTGGTGTGTGTGGAGCTTCAGTGTAATTCAAGGTGTAAGAGAGACACCTAGTGGATTATGTATTAACAAGTGAGTCGTGATGCAGTTACTGTAATGTACAATACACAGTGTACACACTCAATAAATATTAACAGCCTTAGACAAACACAAAAATTCCTTCTTTCTGTGGTGTGTATGCAAAGACAAAAGACGGGATAAACAAAAGAGCATTACAATGATAAAATTATCATCAATATCAGTGACAATGACAGATCATATGACATTTTAAAATATGATTATATCCTTTAAACACTAATACTTAACAATAAGCACTTAAATAATAATGTGCAGAATTAACCGGTCTGAAAACTGTTTATAAATCAATGTATTTTGCACCAACACCACAACAATGGGATGATGGCATTTCTGATTGATATCATGGGAAAATGTGGAAATATTGTGTAATGATGCAAAATGCAGGAATGTGCATAAAATAAGGTGTAAATCTATGCTGCTATTACCCCCAGTGCATCCTGGGAGGTTTCCAAACATGGCAACCTTGGCAAACATAGAATTGCACCTAGGCTAGCTTTTCATATGTACACTTTATTAGGTACACCTTGCTTAATTGTTTGCGGCACATTTTCAACAAGGTGCTGGAATCATCCCTCAGATTTTGGTCCATATTGATGTGATAGCATCACACAGTTGCTGCAGATTTGCAAATCCATGATGCGTATCTCCCATTCCAGTTTGATATGATTTGAGCTTTATGACATGGCACATTATCCTGCTGGAAGATGAGTACACTGTGATCATAAAGGCATGGACATGGCCAGCAACAACACTCAGGTAATATCCCCCACACCATTACACCATCACCAGCAGCCTGAACTGTTGATAAAAGGCAGAATGGATCCATGCTTTCCTGTTGTTTACTCCAAATTCTGACCTTACCATCCAAAAGTTGCAGCAGAAATTGAGACTCATCAGGCCACAGGTAATGTTTTTCCAATCTTTTGTTGTCCAATTTCGGTGAGCCTTGGAGGATTGTAGCCTCAATTTTCTATTATTAGCTGACATAAGTGGCACGTGGCGTGGTCTTCTGCTGCTGTAGCCCATCTGCTTCAAGGTTTGACATGTTGTATATTCACAGATGCTCTTCTGCATACCTTGGTGGTAATGCACAACATCCCAGTAGATCAGCAGTTTTCTGAACTACTCAGACCAGTCCGTTTGGCACCAACAACCATGCCACGTTCAAAGTCACTCAAATCACCTTTCCTCCCCATTCTGATGCTCGGTTTGAACTTTAGCAGGCTGTTTCAACTATGTCTACATGCCTAAATACATCGAGTTGCAGCCATGTGATCGGCTGATTAAATATTTGTGTTAATGGTAGTGTCTGAACAGGTGTACCTAATGAAGTGGCTGTGGGTGTATATACACATCCCCTGATTGAGTAATGACTTAGATGCACCAAGTGAGGGAAAACACCACTGAAGAAACATGTTGTTCAAATGGATCCACTCCATTTTCAAAGTTTATATTCAAGGTTTTCTGAAAATTTCTAAGTTGTGTTTAACTTTGAAACAGTGTACTTTAACCAAAATCATTATATTTTCCTATATCCAATTAAACTGTGACTGAAAACTGTGACTAATGTCCCAGAAAACAAAGCTTTCTCCCAGAAAGCTTTACTTTTCTTACTTTACAAAATTAACAGTCCTAGTTTGTGATGCAGTTTCACATGTAGTTTGCAGCTTAAACCGGACCCGTTATGCTCTTCTCAGCTACGTGCTGTCATCGTTGGATGTTTTTGGAGTAGCTTTGCATGATTCATAGTTTGAAGAATTCCATATTTTATACTGGGCGTTGATGAGTTCATCTACCTTATGAAACCGCAGACTGCACAGAGCAGTGGTTCCCAAAGTGTGGGCCGCGGCCCCCTGGTGGACCGCGAAGGTACTGCGGGGGTCTGCAGAACTTTCAGAAATTCTTTTTTTTTTTTAACCTTTATTTTACAAGGTAAAATGTTTGAGAAGGGCAGATAGTGTCAGTCCTCATGTACAAACATGAAATTACTCAAGTATGCATAATGTATTTATTTACATAAAAAGTGATTTAAAACAGGTAATATAGCAGGTGTTTAGCTTGTGATATTACTCATTACTCTGACCTAAATTTACTGCTCTTGTATTGTATTATTTCTGGTTTTAAGGGAGCCATAGCACTCTTGCCTTTAGGAACCACTGGTACAGAGCATAAGAGCTAGACGTAGCCGCTGTGATGTCACACATTGGTTTCTGGATCTCTGGTTCTGAATCCTAGCAACTTTGATTAGATATCTGTCTCCATAATTTATACAGACACAGACAGCTCTTAATTAGTTCCAATGCAACTAACAGACAAATAAAATATCAGACTTCACTCACCAAAACTAAAGCCCCATCACAAGCATTTCCTGGATAACCTGTCTTGCTGGAGAATTCAACTCAGAATGACTCAAATTTAGATAATGGACTTCAAGCTTTATTCGTGGCTCCATAGTGTAGTGGTTTATGCATTTGCCTACTTAGCAAAAGATCCTGCTTCAATCTCAGGAGGAGGTATAAATGTTTTTAGGGTTGTATCTGGAACATCATTTGGTGTAAAAATCTGCCTAATCAAACATACCAACCTACCTGCTATGGCAATCTCTTGTGAGTAAGGGAACAGTTGTAATTAGTACGCTACTTCCTATTTTATTCAATTTGACCCAAAATGAGCCCTCAGAAAAGTGGTTACACAGGTCAAGACCGAGGGCCATTTTCTTGTGACTTTTTGCAACTACAAGTATTGCCCCCTGGTGGCTATTAAAAAGAATTCCGGTTGTAATGCAGTTTAAGGTTGGTTTTACTTTTCAGAACCTGAAGCTGTATCTGTCTTTGATACAATTTATGGCAGCTGGCTATAGGACCAAAAAAACAAAACAAAAAACAGGCAAAAGTAGCCCACAGACTGATTGTTTCACATGTTTTTACTGTCCCCTGGTGACAGTAAACAGCTACAACATGTAGATAATGGTTTGCAAAAGTGTTCGTAGTCAGTCTGCGTAGGACCAATGCACAACCATGCCGGTCCCTTCAGTAAATCACCTCTAGTGATAACCAAGCAGTTAGAGCAGTCTGTTGTGTGAGCCTTTAGCTCAAAGGGATTACTTTTACATACACTGGCCTGGTGATTAGAAATTTTTGCCATGATTCAGTGATGACAATTGTAACGGTGTGTATAATCACTCTGGTCATTTTCTTGAAAAAGCTACTCCAGAGCAACAGGAGCTCTTTGTGTATAAAATCTGTCTTTAAAAATGTCACATGATGTTTTTGTAGAAATGAAGACAGGCAGACAGGATCTGAGCCCTTTGAATCCAGATTTATTGATACGGCTGTGCAGTCACAGAGCATGGTGGCACACACGGCCGCCTGGCCGGCATGGGACAGCAACACACACTCACATGCATGCACAAACTCGCACACGCACACCTACACCCACACACACTCAGTCATTCTGTCTACAGGGATGTAGTAGAAGACAAATAAGGCAGTTTAGTAAGTTAGTTTGCCCAATTTAACCTAATTTCTTTCATGTTTCACTCATCTTTTTTGTCATAATCTGACCTTGAAAATATGTATGCTTTTTATATAAGCAAACATATCAGGCCTGGTGGGGCATTTAAAACACATTATAACAAATTAAAAATTAATTGTTCACTTAGGTTTATACAGTCCACTGCATCAATTTCTGTTTCTCTCCCACAAGCACTCATCACACTCTCATCAACAGAGAAGATCACAGTGAGGAGATCAGAAAATGCACATTAAGTATTTTGTGGCAGTTTCTCTCTCTTGCTCTCTCTCTCTCTCTCTCTCTCTCTCTCTCTCTCACACACACACACGCGCGCACGCGCGCTCACACACACACACACACACACACGCACACACTTTAACCTCAGTCACTTCAACAGTTTGAGATCAGTCATTATAGAGTGATTCATACTAAACAAGGGGGGAAAAGCATTAAACAAACAACAAATGATCTGTTTCATAGTAAACATTACAAAACACCATGTTTAGAAGTCTTTACATGTCATAAATACAGCTATTTTTCCTATTATGGTTGGTATAAATTCCTGTTACATATTCATACAGTAGGCTATCACAGTAGCAAGTAGAAGGTAGAGCAAGCTACAAGACTGTACATATGTCGGTCCCTTGGTACAGCAACTATAATCTGTTTTACCAAGTGTCAAACAGCCTATTTTGAGGATGCAACGAGTTTTCTTTTTCAGTCTAATTTGGTGAGATTGTTAGACATTTACAGTTATGGATCTCTTGAATTTTTCTGACTTCAAAGCTGGTGCAAGAAAACATAAAATCGACGCACAGAGGAGAAACAACGAGAAAAATGTCCCTACATGTTTTTGACAATCCATCCTCCGAGACAAAGAAGGAGCAAAACAGTACAACGAAACAACAGAGAGACAACAGACGTACGGCACAAAACAGCTAGAAAATAGACTTATCTAAATAATAAAGAGCAAAATATACCATTATACACACATTACTTCTGCAACGTTGAACTGCTGACTTTACAGAGACAACAGTGTATTTTTAACCTCGAGTGTGTTGGAAGATATTAACTGGTTTGTTTGACTGTAACCGGAGTAAAATGACATCACAACGTTTTCCTACAGATGAAATGGGAAGTACAGATAGAGGCACACATTCAGTCAGCTGGTCTGCTTACCAATGACTGTCATTTTTTTTTTAGGCAAAAAGCAGCATGTGATTACATATATCCCACCAGAGAACTAATGTTCCTGTTACAGTGAAAAAAAAATGAGATCTGCGTATTAAAACAAAGGGGGGAAAGTAATTACCCTTTTTGAACACATGATAATATATACTATACATATCAGTAGCTGTATACACATGTATAGTATACTTACAACTTATAGCATAAGCCAACAATATACCAAGAATTTGACCTTGGCACTGAAAATTTTGGGATTTTCAAACTTAAGAACGCAAGGAAAAAAAAATAAAAGTGCACCAGTGTAGGGAAAGCATGTCTGTCATACTGCAAATACTACCAAAATGCTTCTTTTCTTTTCTTCCATTTACATGTATTAAATATATAGTAAAAGCTGAGCCTACAGTGCTGTGGTTCAATGTTACATTTGCACAGTAAGCAATATTTGCATCATCTGTACACAAGATTACAAGCCTTAAAAACCTTGGCAACTAACCAAGAAGCGATACAGTGGGGACTCGTAGCCTCAGATGCATCAGAGAAGCTCGATGGATTCAGCCTGCTAATAGGTGTACGAGCACACTGTAAACGTCTACATTAAACACTACACCCACAACCTAGAAGGTGAAGCTGCTGAAACATAACTGCGCTGCGAAAGAAAAAAAAAATTACATATAGAAGATTTTTCAGCAACAATGTTGACTTTCTGCTACAGCTTCAATACACGCAAGAAGGCATTGAGAAGAACACAAACATTGTGAAGATATCAGACACATCTAGGGAATGATTCATACAGGACACAAAGATAAACAAATTGTTTTACGGGAAAATAAAGTACATAAAGAGATTTTTTTATCGCTTACAAAAACTCAAATGGATTTGCGTGTGTGATATGTCTCAAATGCAAAAGCTGCATTCTAAAATTTTAAACTATTATTTGACATTACATCCAAAATTGTGGTGGATTGCAGATAGATTTTTACTCCTTCTTCATACATGTACAGACTATATACAGTAAAGAGGACATAAATAATATGTACCTGGCTGCAAGGAGCACAAACATGTTAAAACGTCACAATGTCTGAGGAAAGCACTAAGAAAGTCAGCATGTTCGGAGGAAAATGAGCCACAAATGGTGATGAAGGTTACACGAGCTCCCAAAGCAGGGAAGTGTGTTTTATATAAGAATAAAACAGTAGTGCTGTACACCTAGTGCACTGTACACATGTCAATATGCTATACACGCTATGTAGCAGTTGTAAGAGTCCCTCCGAATGTGCATTTACGCTGCCTTTCACACAAGTCTGCATTTTTATTTGCAATTGCAAGGATCAAAATATATTACTGTGAGACAAAAAAGTTTTCTATTCACCAGACTAATACATCCAATAAAGAGTGCTGCAGAGGGAAAGTGGGACTTGTACAATGGCTACATGTTTGTGGCTGAGTGAAACATACATACTTAGAGAAATGTAAAATAATGGCATACAAAAAAAAGAAGAAAAGAAACACAAACACACACATTCTGTCAAAGGCTCCTTTTCACCTCCACTGCTCTCATTCATCAGTAAGCAGGAAGGGAAGAATAATGCACATGGCTCTGCAAACAAGAGCCTGGGAATAGAAATGTGGTAAAAGTAAAAGAAGAAAGGGTTGATTATAAGGAAGTGAAGGTGTCTGTTTCTTGGTGTCCTGTAGAGGGCGACACAGTCAGGCTAATGACTCTCTCTAACATGAGTCTGAGTTCTCCCATACAGGTTTTAAAGCAGGTTTAAGTTGACAGCAACAGTGGTAACAGTGTGGCACTGATACTCCTCAGCTTATTCCATCACATCTGCTTGGGGGAAACAAGAAAGAAATATTAATAATTTAGGAGATTATATAACAACAAAGTGATCATCTATGACTTCTCCCAGGATGACCTATGAGTTATTTTACAGTAATTATTTTTGTTTAATCTTCTGATCAAGTACCAACAACTCCGCTGATGTGCTTCCCATGATTAATGAGTTGTCTTATTTGACATTTCAAAGGAGCGAGAGTGCTGTGAAAAAGTATTTGTCCCTGTGCTGATTTCTTTTTTTTTTTGCATATTTCTCACACTTAAATGTTTCAGATCATCAGACAAATTTTAGTATTGGCCCTGGCCTTCTGTGAAAAAGTAATTGCCCCCACCTCCCACCCCCTGCTTAAATCATGAATAAACTGTGATTAACCACATTTTTTGGTATGCTGAGTTTAATTTCACTAACCACATCCAGGCCTGATTACTGCCAGGCCTGCTGAATTAATAAATCACCTATGTAAATAGAACCTGTGTGACAAAGTAAAACAGGCTGAAAGATCTCAAAAGCAACGCATCATGCCACAATCTAAAGAAAGTCAAGAACAGACGAGAAACAAAGTCACTGACATCTATCAGTGTGGAAGCCATTTGTAAGTCTTTGTGCCTGAAATAATGATATTTCAACTTTATTTTCTATCAGTAGTTTCAGGCTGCAGGATTATACTCACCATCGACTGCTTTGTTCTTGTTTTCTTCACCCTCTGGAGACTCGGCCCCTTCTGACAACTCTCCTGGGAAAAAAAGAGAAAAAATTGTGTTATTTATAATTTTGACTTGAGTGACACATTTAAAAGTAGCAAATATGCAAAAGTCCAAATGAATCATCATGAAATACAGACCCACAGATTGGTCTTTGTCGGGGAAAGTTGCATCAAATTAGGATTGAAAGTTGCAACCTCCAAACAGTCTGAATGTTTCACTCAGTGTAAACATACTGTAATACTCTCCATGAAGAGATGGAACAAGCTGATTAAAAAAATTTGCACAATACTGTCAGAAAATTTAAATACGATGGAGCCAGTACTGGGAAAATGAAAATGGGTAAATTGGATGCTCACAAGATAAAATATGACTAAAGGCATTCTGTACTTGCTCTCTTTTTTTGAATTGTAAAAACTGTGTAGGAAAAAGCACCCTTGTGTTTCACATTTCTGTTTTAATACAATGATAAACAAACTGAATCTTGGAATTAGAGCTACAACAATTCATCAAAGAGATTAGCCAATGCAAGTGACACACATTTTCTACTGTCAACCTTGGATATATATTTCATATACAGTACATGTTTTTTTGTCTCAAATGTGATACTATACAAATGTGGACTTTAGAGTGCTGTTTTGATGATTTATTCTGGCTTTAAAGGGAAGAATTTAATCCAATCTAGTTAAGGGGCAACAAATATTTTGTAAACAAACATAAGACTGTATTAACACAAACAATTTTGGAAGATAATCGAAATCTGCACTGATGTGACAATTAAAAAAGTTAGCAAAGTTCTGCACAGCTTTTATCATCGCTCAGGCACGCAGAAATGGTTCACATGCCAGTGCACCATATGTGCTGACTGCAACATGTGGAAAGAGGGCCTTAGGTCACATTTTTTAAAAGCCAGCCATGCTGTGTGATTACGCAGTTAAAAGGAAGTACCGTTCTGCAGTGAGGGACTCCTGTGTGTGACACTCCCGGGCTGTGGTCCCTGCTCTGTTTTCCCTGTGTTACCATCTGGTGGTCTGATGACCTCTGCCGACTCGGGCGCCCCTTCCTCCAGTTTGTCCTCCTTTGGTTCAGGCTGTTCAGATTCTGTTTGGACCTCCTGGGGCTCCATAGCCTCTTCCTCCTGGGCTCGCTCCTCTGCTTCCTTTTTAGCACGTTCCTCTGCTTCCTTTTTAGCTCTCTCCTCTGCTTCTGAGGTGACATGGAGCATAGGGGCGGCTTAGAAACATTCATAGCTCCTCATTTCTTACGTTAAATGAGGAAAAGCTGACAGAGTTCAGCGTTAGGATTAGGAAACAGTTTTTACAGATCAAACAGTATCTGTTTCAAAGAGACATCGCAATTCAGCTGGAGCTGGACTTTGTATTTAGGTCTAATATTGTTTTTTTTAGCAAACCTTTGGGGGTGGGGGGCTGCATGATCAGTTTGGACAAATCACTTTTATCATGGCTATAAATCCATATACCTTTTCAAAAGATTTATTGGATTGGATGAACTGTACCTTTAGCAGCCTGGGCTTTCCACCTCTCTCGATTTTGATAGACTTCTTCATTCCACAACGCTTTGAAGTTCTTCATGTCCACCGTCAGCAGAGAGCCTGGGCCTGATGAGCTGCTGTCAGAGCCCATGCTCTTGACACTGTGCCTTTTGCTTTCATCTGAACTAATACTGTTCAGACTGGACAGAAAAAAAGAAAGAAAGAAAGGGATAATGTAAACAAAGGGAGTTAAAAACAAGAGTTAAAATATGGATAAATATTCAAGAAGCCCTGAGAGGCTGAACTCAGTTCACTTTTACCAACATTGTGCATATATCTGCTAAAAAGAGACAAATGCAGTTGCATGGCTGCAACTGGTGGTGGTTAACACAATGCAGGTTGATGCACTGAGTTGATGCACCTGGCCTGTCATGGGAAATGTTTGTGAGTGACTGATGATAACAGAAATCATTACCAAAGTGTAATACCATAAGCCAACAGCCATAAAAGTAAACTGTGTGTGACTTAGTTCATTTATGGGATTGTGAACTTACTTCAGTTTGGTTCATTTTAATCTGAGTAAAATTACCTCTGAGGTAGCTGGTACTTGTAAAATTCTAACATCATATTTGTACATCATGTCAGACTTTGAAAGCTCCTGTTCTTCAAAATAAAGTTGGGCATTCAAAAGGCACTGATGACTGAGCGAACAATGCCTCTGAGCTGCGTCACAGGCACAGTTGCAGTACCACAGTGCTGTGAGACCCCTTTAATAGATTAACAAAGATATTCCAATTTATTATGTAGGGTACCAGAATGTCTCTCTATTCCTGCGATTGTTTTAATAGATGCAGTGACATTTCACTCAAAGCTGAAAATGTCAGTGATCTTGGTCCTAGAAAAATCCCACAAGATCTTAAGAGTCAGTAGAATTGAAGCTCTGGGGTCCAAAAAATTTTAGGGCAATCCATGGAATTCTGTTTTTAACAAACAAACTAAAAAAAAAAAGACCATGAGTTGTCAGATTTGGCTGTGTGTTGAAAAAGCAAGAAAGAAGGAGAGGTGGATAATCATAGGAAGGGAGACAGACGTAGTTACAGGTGATTGAAAGCAGCTATAAACGGTGTGAAGAAACAGTCCAAGGAAAATCAAAAGCACCCAGGTGTGTACGTAGACAAAGAGAAAGCACAAGTGGCAACACTATCTGAGATTTCCACTCGGTTAGCTTCGACTGGAGGCCCACTGAGTGATGTTAATGACTGCTGTTGAGGAGAACTGGGAGGATGATATTGATGTGCAGGTGCAACAAAAGATGCAGAGCCAGACTCTCCCAAGTACTGCTTTATCGTGCAATGAGCCCACTTAACAAAACACGAAGTTTAAACAATTTACAGACTGAAGTTTTTTAATTATCTTTCTCTGTATAGTTTAAATATTACAAGCACAAAAGCAAGCGGAATGTACTTTCTTATTTGGGTGCTTTGAAAGCCTTGCGCATACCTGATTGAGTACGAGTCTGGAGGAAAAGTATTGAGCCAATTAATTAAGCCAGTGAAGGCAAAATCACTTCCTTTTGTATCTCGAGAGGCTTTTGTGTATGCCAATCCCGCACCAAGGCTCATGCTCGATCACAGATAGTGAGGTGAACTTGACTAGCATCTCTAAAATGTCAATTTCAAGGTGTGTAGCTCTGCTTGATGAAAGGTGGAAACATTTCCACGCACAGAAATGGATTACTCATGGGAGACTCATCTGCTCTTCTCAATACTTCCATTAGATATGCCGTTATTGCAGCAGAGCTAGTGAGGTGTAATCTTGTCACTGAGCAAGTAGTTTCTCGGAAAGGTACGGGAGGATGGGAAACAGTACATTTCTTATTCTTGATTAACGAGGCTGGTTGAATAAAATGTAATCTGATTTACATATAGTCACCCACTTCCATCTGCTCAGCTCTGCGACGGAGCTGCACAGCAAAATCAAAACTTTTCTTTCCTAAATGATCTTTCAGAGAAAGCACTACAGCTCACCTTAAGCGTCTGAAACCGGCCAAACCTGAATGGGACGCTTCCTCAATGAGTGGCGTGACGATACGCTCCATCATGTCTGTGAGCACAGTGAAGGTTGGCACCACAATGTAGTCTATGAAACCTGGCGATGAAGACATTAGCAAAGATAATGTCAGTAACTCTCTGGCATATTTATGCATTTCTTTCTCCAGTTAATAAGAGTTCAATGCAGAATGAGAAGAAAAGCAGCCGTTAAACAGGCAAATAGCATTTTTATTTATTTTTTTTACCAGCTCATCATTGTTGAAGTAAATGTAGATTGTACAACGTAATTTTATAGAATAATATTTTATCACTTGGTACAAAATCTATCAGTAAAACAAATGCAACCAAAACAGGAAAATGGCAGTGCTTTGGTTTTCCCCAGCAGTTAAGAGTAGCTTTTCCAAGCTACCTGAATGGCTGGAGGGGAGAATTACTGGAGTAAATATTAAAAATACCCCCATTTAGCATAATAAATTCTACACTTTTAATCTTGTTCACCAGACTATTAAATCAGCTAGTTAAAATGTTTGTTCACGGCTCAGCGCAAAATTCCTTTAGTTGCAAGATGCAAAAAAACAAAAAAAACTCGCTGAAGTGGTGTATCATGTTATGCAGGTGGTGTATGTGAGGGTGGAGAAGCCTCTCACCGATTTGGGACTGTGCCACCATCGTGGACTTTCGGTCACAAAGCGGAGAGAACGGCAGGCCGAGCTCAGCTTCTTTGTCCCCCTGGAAACACAAGAGCTTCCTGAGTCAAAACAAATCATCGAGTCTATGATTTTTTTTTTTGGGCAAATACGACGCACCCAGCAGGCACGCACACACGTCTCAGTGTACACACTTACAACAAAGACACACTTACTACTGCACACCATATGTTCACACTTCTATCAACAGACCTTGGATTTGCCTGAGCCCCTCCCCAAGTGCTTCTGGGCTACAAATGTGTTTCATTTTCTCTTCTGTTTTGTCACAAACAGATGAGATGTGGAGTCGGGAGGCAATGTTCTTTGGAGAGGCTATTTATCGGCAATTCGTATCCCGAGAGACAAAAGCCTCGTGAAAGCAGCTACAATAACAATAGCACTGATAATGGGAACAATGTGGATTAATAATGGACGAGATTTAAGCTGTGCGGCACCATTTAAATGTCTGTTCTTCTTTATGAGATTTCCAATTAAGCCATTTATTACTTACGGCCAAATGCATTGTCGTGTTGTCGTGTTGTATATTTTGTCTTCCACGGTGCATGTCATTGCTTTTAAAAATACATTCGTGGGTATGACTGCATATTTCTTTTGTTGGTAGCATTTTTCCAAAGCTTCATATTAAACTATTATTTAGCAATATTATTAGTTCATTTTTTATTGTTACACTCCACAAGTGTTTGACTGAATCAAAAGAATAAACAGCTTTTGTTGACAAAAACTAACGCAATCCTGACACCAGCGACAAAGACGAGCAATGACTAAAATCAAAAGACAAATAAACTATTTATCTTTCTAAACTATTTCGAATCATGCGTTTCTTCTTTCAGCAAGTGTAAGAAATCCTAAGATATTATTTCCCCCCAGACTCTGCAGCTGCACATTTTCACACAGCTGTAAAAGTACTGAAAAAGTTCAAAATGAAAAAGTCTGACAGATCCTGAAAGCGCTTTGAGAAAAATTTAATTGAACATCTAAAAATTCAGGATAACTGGGCCATCTGCTCAAGATATTCACACTATATGACACTGCGGAAGAGCTACTAAATGCACCTTGGTGTGAAAACCATCAAAAGCATTTATGCCTCCCTTTAACCTCATGTCCTTGTGAAGGCTCTGCTGGACTGTTCAGTAGTGCATCAGAAAGGATCAATCTCCCGCCAGCAGTAAAAGCAGTTTAAGACCAACCTGAGGAATGATACTGATTTTTTTTTTTATTCAGTGTGACTTCTTTTCTTACAGGATTTACTAAACTTTAATCTGCACGGTGCCTAAACCTCCTAAAACTCTAAACTATAAATCTTGTTTGCTAAAAATCATTGGAAAAAAAATATTATTTGGTCTGAGAATTAGATTTTTTTTGGGGGGGGGGTCCAAAATATATTTCCAAAATAAGACACTAACAGTTTCTGGTACATTCATGGCTACACTGAGATGCTGCTTGCTAATAATTAATTCAGCATATTTAAAAGGTGCCAGTTTCTCAATATGTAATCTACGGTATAAAATATAGCTTGAGTAGAACATCGTTCAACATGTTACTGTGGCCCACTCACCTGTCTAAAGAACTCCTCTAGTAGGGAGGTGGTCCAGCGGTGGTGGAGGTCCCAGCTCTTGGCCGGGTGGCTGATGTCTGCTGTGTGCAGCAGCAGGGACAGGGCTTTGGGCTTGTCGATGCTAAAAGAGAGGACAGACATAGAGACTGTGTTCTTGCAAGGTCTGATGCACTGGCATTTTAAATAGTGTGCTTTATAATGAATAACTCTAGACAGTGTTGTTTTTTTGTTTTTGTTTTGTTTTTTAATGAAAAAAGATGGTAAATCTAATGTTGACGGAAAAAGAAAAATCACCATTTGTGATGCAGCTAATTGATTTTGGAGGTACCAAGATAAATTGTATTGATTAAGATAATTTCGTGTTTTGTGCTTTAAAAGATACATCTTAGTCAGATACACTTTATCTGCCAAGTTCAGAGCCAGCTTCAGGTTTGGCCAAAAACATGGCAAAAAAAAAAAATGCTGTTACAAAGACACTGCAGATTAATCTTGGACAAGATTAATGAAAGACACCAGAAAGGATACAAGAAAATGCCAAAAGCAGTAAGTATCCCTGGCACAGCTGTACATGAGCCTATAGCTGTGAGGCGGCCATGAGGACTTTGGCGGGTGTTTATACATTATGACTCCCTGTTGTATAAACAGAGAATATTTGCTGGATGTGATAACATAGTTGGCATTGTTTGCACCTTGTGGGTCTGTGTTTATGTGTGTAATCATGGCATAATGTGGTCCTGGACACAACAAATATACAGTAGCATGATCTACCACAAAGGCAGTTTTGAGCATATAGTTTATTTGAGTTTTTATGTCTGTTTCTGGGCAGAATTTGTGATCAGTATCACAAATGTGGGAAAAAGCCGTCAGAAAGATTTACAGATGTGTGTGTGTGTGGGGGGGGGGGGTGAAAGCAAAAGAAAGGCCAGTTCAGTGATGATTTTAAGATTGCTGTAAGTTTGTGGACCACAAAGATTTTTTTTCATGTTGACATTTTCCTGGATATCACAATAACATGTAGTGCATCACAACAAACTAAGTATAAACACACTACTTCTGCAGACTGTTTAAATGTGTTATATATGCAACAAGTATATCATTTCACGCTCTGTGGGATTGAGATCTGGTGACCGTGGAGGCTATTTGAGCGAACTCATTGTCACATTCAAGAAACCAGTTTGAGATGATTTGAGCTTTATGACACTGTACGTTATCCTGCTGGAAGCGTATTTCACTCATAGGCATGTAAATCAATTTGTAACTTTTATGTAACGTGTTTCTTCTGGATTTTTTTGCTGAAAGTCTGTCGCTTTCCATTAAAATGAAACTACCAGAAAATTTAGCGACTGTTCATTTCTTTGTAAGTGAGCAAACTTATAAATTCAGCAGGGGATCAAATAATTATTTCCCCCACTGTATCAAAATCTCATGGTAAATGGACTGATGCATGAACAGACTGACACAGAGCCATACAGAAATAGGCAGGCACATGAAAAAGCACATGTGCATAATAATACACAGATAGGAGAGGTTAAACAGAGGTGAAAATGACTGGCTCACGTTTTTCCCCTCATTCCATTTGTGGCAGATTGGGTCTTAAAGTGCACTCTAAACAGAACTGCAGCAGTCTGGTTTGAATTACTTCACATTAGAGTCTATTCAGCATCACAGCTTCCTGCAGACTGCAATCTCTTATTTAGGGGCATATGTGTGTGTGTGTGTGAGCACCCGATACCCTCGCTTGATGATTACCTTGAAGTCAGCACTTTTCAAGTTATAGTCACAAATACAGGGAACATAGTATTGTTGATTTCAGCATATATTTTTTAGGAAGCCACTTATCTGCATATCAGTGCCTTCTGAGTAGTTTTCAGATAAGTGCTCGGCATTATCACGGTGAAAAGAATACCCTGAAGGTCAACATGTTTCTTGTCAGTGAAGCAGCTGCATCAGCAGTGATGACTCATCACATCAGACGATAGTTTGCTTGATAGCTTTTTTTTATTTCTGCATGCACGCTGCAGCTCTGCATCTACATGTACAACAGTTATAAGTCACTGTGGAGTTGTGTAAAGGTGCTTAAAGTGCTTAAAGACATGCAGACCATAAATGTACTTAAAATATTTAAAAATACCAACAGGGAACTGTGTAAAACTTGTAAATGAACAAGCCACAGTTCTCTACTCTTTCACTGCCATTTAGTTTTGGCAAAGCAGGGCCTGATCTGTTTTTTAATAGATTCAACTTGTGGAAAGCCATCCTCCCTCTAAGATGATTTTTGAAAACAACATGAATATTCAAAAGAATTCTGCACTGGTTCACAGCTCAGTGACCCGAGTCATTTTTACCCATAAAATGCAGCCCGATGCTGTCAGAGGTGTAGAATACAAGTGTCCAAAAACCCCCTAGTACAACATCTGCGTAATATCTGACTGAGCCTTATGAGAACAGAGCAGGTAAATATCTGCTGAATTCTGAGGGAGCCAACAGGTCACGTGTCCTGCCTCTTGCCTTAAGCAAACACAGTATTTGCAGAAGTGAGAATGCATCTTAAGTGCACAGTCTTGCTGAAAAAGGGCAACTCCTGACATTTCCGGACTTTATTCTCCAGATATTTTTGAGAGTTAAAAACCTAAAAAAGTCACAGTCTTTCCAAGGTCACTTGCTAGCAGTGGCCTCAGTTTGGCTCCCACTTCGCCTCATTAACGCTGCATCACATCTGTTACCACTTGATGCTGTTTATATGGGTTCAACATAAATAAGAAATACACAATAGATCGCATGATAGCAATAAATTATTTGCATTTGGTATTATTTTGATGTCTGTCTTAGGTTTGGGGAATATATTTACGAACGTTTATCCTATGAGGTATCTTGTTTTAATTTTACTCTTTACTCCACTTTCCATTTTTTCTGGAATGAAACTATGTACTATTATTTTTCCCTGCTTTTTATATTTAACTCTATTAATATGGCAGCTTCCCAGTTAGGCAGCCCTATAGCAGGATAAAAACCTAACAAAGGGTTCACAACAAGCAAAGGAGTCTGTGAGAGAACCACCTCTGATAGTTTTTGTTTTTAGGCTGTACAGTAACTGTTCATTTGCTGCAATATCTATTATCCATCAGGGAGTGTATAACAATGTTTAGGTGGCTGGCACATGTCAGAGTAACATCCACCTGAATGCCAGGATCCAAAGTTTCCAAGCTGCAGTGAGATAAAAAGTGTTATTCTATGTTGTGTTGGAGTGATGTTATGATGATTTGTCATGCCTGTGATTCACTTCTTGTCTAAATTGTTTAAGAGAGAGGTTCTATTTTTTTTCTTTCTCCATTTTTGATTCTACTCAAACCTCTTGTATGTGAACACAGTTTGCTGCTGTGCAGAAGACTTCTGATATTCTTATTCACTCAGTGGCTATTAGTGACTGTAAGGTGTGAGGGAGTATTTATGCTAAAGACTACAAGCAGTGGAACAATAATTCTGTCAAAAGTTGTGTTATTGATTGTTTTTCCGTGAAAAGCAAATGTTTTCTACTCACTCATCAGTAGTAGCAAAAGTACAGCATGCCAACAAACCTGCCAGCAATTTCTGGCAGCTCCTGGTTTTTTTTTTTGTTTTTGTTTTTTTTACCCACAGTGTGTAAATAATTTTCATCCTGCCAAATCTGGTGTGACTACACCGTAACTCTGCTGCAGACGTCCAGCACGGAGAAACAAGCTGTGTCTGTGCCTGAGAGGCTCCGTGGTAATTCTCTGCTGAATACCTGCACTGTGCAATGTACGACATTTGGTACTATTTGGCAGCAAAACGCGCAGTAAATTTCTGTTTTTTATGTTGAGTAAACAACACCTGAGTAGCAAAAATCCTCCCTTGTTTTTCCTTCCAGAGGTCCACTCGATATAAAACACGGCTGTTTATTGTGTTTCTCTCTGAGTACCTCCTTCAGGGCAGGATTAATTAGGTTGTAAATGGCAGGTGGTTAGTAAACAGTGGCTGATAGCGGGGATAATGGGTATATAAATTGCAGGGGCAAGGGCACAGATAAACTGTAACGAAGGAAATGGCGACTGACCCCTCTGGTTGTTGTAGGAAGTTCTTCATGGCTTTAACTTGCTGGAAGTGGCAGGACATGTCTGTGGCCAGCACCATTTCTACCACTAAAGCCCGCAGCTCTCTAGATGGAAAAAAGGAGAGAAAAACATGAGCCACGTGCAGCATAACTAAAAGTCAAACCTGCAGGTAATATAAGCTGACTTATTTCTTAAGTTTGCTTAATTAGATGAAGGCGGTTTTTGAGAACTATTTATATCTGATTTGACAGTAGCTTACGCTGTATTTAATCAGATTAGAGCTGTCCAGTTGCATTTCTATAAAGTTGTTGAGCCTTGAAAGGTAATCCAGCTTTGCTGATTTTGATGCTGTGTTTCTATTGAGTATAAGCAGTCTGGAAAAACAGGAGCTCAATTTACTTTGAATAGGTGTTCACTGTGAGACTGTTCTGCTTGACCTGTGCGCTCTGCTTGGTTTTATCCATGCTTAATCTATCTGTTCTCATGTGATATTTTTACATCTGACTTTTAATCCCCTTTACTGTCACTCACCTATCTCATCCTACATCCTGTCTATCATTCTCTCTCTGTGTCACTGACCTCCAGTCATCCTTAGAGAGGTTGTAGAGGATGTTCATTTCATCGTCGTCCTGCAGCAGGCGATAGGCTGCGCTGACGTGATGACTCTCCAACACTGAGCGGTCATTATACAGGATAGCTGCGTCTGACCTGTCGGTCCAAGAGAAACCAAACAATACTGTTTTCTTGGTCTATTGTGGGGAAAACACATTAGAAAATAAATATAGAACCTACAGATGCTACTACCACCTTATTTCCTCAGAATAATGTGTCACTTTATGGCAGCAGAAATGTAGGAACACTTTGTAGATGCTAGTCAGTGTCAAAGAACCAAATTTGCTGTCTCTCTGAGTCTGATTTAGTTGCTTATTCACTTTGGTTCACAAACTGTAGCTTGATATCAAGCTACAGTTTGCTTTATGCAGATATGCTTTAATACAGGTGCTCACACTTGCTGATGATCAATTAATCAAATGCATTTGGTTATCAGCACCTGTCTGCTACGTACCCTCTTAATTCCTATGGAAGCTGTAATGGTGCACTTAGTTTTTCACAGGCCTGCATAGAATCCTGTGAAAACTTTCTTTTTCAGATGACTGTAAATGCTTTTCTCAGGTTGACAAGAACGAAAAAATTCTGAGCAATTCTTAGTTTTGGAGAACTGACATTTTTTTTCCAGTGCCATGGGTTTTGGAGTTCATCTGGACTCCTGACTGGCCCCAGTGTTATT
Source organism: Cichlasoma orientale (assembly GCA_034780415.1). Lineage (NCBI taxonomy): Eukaryota > Metazoa > Chordata > Actinopteri > Cichliformes > Cichlidae > Cichlasoma > Cichlasoma orientale. The sequence continues at coordinate 127,925 of JAVDPK010001641.1, forward strand.
ACTGCACTGCAGGCGATCCCAGTATGGTTGTAAAGCCCCCTTGCTGTAAATGAAAACATTGACTGGGCGAATCAGTGCCATGCATTTTTGATTTAATGATCCATTACCTTGTCTGAATGTGGAAGTTGTTTGTGGTCCCCGTGTGCTCGTAGTCATGCACCGCCGCAGCAAAGATCATGGCAAAGATCTCAAGCTCAGTCAACCAATGCTGGAGGAAAAAGAGAAAAAGAGGAGGAGGGGTGATGATGACGATGATGATGATGATGATGATGATGATGATGATGAGGAGGAGGAGGAGGAGGAGGAGGAGGAGGAGGATATTAAGAGGCTCGTGTATAAGGGGGGAACAGTGTTCAGGGGAGGAGGTAACAAGATGGAAAAGAGGCATTGACAGGAAAGGAGAGGAAAGTAATGAAAAGAAGAGGAAAGAATGGACAAAAATTTGAGAAGAGAGATGAGAAGCCAGTGAATTGAAAAAAGGGAGATGCGGAGAATAGTATATCAAGCCATAAAGATGAAGAGGCGAAAAGTGATATAAAAGATTCAAAAAAGTATGTGGCATGAGAAATACATTAGCATCAGGCATGAAAAAAACAGGGAGAAGGAGATGGAGGAAAAGGTTAGAAAAGCAAAAAGGAACCTTCAGATAAGATGAGCTCTACTGAAAATCACATTTTAAACTGTCACTTCATCATTTCTCTTTCTCTGTGATCATCTGTCAGTCTGCTTTCTCCCAAATATGTTACCAAATAATACAAAAGACGAGTCTATCTTTAAGTTTATTATAAGTTTATGCTGTCACAAGGCGAGACTACACATCACACTTTCCTATGTAGGTTTTTGGGTCAGGTTGTAGCTGTTTTATGTGTCATTCATGACTATAAGGATGAGTAGCTGCACACGGTTACAGGACTAGTCTGAGATAATCTTATTTAATTCCTGGGTGAGATGTCAGCGAGGAAGATCAATACCAGCTCTTCAATAAATAATTATTATGTTTTATTTACTGGTATATCTGTTGATTTCATTTCATACTGTAGCTCCACCTTTAACATCCAAAATCTAATCTGTAATCAGCATCTACTCACACAAGTGAGTGGGCATTTTTTTTCTCTAAGATGTGCATGCATCTGAGTGCCCTCACATACACAGAGTGGGGATTTAGCTTGGGAAGCCCAGTCGATATTGGTGACTAATCAACAGTGGGGGGGTTGGAGGAGTCATTAAAAACAGGGTGGGTACATGATGGCTGATCCACCACTCAGTGTATTTCCTCATGGGTTTGCTTTATGAATGACCTGTTGATTGTTGATTTAATGGAGTCTGGAGGGCCTGCAAAATGATAGATGTTGTTTTCCTGCTCTCCAAGGAGCCTGTGGTTCTAGCAGTAATGTGGTTTAACTCCGCAAGGCACGGCCCAGAGAAACACACCATGTCAACAGCTGTCGCAACCACCTTATTAAGGTGATTAAATAAAAACACTGGAAGTGGGGGCGGCTGGCTGAGGACTTTGAACTCAGGCTAGTGTTTTTTTCTTCTTTTTTTTTTGAATAAATGCTGCATCAGAAATGCGCTAAAGGCAACCCAGTGCAAAGAAGTGAAATATAGGTCACCTGATAGAAAAAGAGCAAAACCAGCAGAATCTATGGAGCAACCGTGATACACCCAGAAAAAAAAAAGTAAGAGGAAATATTTGACTTTAAAAAGGTGAGACAATGAGTGTTAATATGCATTACATGTAACACATTCTCTTAGATGTTTTCAAACTTCCTGGAATTAAGTGGTGACTTCCTTTGAGTGTTGTTTTTTCCTTACATAAAAAGATGGTTCATGGATTCTTCAGGATAAAAAAAAAAAAAAAAAAGCCATATTTAGAAGCTGCATGTCAGGCAAAGCTGCAATTAGGCTGGCATACGTCAGCTGACAGAGATGTTCTGAAAACCATGTGGATAAAATCCCCTCAATTTCACAGACTAAGCTTCAATCCAGTGAGCTTTCTTTCTTGGAACTAAACCAACAACAGTTTTTAGTTGGGTTTTTTTTTAAGCAGGTTAGTCTATTAGACATTAGTAAGTTGGATAACATTATGGTACCTAAACTGTCCATGTCCTACTCACCACCATGCCAGTCTTGAGTAGCAAGTAGTGCACAGTCTGTGTGACATCAGCTGCGTGAATCAGGTTGTGGTAGGGATTTTTATGTTTGCTGTATCCAACCTCGAGGGCCTCGACAAATGACACCACCGCAGAGATCGGGATCTGACATCAGACAAAGCAACAAGAAAATGTAAACAGGAAAATGTTCTCCAAGCTATCTGGTGACTTAAATAACGTGCACGCAGCATCTGAAATTATTGTCCTAATGAAATGTGAATCATTTAAGCTACTGCAGACTACAATTACATATTATATCAGCTTCACTGACCATGTCATTTACACTGAGATGATGTCACTTCAAATAGCGCCCTCACCTCTAAGACACTGTGGAAAATTAGCTCCACTATTAGCTCCATTATTATCATGAAACGTGGCCAGCCTCCTTCATAAAATGGTTTAAATACAGGAACATAATCTTATTCTAAGATCCAGAAGAGAGTGTGCTCGCTTCCATCAAATCAAGAATACTCAAGGTTCTTATACATACTGAATAGTTTTCTTTTTCTTGTTTTAATGGCGGAAATCAAAGCCGGCTGTACATTATATCCTTGGGGATTTACCTTGAAACGACTAATGAGGTCATATCTTGTGAGCAGCTCATAGAATATGAATTTGAGTGCGTGGTCTCCACTGGCCTCGTTCAGCGCAAAGACATCAAATGACCACTTGTCAACATTCTGTGTAGAGGAGAAACATTTAAATAATCCCAATGTCCTTGCCAATCAACATATTCATCCTCTACCAACACAAAGAAAAACATGCAAGACAAAAAGTGGTGCTGAAAGTCTATTTCATATCAGTAAGTCACAGTATGTAGTATCTAGATTTTCACATTGTGTGTGTGCACCAAGTAACTTTTCCTTACGTGTATGTTTCTTTTTGAATGTGAGTGCACACGTTAATACCTTAAGCACAGATATGACAGAAGCAGGGTAGCTAAGTCCCACCATATTGGAGGTACGCCGGTACATCCTGTTTGAACGAGATAAAAACATCAAATGAAGAGCACTGCTGAGTGCAAACAGCAGAGGTTACTACACCAACCCCAAACCGCAGCCTGCTAGTTTCCCTAAAGCTTCGAATAGGCACTGCTCCCTGTGAAGCAGTGTTAGAAAGGTTAGGTTGAGAAAAGGTAAACGTTTTGCAAGGTTGTCTTTTTTTTCCCCCATGCAAAAGCTTTATCCTGGCATATGAGGATAAAATATGCTTTAACTAAATCACAAACTGCAACACAAGCTGAGTAATTCCCCACGAGACCAACAAGTCATTAGATTCAGTTGGATGGCTACAAAATTGGTGTCTGGTGCTCAGCACCTCACAATTTAGTGGAATAAGGTAAGATATGCTATAGCTTCAAATTTAGTATCACAATAGTTTCAATAAATTCCACTATGCAACCAAGCTGCATATTTAATGGGAGGAGGTAGATATCTATACAGATAGTGGACAGCTCAAAGTGCACCACACTGTTCCACATTTTTTACTTTAATCCTCCATTTTCCAATATGTCTTCATCGTCAAACAGATTAAAAAAGATTATAGCTCACATGTTTGAGGCTTACTGATTTAAACAAATGCATGTCGCATGTTACCGCATGATAAAGCACGGCCTTGAGCTCCTTGGAATTCTCTGAAAGATTGTGCTTAGTCAGGCTTGCCAAGGCCCCGATGATGTATCGTCGACTCAGGTGAGTGAGTCGCTGCTCTGAGGATGCACACCAGGAGATTGAAATTTTAACCAAGGAGTGCTGCTTTAAATTTTGAATTATGTCCCCTTTCTCCAGGCCGCCAATAGCTTTCAGTCAGTTTGGTGCACGCATGTTCAAATAAAGCAGACTTACTGTAAGTGAGAACTTCATTTCCTATCAGCAATAATATACCATAAACTTACACTGCAAGACAGTACCAGTCAAAAGTTTGGGCACTGCTGTAAGCCTAAGTATTTATTAAGTATTAAGCAGCAATAAGTGTAAATGTAGAAACATTTAAAAACAGACAACCCTCCTCCTGCAGCTTACACTTATCTACTCTCAGAACCTCTCATCAGACAAACAGAGATCCAAAACTGATTTTTGGCTACAAACAGGATTCAACTTACAATCCCCTTGGTGAAAGCATTCTGCTTAACCTGCCACACCTCCACCTCTCACAGTTTATACAGACTTTTTTGCTTTTTAGAGACATCATACGTCTTCATCTGAACTGGAGTAAAAAGACCTGTGGCTCAAGTCTCCTGTCATGGTTTGAACCTCTAAAGATTGTAAACAATGAGGAGAAATGCTAGTTCCCTTTCAGACCACTTAATTACAAAATGCTGAAAGATTAACATTGATCTTCTTGTCCAACGTGTTGCCAACCCCCAGCTTCAATAACTACTCTTAAATTAAGTAGAAAAGAAAGATCTCCTATTGCATCTTAGTGTTTATGATATAGATGCCTTATTAACTTGCAAGTTTTTATTACTGCTCTAAAAGACATATGTCACATGGAATTAAACATCAACATCAATAATCTATCTTGACAAAAACAAAAGCAGACACACTGTGCAGTGCAACAACTTTGAAGCCGCTGCATAATCCAATTCTGAAATATTTCTTATGAAATTACACTAATCTTCAAACTTTGAAACAACTTTCGAACACTGTACTGTCATTTGTTATGCAAGGTCAAACTCAAGATGCTGATTGAACTGCTTCAAGTCGTGACACTGATTTGGATGCACCAATAATAGATTGGCAAGGGGGAAAATAAAGGTTGATAGGCCATGAATTATTTAGAACAGATGGCTGTAGGCTTGGATGTGTCTGTGGGAGTGTTGTTGTTCATCATACACAAATTATACCTCTCGACAAATATTCCAGCCTGAACGGCATGGACAATGCTGCGGAAGCGAGGTTTTTCCTCATTGCGTCTCAGCATCAAGCCCATCTGTCTGGTAAAGGTTGAGGCCAGCCAGTCTCGCACTTCCGAAGGCACCGACTCCGACTGAATGTCGCTGAGCTCATCTTCTGTGTCCACCAAACGCCTGGAAGAAAGGACATTATTATTATTATTATTATTATTATTATTATTATTAGTGCAAGATATGAATAAAAAAGAAAAATGCTGAGACTAAAGAAAAATATATATTATTTATTGCACATCTAGTTTAACAAGGGATAAAACTCAAATCCCAATGCTGTCCATCAAGTAATGTTGCCTCTTATGTAAGATCAAAACATCCCAGGCCACTTGAAGCACCAGGATGCAGAATACCAATCCAATTTAGTGATATAATTCTCCACAGCTACCCTGTTGTGTTGACATGTATGACGGATCAAGAGTAAAGCCTGCAAACCCTCTGGACCGAATGTATGCTCGTATGGCAGAGAAAGAGGCAGGGGGAGAAAAAGCATTCACATCATACTGATAATCACGGTGCTACATGGATTCTGCACTGGATCTTTCATCATCCTCCATCCTGGAGTGGTGCTACCATCGCTGACCCTAATCTGGCTGGATCTAGATGATGAGAGGTTTTCATAATTCCATAAGCCTCGCGGTCTCTCAGATTTCGGACCTTCACTGGACTATTGGAATATACTGACCTAGTATATTTCCTAACAGTAACCAACTTTTAATGATAATTTGCCATGACACCAATATTTCTATGACCTTACCTAAGTAATTTTCAGTTTTTAAGCTTGGCCAAAAGGGCAACAGATCAAAAAAATGCTTGTATTTTGTTACTGTGTCACTTGAAGATCAGGTCTTATAAAAAATATATACCCTGCGCCCATGTTTGTCGCAGAAAATGTCAGTGGTAAGAGAAATGCATGTATTTATAAATTCATGAATTATAAGTAAAATAAATAACATCACACTATGAACATCATTACAAGTCCATATCCAAAAATGTTTTTCATGTAAAAGTACATTTTTAAAAAATGCAATTAAACCTGCATTAACTTTGCTTTTAACACCACTGGTCACTTAAGGTAATATAGCAAACTTGTGTCTTTGTCTACCTGATATTTATGATTGGCACGTTAGTGGTCTCCATCAACTTCTGAGAAAAAGATCTGGCTACCACTTCAAAGTGTGAAATGTAAAAATATCGATTATGTAAAATTTCTCCAGTCTATAATATTATATTATTGGATGATTATTATTGATCCCCTAAGTGGATCATTACACTGTGATGGTCGAGGCCTTTATGTCTTACCCGCAATCCTATATTGGCTGCATATTTAATTACTGGCAGGATCACTTCAAAGGAACAGACACAAAAAATTTCCATGGTAAAAAAATTAGAGAAAGTACATACTGCAGTCTTGTACACGGGTGTATCCTACATAATGTCTTTCTATTTATATGATCTATAACAATAAGCCAGATATAATGCAAGTTATTCAAATCATATTATACTATTGCTTGTACCGGAATATTGCTACATAATGCACCAGACAGACGCCAGAAAGGATGGACAGACGGATGATGTCTTGAAAACATCTTTGAAGAGTAAAGAATGCATATGCCAAATTTCATGGCTCAACTCCTTGTGGTTTTGGAGTCTATAGACCGGAAAGGTAACACCTCATGATGAACAGATGCCTGGATGGATGGATGGATGGATTGTGTTCCACATCATTGACAAGCAAAGAACTAATATGCCAAAATGGTTTGGGAGTCTATATAGCGGAAAGGTAAAGGACAGATACATGGATGGACGGTATGACAATATCCTCCCACTTTATTTTGCACGAGGATAAAAATTTTGAATTGGAATCAGCCAAGAAACTTGACAATCAGTGCATCATTATTAACATCCCTCTCCTGTTAAAATCTTTGTATTATGAAGAAAGTGGTAAAGAGAAATTTACATCTGTGTGCAAATACCTTTACTTTCCTTGGAGCGACAAAAGTGGAGGCCCTGTTGTTCTGGTCATTAATTAACTAGCTAACTATTATGAATTTAACACAGTAGTGATATTTTAATGTTGCACTCAGCTGAGGTGCAGCAAACATTAACAATTTATCTATGTTTGGGTAGTTTATGTGTAACAATGTCACACATTTTATAAACTTTATTTGTAATATAGCCAGTAATAGCCTCAGAACTGATTTTCAGAATTTTTCCAGTTCTCTCCAAACATTTACTACTTCAATGTTCTGCATTATAACAGAGCAGCATTATCAAATTGTTAATATGCCACAAGCGAAAAGAGGAAAGGAGAGAAGGGGTTTGCACTACAGAGACTGTTTTTTTTAATGATAATACACATGTTGAGAGACAGACATAGATGCCATAACCATGATGATGTATTTTAATGCCAGCAGTTTTAGACTTTTATGAGTACTATGGCTAAGGTTATTCCACTGAAACAACTGAACTTATGTTGCTGTGTAGCATGAGCACACTATCAGAAAACCTGTATGAGCCAGCCCAGTAAGCTGTGTCAACGCTGCTCTGGTTGCACACATTTTCTGGTTTAGGAGGAAATCAGTCGGGCTTCTTGATATTTCTTTAACCCAGTCACACTTGTCTTTGGTGGCACTAAGCCCAGGATGCATTGATGCATTCTTGCAAAACTGCACTGGAGAAATCTTGTTTTGGTGTTACATTTGTGCACAGGAAAGCAAGCACTGTTATAATAGTGATCAAATCCCTACATAAGAAAATGCCCCTGAAAAAGTGTGTAGGTACAATAGATAGCTTTTAGTTTTCCTTCTTTTAGGTAGCAGGCTTGTAGGTTCTTTTTTAGGTTGCCAGCAGGGAAGGAGATTTAGAATATGGTAACATACAGCCAGCGGGAGGGTAGGGCCGATGCTAGATTGAATCAGCTGGAGAGATGATCTGCCGTGATTAGTTGTTATGTTGTAAGGCAGTGTGGGGGCTGCTTTGCTGTGATTAGTTATTACACTGTTATCTGTTTCAAACTTGCTTGTCAGACCATCTAGCAGAGGGTAGAAAGTGAAAATATTTCAGGTTTTGGTCTATAAACTTTATTTACAGTCAGAAAAACCAGTTAAAATGATGATATATGAACTATTCTATAATCTCTACTCTTGGACTGATCCAAAATTATTCAAGTCTGTTTCCACTATAATTATAGTCATCCCTTTAGCAAATTCAAATTCAAAACAACTTCCAATAAGCTGACATTTTCTTACCTTGTTTCCTCGATGTAAACAGATTCCAGCACAGACGCCGCATACTCGAGGTTTTTCTTGAGGTCGGTGAGGGAAGCCTCTCCTCTCTCCAGTTGCTTCACCAGACATCGTAATCTAAAACAGAGATCCAAAAGTCATTTACCAAATGGGATTACACCCATGACATATGACATGATGAACTCTTGTAAGCGATATTGGATTAACCCCATCTGGGATCCTGTTTCTCTTTTGTTGTTGTTGTTGTTGTGAAAATAAACCTGTCTTTGCAGCGCAGATTGCAAAGTGGGATACCAATAGACAACAAAACACAGTTTGACCAGTAAGCTGGATTTAACTGTGATACTGAAGATGCAGGTTTGGCCGTCCATACAAAGAGACTGAACAGCAGTGCCAGGCAGCAAAGAACCAGGGAAAACTGAATTCTCAAACTTACAGCATAATATTCACCCTCTTGTTCTCTTCTTTTTTCATGTTGTGCTAAGATAGGGTGAGGCGCATTTCCCCTTTTCTTTACTTCCATTAAAACCTCCTTGAACGTGTCCTTCAAAAATGATTGGCATACGTATATTACCGTCCAGTTTGCCATTATCACAGGAGCCATTCTCATCAAACAGCTCAAATTAATAATGATGGCATTTCATCTATAAGTGAGCTCCAGAGGATTGGTATTTTACATGCTGGGATGCTACTGGGACGCTTAATTGGAACTGAAAAATTGTTAACATTATTAGTTCCACCTGTGCTTTTTCTACTCTGACGAGTGAAAATGTCTGCTGTTTGAAAGGTTGCGTTCTAAAAATTGCACAGCTTAGATTTCTTCAGACTCTGCTTTGACTCATTTTCATGTGTTGGCTATTTGAAATAAAAACAGCTTTAATATTGCTGTTGCAATTGCTCCAAATATGTGCCTTTTGACACCAACTCTATTTTTTTTAATGCCTGCTAAAGTAGGTTAGTTATTTCAGATTCTATTATCTCACATTCTGAGTAGGTCAGCAGTAATTTACAAAGACTGTGACACAATTTATGAAGTTAGAGTTTTAATCTTGACAGCTACACATGTCTGTCTATATTAGATATTTTAGTACTAATTTACCTGTGACCATGAAGCAGTGTGCGCAGTGTTGTTTGTAATATTCTCAAGCCCTCAAATCCAATAATAGGGTTAAAGAGCAAAGTAACTTTCATTTTTGCACACTGTAACCTGTGTGTACACCACCTGCTGCTGTGCTGGAGGTCACACTTTACCTTTCACAGTGAATGCCCAGAGAGGCTACGCTTGTTGTTGAATTATTAAGCAGAGAGGCGGGGGAGTACGAGCATTTCGAGGCACTCATTGATTACATTCCCTGACAGCAGTAGCAATTTTAACCAAGTAAAAGCTGCAAAATGTTTCTGTGAAAATACATCTCCACCATTTGCAATTTAAAACTAAAAATGACTGAATTCAATGAAGTGAATTCATGTTTTTTATCCAAATTTGCACAAAGGACTTAATCAAGCATAACAGTCAACTACTAAAACTACATTTTTTCTATTCAGGAATGCAAGTAAATAACTGTAATTTGTCATTTTAATTTTAAAAAAGTATATTGTGATTTTTTTTCTTTTTTTTTGTCAAACTGTAAATGTGAAAATTCTTGGAAAACAACAATAGTTATATTTTAACGTTAAAAATATAACTATTAACTATTAACTGGTAATTACCAGTTAATTTAGGACAGCTGTGGCATAAACACTACATTGGGTGGTAGTCTAATTAAAAAAATTTTTAAGCACAGTAGATACACTATATTGCCAAAATATGCATATGAACTTGAGTGACATCCCATTTTTAATCCGTGGGATTTAATATGATCTTGGCTGACTCTTTTGCCACTACAACAGTTTCAGCTCTTCTGGGAAGATTTAGGAGTGTATTTATTGGAATTTTTGACCATTCTTCCTGAAGCACGTTTGTGAGGCCAGATACTGATAGATAGAGATAGATAGATACTTTATTGATCCCGAAGGAAATTAGGGCATCCAGCAGCTTAACACGCACAATAAATACAGACATGTTGGACGAGAAGACCTGGCTCTCCGTCTCCACTCTAATTCATCCTAAAGGTGTTCTGTCGGGTTGAGGTCAGGACTCTGTGCAGGCCAGTCTGTGCAGTTCTTCCACACCGAACTTTCTCATCCATGTCTTTATAGACCTTGCTTTGTGCACTGGTGTGCAGTCGTGCTGGGACAGGAAGGGGCCACCCCCAAACTATTCCCACAAAGTTGGAAGCATGAAATTGTCCCAGATGTCTTGGTATGCTGAAGCATTAAGAGTTCCTTTCAACGACCTAAGGGCCGAAGCCCAACTCCTGAAAAACAACCCTACACCATAATCCCCACTCCACCAAACTTTACACTTGGCACAGTGCAGTCAGACAAGTACCGTTCTCCTGGAAATCGCCAAACCCAGACTCGTCCATTACATTTCCAGATGGAGAAGGGTGATTTGTCACTTCAGAAAACACTCCACTGCTCTAGAGTCCAATTGTGGCATGCTCCACACCACTGCATCCAACGCTTTGCATTGCACTTGGTGATATAACACTTGGATGCAGCCGCTCAGCCATGGAAACCCATTCCATGAAGCTCTCCACACACTGTTCTTGTTCTTGTTCTAATACCACTAACAGCTGACTGTGGAATATTTAGTAGCGAATAAATTTCATGACTGGATTCGGTGGCACGCTGGAATTCACTGAGCTCCTGAGAGCGACCTATTCTTTTAATGTTTGTAGAAGCAGTCTGCATGCCTAGGTGCTTGTTTTTATACACCTGTGACCATGGAAGTGAGTGGAACACCTGAATTCAATTATTTGGATGGGTGAGTGAATACTTTTGACAATATAGTGTATATACAACATATAGTACAGATTGGCACCTCTACAAAGAAAAAACACAAATACACGGTGTGTTTGTATACTTATATTGTAGCGACCCAAGGGGAGGGGACTCATGGGACTGTTGATGCTAGTATGATCAATTACAGTGCTATAAGTTAATGCATTTATGTTGTGTTGGCCCCTCATTGTTATTGTTAATTTATAAAGTGATCCTCAGTGTTTTTACAGCTGAGGGTTGCATTGAGATTTGCTAGCAATGACTGAGACCAATGTTACAGTTAGCGACCTCTGGCTACTGTTCCTGTCCACCACTCAACACCACTTATTCCTGGGGCTGAGCGGTGTACAGAAAGCAGGAATTGCAAATACAAACTGAGATCTCTGTCTTATGGCTCTTTCTGCCACATGAGCTTGTGATATTAAGAAAGCACAGCAAAATGTTATTTTTGCTAACATTATTAGCGTTAAGCACAAAGTGCACCTGCAGGTAATAGAAACTGAATGAATATTAAAGGGCTTAAACTAAAAATACAAACCTACAAATATATTTAAACCAAAATATAATAGAAATGGCACAGATTATATGAACCATGGCAAACTGCATGAATCTAAAATATGGTGGCACTAGAACAAAATTGAGTGGGTCAATAATGCCAGCAGGAATAATCCTTTGGGAACATATGATTTAAAGAAAATTTTAAATATAACTATATTATCCACACATCTAACAGTGAAATGTCAACACTAAAGATCAGGGGATCACTCAGAAGTCTTTAGAATACACTGTCTGAGATATATTGGAACCACATTTGAAAATCAGTGCTAATTCTTTTTTGTGGTAATCTCACAGAAAAAAACCAAAACTTTAACCGTTAATGTGGTGATAGCCAGTAGAGTTAGCTATTGGACAGATGTTGAGATATTCTTGACCAAGGGTTGAAAGTACATCGTCATACTTTGTGCCATGCAGCTGGCCAAAACAAATAAATAAAAGGCAAACACACAAATCATGTGATAACATAAAATGTTGCATGAATGAGATAAAACAGCAACTTCATGCTCTGCTATGTCTTTCTGAAGCTACTGACAGCTATTTTAAGAATCACAAGGACATGAACGGATGACGGGTAAGATGCAACTCTAGAATCACAGCACATCTGATTTGGATGGAAGTAATGATGGTTATTAAGAACAGCTGTGTGCCAGTTAGTCTCCCTGCTAATACACAAGAACAGAGAAAACACCCTACCGCCTTGAACAAATCTCACTGTCAGACTATAATTCACAATGCAATGTTCAGTTTTCTCCTGCTGGTCATTTGTTTAACTTCACATTTTTTACGGCTGTAGTGTTGGCATGCCGTGCTTATCTGGAAAACCCATGTTCAGTGACACTGGAACAAATACTGAAAGAAATTTCTGCTGAGTGTTGCTGCAAAAAATGTTTTAAAAAGAGCTTATTCACAGGCTCATGGTCAAGCTTTCTATACAACTCACTGACACTGACTTTCTTTAAAAAAATATATTTCTAAAAACTACTATTAAATTCACAGGATCAGCAAAACCCCCAGTCTGTACTGTAAATTAGAAATGTCTGAAGTTTTGCTCTCAGAGATAACATTTTGAACATTTTTGTGATTTGTTATGAACTTCAACAGCAGCTTATTTTTCTACCAGAGTGGGTTGGGTTTTATACTACCCATCCAAGAACCCTTAAGAATGATTTATAACCTGAAACTGTCGCTGAATGTTTTACAATTTGTAACCCTGCCCTGTGGAAAAATAAACCGTTTAGTAAGGCTTAGAAAGGATAATAAAAAATGGTAGTAATGCATTACTAATTTTGCAGGTTCAGTGAACTAAATCTAAGTTTTTAATTGAACTCTTTCAAGAAGTATAGGTTGTTCAGTATGGAATGACTGTCATAGATTTTCTTTTTCTGAAAAAAGACTAAATTAAATGTCCACTGAATTTTTTTTTGTTCAATAAAAAATAATAAACTAGATAATGAGCATCCAGGAGGGCTTTATAGTGGTAATGATTTCTGTTTTGTGTTGAGATGAAAGAAGAAACATTTTCTGCATTGTGGGATGCAGGACAAAATCAGACAACTATTCAAAATTCAATTTTGGTGAGGCTACACATTATTAAAACATCCTTTAAAAAGACAGAAAGAAAGGCTTTTGATGATGAGCCCGGTCCCAGGACGTTCAATAAATTAATGGTTCTGCTAACAATAACAAAATTGTCTTGTTTCACCTGCTGTCACAACCAAGAGGCAACATGCGGGGTTAATAGGATGGGTCAGGTCCAAAGTAACTCCTGGGCATGGAGCCAAAAGAAAAATTCCATTTAAGCCAGAGGAAAGGCTGGTAGGGTGGTGGACTGACAGCCATGTCATTTGCTATGGCTGAACACTTAGTGGTGAGGCAGTGAACTAATTTCCTCACTTCCTTTTATTATCACCAACAAAATGGCTTAATCTCTTATCAAAAATATGCTTTCATTACAGGAAGTAAAGGGGTGCTATCTGTTGTAATCCAATCAGGTTGGACAAAACTTGTTAATAAAAAAACAGAAATTTAAAAGTAAAGACTAAAAAACAGACTCCTGTTTTTAAGTACTACATTCAATAAAGACATAAGGAAAATAACGGAAATATCTAATCAGACAATTGTGTGTGGCTTCATAGTTTAGTAGTTTACATAATCGTTTAGTAAATAGAAGGTTGTTGGTTCAATTCCAGCTAAAGACACAAATCCCCTTTGGGGTTGTATCAGGAAGGGCATCTGGTGTAATACTATGCCAAATCATTCACGAGAATAAGAGAGAAGCTGAAAGAAGCTCTATCTAATCAGCCAATCACATGCCAGCAACTTGATGCATTTAGGCATGTAGACATACTTGAGACAACCTGCTGAAGTTCAAACTGAGCATCAGAATGTGAAGGAAAGGGGATTTAAGTGAATTTGTGGCATCTAGATTGTTCAGCTGGGGTTTTTCTCATACAACCATCTTTAGGGTTTACAGAGAATGCCAAAAAAGAGAGAGAAAAAATATCCAAAAAAAACTGCAGTTCTCTGGGTGAAAATGTCTTGTTTACGTCAAAGGAGAATGTCCAGACTGCTTCGAGCTGACAGGAGGACAACAGAGACTCAAATGACCACTTCTGAAGAGCATCTCTGAACATATGTGTCAAACCTTGAGGCTACAGCAGCAGAAGACCACACAGAATGCCACTCATGTCAGCTAAGAACAGGAGACTGAGGCTACAATTCACAGGGGTTCACAAAATTGGACAATAGAAAACTGAAAGTGTTGCAGGTTCTAGATGAGTCTCGATTTTTGCTGCAATATTCAGATGGTAAGGTCAGAATTTGGTGCAAACAACATCCATTCTCCCTTGTATCAAAGGTTCAGGCTGCTGGTAGTGATATAATAGTGGGGGGGGGGGGTATTTTGTTGGCACATTTTGGTCCCCTTGCTATCAGCTGAGCATTGTTTAAACATGAAAAACTACCTATCATGGATGTGCAGCTGACAAATCTGCAGCAACTGTGTGACGCTGTCATGTCAATATGGACCAAAATCTCTGACTAATGTTTCCATTGGTGAATCTATGCCATAATAAATTAAGGCAGTTCTAGCAACCCAGTACTAGCAAGGTGCAGCTAATAAAGTTGTGGTTAGCCTGAACATTATTATTATTTTCATTACTGACTTATTAAATATTGATTAAACTGTCAGAAAATTCTAAAAGCGGTGATAAATTATTCCTTCAGATGGAGGAATAATGAAGAAATTTGTTACTGCTCCCCGTTTTTCCCTTTGTTAACAGAATTTTTGCATAGCAAATGGATAATCTGTCAGCTAATCATTTAAATTGTTTAAGATCCAAATGCTTTCAATATGAAAAAAAAAGCTAATTACTAAGAAGAGTATATGCTACGCACCAGTGGCATTTTAGATTAAAAGAAAAACTTGCACTGGTGAGAAGATATTATCATAAGTGTCAATAGAGAATAGTACTAGCCTGAGAACATTGCTCATACATATACATGAGATTCAGCTGGCAGTAATAAAATATATGCTGTACGTAGTGGAATAGGTTCGCACAGTGTGTTACTCATATATGTAAAAAAAATACCAACCATTGACTTTTTCAGCATACCTGAAGAAGCGATGATTTGATCTTTTTTTTTTTTACAGTACTGAAACATGGCATACAGACAGACTGTCTGTTCTTTTTATAAACTGAATACATTTTTAAAAAAGATTAGTCATGTTGGACAAAACCATAAAAGCAGAAGGTCAGTTTCCAGAGTAGGTGACAAATATTGGAATCTCTTAAAGAAATTACAAATCATACCTAATTTGTTTAAAGCTCAGACATCAAATGTCTCGTTCTTTCATTGCTATTGAATAGTGTGGTGTCATCATGCCAAGTTCCAAAAAGCTCTCTTAAGGCCTTTATAATTGCAATATGGGATTAAAAAACTTCTCAAAATTGTTTAAATAAATCACACTATGATTACATTATGAAAACAAAAGTGCAGATTTTGGAAGACTGCCAAATTGTCCAGGACTGACTGCCCCACTTAATTCATGACAAGAACAAACTGCAAGAAAAACTCTCCCAAAGCTCCGAGACTTTACTACGGGATCTGTAGGTAACTCGAGCAGCTGTTGGTGCACAAATTTGACCTGCACACTCCTAAAGCTGCTGTTCTTTACGGATGTTTAAAATACAAATCGAGCTGTTCTTTGTGAAGTCTTCACCTGAAATCCTGCTATCTATGATTATCTCTAAAAGTTTCCACTCATGGATGTTTAAGAATAGACAGCTTTACAATAAAGTGGCATGTGCTTTGTGTGGATTCTGAAAAATACAGGTAGTTATACCAGAGAACAAGCAGCTTAAACATTTGTTTCTTTTTAGCTTGAACAATATGATGTTGTCTGCAGGCTTGTGTGGTCTGATAGATTTTGTTGGAGAAGCAGGGGGACACAGTTTGCAGCCCAGCTCCAGTGTTTTTTTTTTTTTTACAGACGTATGCAATGTCTCCTATTTGACAGCTCAATATTTCACAGGCACCTGCAGTCAGACCAGGGTCTGGTAAAGCCTGACCTGTAGAAAATGCATATCCAGAATCCAGAAAAACATCCTGGCATGTGTACGTAAGCTGTCATGTTGTGAGAAATGAAGGTGCAATGCAACGCTGAACATGTCATTACAAACTTCTTTATGTGAACTGTGAGCTTGTGCAGGCTAGGAGGTGGATTAGCACAGCACTCTCACTGATGTTCTTGAGTGCATAGGACCAGTGGAAAGAAATTCATTAGCATTAGCATGAGATCCAAGGAAGAGATGGATAAAAATTGGAGAAGCAACATTTTACTTGTGATTGAATAAAAAGAAGAAATTAATTCCAAGGTTTAGGATCTACAATTACATAGCCTGTCACCAAGTAAGGAATTTAACTCCTAACATTCCTGAAATTGTCTAATACATGCTTTTTTCTCCACTAAACTGTCAAATTTTTAGTAGCTGTTGGGTTAAGCTGGCCTGTGACAGAACGAAACAAAGACACGAGCCTCCAGCTGTCTGCCTCTGTATCTGAGAGATTTATTTGTTTTCCCTCATAGGAGTGAGCAGAGAGGTCAGAGAAGAGATTAGAGTTGGAATTCAGGTTGAGAGCATTTTCCTCCCCTGTTCTTATGGACTCCAGTTCTTTGGCCTCAACTGACCTGCTCAGAGAGAAGAATGGAAAAAGAATGAAAGGACTGTAACAATCTGGTGTCGAACTAGAGCAGTGTACAGTGTGAGTCCACAATGCTCAATTTCTCTGCAGCTGTTGTGACAGCCAGAAGTGAACATGAAGCAAAAAGAAATTAAACAGCAGAGGGTAATGTAGCAACAGCAAATCTCCTTCCTCTAACAATTGTTTTGTCACTCAAGCAAAAGAAATTTACTTCCCACATGTTGACTAGGAAAAAAAAACCAAAAAACGCTTCACATTCTGACCTAACTCATCATGGAAACGGGTCCATTTCTGATTTAAGAAGCCGCAGCAACAACCAGAGCCTATTTTCCTCACAGCAGAACACAGAGGAGGGGATAAATGGGGCTGTCTGAGCAGAAGGAAACGAGAGCAATGCCGGGACGCAAAAAATTGGTCACCGCCTGTGTTCCAATGACAGTGTGTAATCAATGGCCTGGGGTCAATGTAATCACCCAGGGAGATTAGCATGCTTTCAGAGAACACACACAGGTTTTGGGCTGATAAGCGGAACAAGGCCTGTAAAAACACAATGTCTCCATGCAGCCTCTACCATTATTTGTGACTGCAGTGGATAAAAGAGATTCGTCATTAAAATACCACGGTCGTGGGACATCTATGTTTTAACAAGATAGATGAGGTGAAACCGCAATCAGAGGGAAGGTTTCATTTGAACTGGTGGTTGATAAACAACAACAGAACAGTTTAGCTGTGAGTAGTTGAATTAAAAAAGAAAAAAATGAATAGCATCCATGTAGCAGGTAGTCAACCTGTTTTTACCGGGGCTGCCAGTGACAAAGGAAAAGCCTTGATTGAGTTTGGCACATGATAGCCAGAGGTTTGCCTGCAGAGTATGCATGTCAGCTTCTTAGGATCATTGTTTACACTTGACAAAAACTCCCACACCCACACTGGAGGACATTTTCAGAGTTCAAAACCCCAGCCACACTCGTGCTGCGTAGAGCAACTCTTTTGCCAGAGTCCAGACAGACCTCTTTCAGCCTGTAGTCTTCATCAGGATCGAGGTTTTCTATTCTCCCCCACATACCCTTTAAGTATGTGAAGTAAACAATCCATGTCCTGGCATACCCAGAAACTATGACTGCTTTTTGTGGAGTTTTGTCTTTCCTGTGATGAAACTTGCTTGACTAAGACTCTTGTCATCAACTAATGCTTAGTCAACTATTAAAGGGCAGCCTTAATAGATGTGACAACTTGCTAGAAATGTTAAAACTGAATTTTAATATTTTAACTCATTATATAATAATGTAGACGTAAGTGGAAGGCAACTTATGCAAACTTACAGGAATTGTCAGCTAAAAAGGACATTTGGGAAGTAAACTGTGTGTCACTCAACACTGATATCTCAAGTCTGAGGACCACTCAGAAACACATGCATGCACCATAGGCCAGCAGCAGATTTCTCATTTGGGTCTACGTAAGTCCCTTTTCTATAATCATATTTTAAATGTAACAAATGTAAAGGTATATTTAAGGTGGTTGGTTAAGAAAGCCAATACTAAGAATTAAATATACAAATTTTAATGTGTTTAAAAATACACAGACTAACACTACTGTGCAATTTAAACAAATCTAAAGGGTAATGTAAAGCACAGACAAAATTAACTTAAATGTTAATAAACTCCTCTTCTCCCACTGTGTGCTGCTGCGGAATGTGAGTAAAAGTCTTAATTGTATAAATGTTAATGTGACACCCACACTGCGTTGGCAGTCATTCAGTTTTAAGTGGGAACATCGACAACAGGCTCAGCTTGAATGTTTCCGTTGATTGCTCTAAATAAAACTTACAAATACTGTTACAGTGCAAGCAAGCACTAAGCAATATTGGTAACTCCTTCAAAAAGTCCCAATATCTGTACCCAACAAAGCCTCTTCTGTGGGAGGTTGCAAATGACAGATATGACAAGAAAGGCGTGGGATAGAAGAAACCTTAAAAAAGATCAGTGGTTGGCTAAATGCAGCCCACTCATGTCAAAGCCTGCCAATCAAATCCACAAGATGAAGTTAAAAAAAAAAAAAAGACGCTCAGTAACACTGCAAACACATAAAGCAAAGTGAGAGAGATACTCCTTTGGATGAATGCACTTTGTGTATATTGCAGAACCTAAAATACATATCCAGTAGTTTCCATTTTAATGCAACATGAAGACAAAAGCAGAATGTGTCGAAAACAATGCTGTAGATGCAAAACAAGACTGCAGACATTTAGTGATTAGACCCTGCAATATATTTACTGTGCAGTATCCATCTTTTGTGCGCCAATCAAAAACCCATTAGCTATTTTGAGGAGGCACACTGTCACTTTCTCTGTAATCACTGAAAATAAACAGAATTAGCAATGCTGTCAGACACAATAGACCCTCAATGTAATACCACAGCATTATTCGGACCCACTGCTGCAGAGATTATATTGTTACTGGATACAATGTCACAGTACTTGACACAATAAACTTACATTTTTCTTCAAAAACTGTCACAACTGTATTAGTTAGTTACACAAAAAAGAAGAGCATGTGACATTCACAAAGGACATATTATCATGGTCTTGGGTATTTCCTACTCCTGGGGAATGGGTTAAGGCAGCCCAGGATTGCTTTGGAATTTATTGGAACAACCTGCGTAAATTGCGTGCCTGTACACAGTATAAATAGTAATACATACAGAACTTCTAATATCCTGATAAATTTCATAACTGCATTTACATGAAACAACAACAAAAAAAAAAAGTGCCATCATCACCTGACCTCAGCCTTCCACCACCTTCAGCAGTCGGCTCTATTTGATTGCTGCCTCAGGCAACATTTTTGTGGAAAACAAATTTTATCTAAAGTGGATTTTAAAGGACAAAGAAGGTCGCCCACCCTCTATTTCAGAAGCTCCAAATTTTCTCTTTTTTCAAATAGCCTCCAAATGGCAAAACACAGTGTGTAGAGTTGATACAGCATTACAGAACACTGGAATTTGGACAACATTAAGGCAAATGCGCATATGCTTCCTTCATGGTCATACCAACATGGACATAAAACTGTAAGAAAAACCAGTTCAGCAATTTCCAGCCTGCATAAAGTGAGTCAATGAGAGGCGGTGAACCATTTGGCAGCAGGGCTGGGTGGGTGTTTGATTTACCAGCAGCCAAGTCATCATTTTAAAAGGCTGAGCATTCATCTGCCATATGGGCTTTTATCGTCCCGCTTTAGTCTTTATGAATTTTCAAGCTCCATGTGAAAAACAAGCACTATAAATTCACAAAGCAGCCTAGGAATTTTAATACATGCAGACCCAGTATCCAGATAAAGTTTATTTCATGGTCGATAATACTGTATGAGTGAAAATTGCCCTGAATCAAAAAAATGTAGCTTGTGGGTCATAAAGTTGTAAGGTGTTGGGTTCTTTGTAACTGAATTATTTAGTTATGGAGGCGTTTATGTATGATTTTTTTTTTTTTTTTTGAAGAATATGACTGAAAGCAATGAGAATGGTATTACTTTTTAAGTACCTCTTCTATGCAGACCAAATTAAAAAACAACACTAATAAACTTAAGCCCTTATATGCATTGGGTGTGAGTGTGTTTTAGTGGTTGTACGGTGTTAATGAGCAAGTGTATTTGTTTTGCATCCGCAAGAATCAAAAGCCTCCGTAAATCCAAACTATGCTTTCTTTAATCCCAGTAAATGATTAGTTGAGTTCTGGGAAGTCATTTGTTCTGCAGGAAAATAAAACAAAGCCTACAGCTTAACAAAGTGCAGTGAGTAAGTGTACAAGCAGCATTACAAGACAGAGACTGTCAGCAGTGCTGTCAGAAAGATCAAACCCTGTGTGTGTTTGTGTGTGTGCGCTCTAACGCAAATATGTTTTGGTCTGCATGACATCGTCCTGAAGTGAATGGAATCTAACTGCATTATAAGAGGTAACAACCAGTAGAGCATGGCTAGCAGCCAGAAGGAAACTCTGACCTGACTACTCACACAGAGTAACTCTCAGTTATTATAACTTAGAGACAAATACTTAGAAGAGAGTTACTCACAAATAAACTGTGTGTGTCAAACCTGATCCATCCATAATTCAAGGGACCACCTACACAGGCTGCTACAATAATTTACACCTACCTACTTTCTAAAATGTATTTACATCGACTGTGTTCAAAATTACATTGTAGAACATGATTTAACCCCTGGGAGTTAGAAGTGGACTAAAGCAGCAATAAAAAATAAATACTGTTTCAGCTCATATAACACAGTATATTAGCTTGCTGTTTCTCAGAGTCACAAAGAATAGTAAATTACTGTATCTAACTTCCTGTATTCTCATAAATTAAATTAACTAATTGGACATATTCTAGGCTTTCATCGGGCTACCGTCTATCAGTCCAATCTGGCAACAACACTCCCATCATTCCAACAATTACATTTCCATGAGTACAACCACAGAGAATAGCACAAGTCCCCAAACATGCATGAGACCTGAAAAAGCAGACATGGCCAGTTACTGTCTTTCCATGACTCATACCATTACTAGGCACAAGTGAGGGGAAAAAAGTTTAGTGTTGGAGATGAGGTCAAACACAAAGAAATGAACTTGCAGGGAAAAAAAAGCGAGCTCACTGGAACGTAGACACAACAGGTATCGCACAATTAAGGATTTAATGGACTCAGTAATGACAGTAATATTGCTCGTCTTTTGTTTTATGCCTCAAGTGACAGCAAAGAGAAGGGTCTGAGTAACACATTATGGAAAAATGAGAGAGCTTTTGAAGCTTGATTACCAAACCCATTATTTCTCCTTGTAGGAACCAGTCAGGAGCCTGGTATTGTTAAATATGCTGTATTTTAATAAGTGTTTTTTTTTTCAAGTCAAGAAGTTATTACTGCTTCTCAACATCCTGGCCCTTAGTCATAGACTTCAAGATTATTATGTGTATATGTGTATATCAGGGTTGTAAAATTGAATAAATAAAAAAAATCAATATTCCAATATTAATCAATACTAAAAATTACTCTCCGATTAGATACTCATTTGTAACAGCTCTGATGCCAACAGTGCCATTTTCACCTCCTCCAGCTGGCGCATAACTTCACACGGCTCCACTGCAGACAGGCAGACACACAGTAACTCCCATCACGGGTAACTTGATGCCCACAACATTAAATGACACTTTCTAAGAAATTTGCAAGAGCTCAATAAAGCTCCCCTTTCATCATCATAGCAGTATTAAAGTTCTTACAAATGTTAACCTGGCACCTATTATCGAATAGCCACGTTAGCCATCTGTCAAGTTACCATTAAGGTAGTGACTAGTGGTTATAGCTAATAATAAAACAATATTAATGTGGGAGCTAGGCAGCAAACATTATCAGTCCCACCAATTACCACCTGTCTGTAACATTAATAGACAGTGTTAATTTAACAGGATAACACAATTATTAGTGTCTAAGAACTGTTGTGTTTCTTTTAAAGCCTCAGATATGAGCAGAGAAAAGTCTGCTTTGCTGCTAGACGGAAACACGGGCAGCCTATCTTAACAACTCTATTTGATCAGCAATGGAAATATGGAGCCAAGTCACCAAAAGCACAGCACTGCCTCAGACAACTTAAACATATTGTCTTTGTTTTTCTGCACTACCCAAGAGAATCTTAAAATATCTGTCACCAGTAACAGTTGTTACTAGATTATTTTTGCATTGAATTCAACAACTTAAAAATAGTGTTGCCGCTAATGTTATTGTTTGTGTTCTTTTATTTATGAAAAAAAAAAGCCTTTTAATTATTTGTCTTTTTTTCCTGTGGTATTGAAAATAGTATTGATTATTTTCCTGTGCTATCCATACCAAGATTGAAATTCTAGTATCATGACAACTGTCAAGTTTTTTAACCTTCCTTCAGCTCCTGCCCAAACTTGAAAAAGGCTGGCTCCACACAAAAGGATGCTGGGACAACTCAACTCAGTTTTAAGTGCTTTATTGTCTTTTGTTGTGATTGCAAGCAATAGATGCAGCGGCAAATGAGCAAGTTGATTAATGGTTAAGCAGGGTTGAGTAGGTTGATAACCTTTAAACAGATAAAATGTACATTAAACATCACAAATAACAAATTCACTGCAGCCTAAAAATGATTTCTATTTAAACTATGTGACTGATAAAGGTACTAATGTTAGCAAGATAAACATTTATTTATTTAACATTTCCCTTAAATGATATGGTCCATTAACAATTTTAACTTTAATCACACACTTAAATATTTATTGCATCTTAACCATGTTCTTCAGATTAAATAGCATCTGGATTATTCATGCATTAACATTCGGTGCCATTAAATCAACAAGCTGATCTTAAAACATTTCATAAATACTGTTGACTGTTTTAACTTAAATTCAGTGCAAGTAGTAACACACATTACCAAATATAACCAACCTTCAACTTTGGCCTATGTTTATTCAAAGAATATTGTCTATTTAAATAAACATTTTACCATACCAGTGGTGTCTTTTGTGGTGTCTGTGAGCTGCAGGTCTTTGTCCTTGGTGTGTGAAACAGTGAACTAAGCTGCAGATCTTTGTCCTTGGTGTGTGAAACAGTGAACTGCACAGGTGAATGGAATTACCTACTGAGAGCTACTGAGAGAGGCAGGGAATGGAGCAACAGGAGCGCTTGCTTCAGTGTGAGGCGCACTGCGGCCGGGTGGGCAGTAAACCCATTTTGAATCTTATTCTGGTTTACCTTGACAACAACCGTAGTGTCTGTATACAGTATGTGTTTGAAACTAATCATCAGATTGTAGTGTGAGGTACATAGCCCGCTTTCGACCTCAATTTCGGAGCTTGAGCTGCCACTTTGCATGCAGGTTTTTTTTTTATATTTTCACCATTTAACAACAAATCAGTTTACATTACTGCAATGTTCATTTAAAAAATGGCCATCAACCTCTGTTTAAAATTTGTGCATTTTAGTAAAGCTGGAGAATTGTTAGAGAGTCAAACCTTTGGCAAAAATCAACATTGTTTTAAGTATTAAATGCATGTGGCCATTTCTTGCATTAAAAAAAGGGAAACATTTTCAGATATGACGATAACCCTATTATTACTTAATGTTTCCTTTATGAAAGCTCTATTTCACAGAAGTTTGGAATCAATGCAAATGAAAACAGGGGCAATGTTGGAAATTACACAAAACTTGGTCTGCTTTAGAAATTACTCAGCAGCACTGGGAAATCTAACAAAATTGTAATACCTGTGTGAAATCAGCATAAATCACTGCTTCTTTAATATGCTAAACCTGCCATTTAACAGCCTTTTTTTCCAAACCCTAAAACCTTTGTTTCCTGGTAGTGTAGGAAGTACGTTGTTGATAATCACCACTGCAAAACAGCATGTGGTTCATATTTGCATAAATAGCTGGAAATGCAGCACCCAGATAACAAGCCTGTGTTTTTCTCTCTATTATACTTGATTAGCAGAGCCAGCAGAGTGGAGCAGAGCTATCACACTACCTCACAGGAACTCAGGTCTGTTAAAAAGCAACAGACAAGCATTTGGAACTACGGAAACCTCCGCGTGTAATCAAAGCACACTGACCTCACACAAAGCAACCCGAGTGTACTAACCGACCTCAGTGAGATCCTGTACAGCTCCTGTCACTCTAGCCATTCTCATTGTATCTACATTATGTTGTCCATCTTCTACCATATGCTCTGCGCCATATGTGACAGTGCATTACGTGCATGAATCATGCGCAATCAAATTCCTGTAAATCTGTTTCATTCAGTGATTCTGGAAGTTATGAAATGTTAACAAGGACCCTTCCACATAAATCTAAAGAAACATTTTTCTATTCTAATAGCATTTTATGACACACTATCTAACTGGGTCATGTGCAGTTTTATAAACATTTAGGAGCCAAAGCACCCTTATCTAATGTGCTGTTGCTAAAATAGCCTCACCCCCAAAGGTGACTCTAGAAGATCTGTGAAGGTGTTTTGTCGTTTCAGGCAACAAGATGTTAAAAGAATATCTACTGATTAAAGTAAGTTGTGAGTTGAGGTACATTAACTGTGGACCAGACTTTTCTAATTCATGAACTAAAAGACTATCATATGTATATCTGGACCATATGTGGACAGATAAATTGGCTTTCATTAGAGTTGGACAAAAGCAGAAATTATTTTTTTGTTGAACAAATAATAAATTTAAATTTAGCGATTTCCCAATATATCAGCATCTGCATTTAAAAAGAACATTTAAAAATTAAAGAAGAGATGAAAGATAGACCTATCAACCATGCAATGAGTGTTGATGTTGCATGGTTTTTCCACCAGAGGGCGCTCTACAATTTCCCTGTTGGCAGCAGGTATTTGGAAGGCTACTGAACAAACACAACAATCAGCTGATCTGAGCAGAGTCATGCAGGGCATAAAAGAGTAGTCCATAACTTTGTGAAACAATAATACAGGATTAATTTTAAATGGCATTGTCATATTATCATAAATACTTACACATAACAAATGTTAGGGAAATCTGTGCATTTGTGAAAGAAAAAAATATCGGCTGATATATCGGATTTTTGAATCACGAAATATCGATATGGGTTTTAAAAATCCTATATCTGTCAGGCTGAAAAATTATTTTGCATTATTTTTTATAAATACCATAAAAAGCAGGATAGTTCACATACAGACAAGAATCAAATTCTAAAAAAGGCATCGTTGATTTCATATTTTATTTTTAACAAACACAATGGTGTGAAAAGACAAAACAAAAACTCCAAAAGGCACTTTTGAGTTGTTGTTTTTTTTGTTTTGTTTTATTTTTTATTTATCAAAATTTTTTTTGGGGGGGGGTGTCTACTATAATAAAATCTTTAATATTTTCTGTTCAAAAATAGGCCCATGTTTGGTCATGTTTTGTCTGATCATTCAGTGCTGTCTGCCATGCCCTGAGTTCATAATAGGCTCATTAAATACCAGTAATTCACTTACAACAATCTAATAAGGCAAAACCAGATTTCCAAAGGTCATTGAATTCCCATGTCAGAGGAGTCATGCAGACTAGACATTAGAAAGCCATTCTGTCAGTAGTGATAGTAGTAGTTTTGAGTTTGCAAAAGTAATTCTAAAAATACACGTCTCGCTGCTTTAGTTGCCAACTGGCCTATCTGGCTTCAAGAATCACCAAGCTAATGAGTGAAACAGTGCTTTCTCCTGCTAAAACTGCCACCAAGATGTCCTTCGGAAAATTATTTAATCCCAAGATGCTTCACTGATGCTGCTCAGTGGCCAATAGTACATTATAGTATCAGGCAGCAACCCAAAATCAAATGTAAAGAAATTAATGCCAAGTTGGCTGACGCAAATGGAAATGGAATGAAAATTGAATTTTCAGGTAAACCCCAGTACTATTTAAGGGTTATAGAGGAAGCTCCCAGTCACATAAAGAACATGCATTTGAAATTTAGATCCAGCCACTGCATAACACTTTAAACTTCTTAATAATCTAAGACTAGCGAGTAACCCAGGAGCACTCTGGTTTCACAATCAGATGTTATTTTTAGGACACTTTCCAGCACTGATTAGCTTGTGCCACACTGGATGCTGGAGGTGCTGTCGTTGCCAAATGCTAGTGCTAGCCTAATGATTTTAGCATGGATATTTTCCAGCCTGTTGGACTTGTGGGAGGAGCAAACTTAAATCTATGAACAATAACAACCAATTTAGGACAAATAAACTTTTTTTTTTTTTCCATGCTGTGGAAAATAAAGACAGCTTTACACAACTACAGCTGAAGTTGAACAATCGGACAAAGCCATCACACAGAAGCTGGATAAAAGTAGTTCACAGAAAATAAAGGACTTTCACTGATATGAAGTTGGGAAGGTCCCGGTCAGATGTAAAGTAACTCTCTTACGTTGTTGTATATTATATTAAATCAAATCAGAATATTTATTCATTACTGAAAGGTAGTTTCTGTAATTTCATAAAGAATTATTAAAAGCAGAAATGCATTATATTTTGTAGAAAATGTATTACATTTTATCAAAAATTTATGCTTGAAATTTTAATTATCACTAGAATAGAGCTTCTGCAAATGAGCAGGTGAATGTGTATGTAGTGATATGTGTTAATATACTGTATTTCTGTGGTCTCTATGGACTGAGATGCAGAGAGATATGTTTTATAGGTGACAGAGATCAACGCAAAGATCACTAACCAATTTTTACAGACCTTTGCATCAAGAAAGCCTATTGGTTCAACCATCTAAAACACAAAGGTACAAATTGAAGAGGCATGATGACCCATAACTCAGGGCCCTGTCATTGCTATATTTTTCTTCAAAACCCTTCATTTATGGACTGGGGAAGTTGCTCATCTTGCTCTTTCTTGACTGAGCTACTTTTCATGCAGCTCATTGAAGCATTCCAACATTTCTACCTCTTCAAGATCATAATAAACTCTTCATTTAGGTTTTTTTCTACTTCAAGCAATCCATTGAGAAGCTGTAGGAAACCCTTAATCAGAGTTGTTCTCAGTGTTTTCCACTCCACTTGCACCTCTTATCCTTCTTGGCCCTACAGCTTAAGCCCTGCTCTTCTATTCACTTATCTGACAGGTGTATCCTTCTTTCCCTCTCAAGCCTTAAGTTTCATACCGTGCTTCATTATTTTCGCTTCCTGGAGGAGTTTAAAGTCCACCATCTCAACAGACCTTTGACAAATGTATTGGATTTCAGTGAAAAGGTCAGTTGTCTCAGGCTGTTTGTCTGAACCTGAGCTGTCTCTGGGTGTGGACTGAAAGAGCTATCATTATATAGCTGTCATAGATCTGTTTGTGAAGAATCTTATCTGTGTTGAAGGCATTATTATCCATGAGGGGCCTCCATTTTTATAGGACAAGAGCCATTGCTCCACCGAGAATCTCCAACCGCTGAAAGTCTGGCTTGGCAGCATGCCTCCAAATGAACACTGATCTGATATAAGAAAATAAGAAATCTGAATGGGATGACCCAGTTAATTAGACAAAGATTTGTCAGTATTCTTCTTCCTCATTCATATCCTCATTCTTAATACTACCTTTGGAGTACTTGTCACTTTCCTCACTTTTTGCCTCTACAAAAATAAAAAAAGTACTCGCTTGGTAACTAAACCAAATGTGATATCGCTTGGTTTAGCCGATATGCAAAACTGTTCCAAATCCACACTAGTATAAAAATACTTGCAGCACTGTATCAGTCTATCAGGTCAAATAACAACCATCCATCAGTGAATGCAAGCACATGGATATTTTGCATGAACTACAATTAAAGAGTATTTTGGACTGCACAGCTCTAATTTACTCTGTCATCAATAAAGATCTATGCTCTCTAGCCCACAGAGAGCATTCACACTGATCAGGGATGGATAAATATAACAACAACTTGGAATATTTTGTCTAAAGCTTGATTAAACAGAGAGAATTAATTTTAATTTTACCTCAACTGTCATTAACACAGAGTATCTTTGTCCTTGGAGCTGAATAATGCTGATGCACTATGGGTCTTGGAATCTCTGAGTTTCAGATGTTTCCAGTATTTAGCTAAAATGCAATATTTAATCAAAAATTAATTTATTTTTTTTTTGGGGGGGGGATAGCCCAAGATGTGGGAAGTGATTAAATGTAAGCAGCTGTTTTAAATTAATAACAATGAGATAAAAATGCTTTACTCTCAGATTAATATCAGAAGTAGTTTTAAAATTCTGGTTAGAACCTATTTTTGTGTGTTCTATTTTTTTTGTTTGTTGTTTTGAGATGCCCCGTATGGTAGATTTGTGCCACCCCTAATTTACACTATTTCTCTTTAGGCACCAAATAAAGTGACATGCAGGGTTTGTTTTTTTTTTTATAATATCCCCATTTCTAGGGACCATGACTGGCTTTAAACCACATGACTATGTACACAGTCTATCCTTGCTGGTGCCTCATTGGTAGATATGTTGGACATATATGACTGGTTGTTTTACCTTGTTTACTCTCTACATATGCCATTTAAAATGTCTGTAATGTTTTATGATCACTCTGATGAAGGCAACAAATCGTTCTTTATACTACCAGTGCTGCTGGAGCTTTATCCCCCTAGAACCTCAGCCTCACGTCTGTCTGAAAATGCAAGGCAATCTACCTTCATCACTGTAATAAACACTACAGAATGGTCAATTACACTGCAGCAGTGCTGCATTTTGGCTGCATAATGCTGACAACAAAATAAAACAACTCTATAATTCTACTGTTTTATCATTTACACTAGTGCTTAAATCTGCAGAACACTGGAGACCGCACCCTAAAGTATAACATATACTGTTTATTACCGTTTAACCACCCTGAAAAGTGTAGATGTAAAGTTTCCTGACAGATAAAAAGGGGAGGAGTTGCCATAATCTCAAACTGTGCTTACTGTAAATGCAGTTACATCTCCAAAGAAAAAATGGCATATGTCACTTGTGGACACTGGGTCATGTGCAGACACGAACACATACAAATGCACGCACACACGCACACACCAGTAAGCTAATTCAATGAAACAGGAGAGGTAGAGAAAATAGCGCTTACAATAAGATTATCTCTTTAACTCTAAGCCAGAGGACCAACATAATAACAGGGAGTGCATAATGGTATGAGTCTATCAGATTATTACCACAGTAATCCGGACATAGTGATAGGCAACTATAGCTGCCTCAGTGCTATACAGAGAAAGAAAGGTGTGCCAACAGCATATCTGGAGACCAGATACTGAAACCCATATCAAGATCGTTTCAGTTAATTCTAAAGCACAATGAGAAGGAGCCAGGGGGAAATAAAGAAATAGGTCAGAGGCATGATAGCATTCTCTGTCTTTGTCCTTGCCACACACAAACACACAACCGAACACATAGATCAATAAAAGCTAAAAAAGCATTGCACTGTGGTTAGGGTGGTCATCGCCAATCTGTCCTTCAACCCCAGGGCAGCCAAGGACATCAGAGTGCACTTTTTAGCAATGCTCCACTTACACAATGCAGACACACTCACTTTGCACACACAGGTACACAGTAAAGTCTTTATAACTACAACCTTTATTCCCAATAAACCACTCTTTAGTCCAGTAAAGGGGACTGGGGAGTGGTTCACATATAGACGTTTCATCACCTACACTTGTGAAATATGTCAAACTAATTTATATGAGAATGCTAGGTTTTTCTCCACAGTCCACTTAAAAACCCATAGGAAAAAATCTATCTCTGAGCTATAAATGTGTTATTCACATTATTCACAAGTAAACAATGAAAGTATGTGGTTTTTATTAAGAATCACTATCAATTCTCAGCTGCAGAGAACCAGGAAATACTTAGAAAATTCTAGAAATCATTTGTATTTGCAAAATACATGCATGGACTGAAAATTTATGCACTTAGATTGAAAAGAAAAACATTACTATACTGTGAATCATATTTTTTCCCTAAATTTCCCATTGTCTGGTACTTACAATTAATCACTCATCAGATACTGCTGCAGCCTTACTTTTCTGAGCTGTTACCATTTTCTGCGGCAAACAAAGAAGATCCACACATCAGCTCATTATCTTGCATTTTTTGGTAGATGGTGATTTATGTCTCATTTATAACAAATACAACAATATGTTTTTATGACAATTTGGGATACATTGATAAAATACTTCCAAATGTGAGTCTAATACAGACTATAAAAGTTGAATTGGGTATCCGTGACAGGGGGCTGACCTACAGGCCCTTCTCCAGGGGCAATCTGATCTAATTAATTCTATTTTATCCTTTGTTTGCTATGCCATTCGTCATGAGTGCACTGATACATTTCACCATAAAGTTAGCTAACCGTAGAGGTTCTATGCATTTCATCCTGACAAAAAGTTCAGGTTGATTGTAGTAGTTGGTGACATAATTGTGAGTTAATTGCAACCAAACAGTGTACAAGGGAAGTGAAGATGACAGAAAAACAAATACTTTGGGTCCAGTTATCTGGATCTTATCTTATAGGTTTTAGAAATGAAAAAGTCAGATCAGTATATCCATAATAACAACATCATCATGTTGATATCAGTCAAAGAGCAGAA
This sequence comes from Cichlasoma orientale, assembly GCA_034780415.1. NCBI lineage: Eukaryota > Metazoa > Chordata > Actinopteri > Cichliformes > Cichlidae > Cichlasoma > Cichlasoma orientale. The sequence continues at coordinate 159,003 of JAVDPK010001641.1, forward strand.
AAATAGCATAACTTACACTGAGGTTCCAGATATGAAACATAAAATGGACAGAGTGAGGGAGTCACTGACTTTAACGATGTTTGACAATATTTGAAGGTGACGGGCAGTTTTGAAACTGGTGGTCTCAGGGTTTTTCATCACAACAGCCTCCAGAGTTTGTTCAGGAAGGTGTGAAAAAAGAACCGACTGGTTAGAGCTAAAAGAAAGGCCCAAGTAACTCTGTTACCTGCTCTTTTTAACTGTAGTCAACAAAGAAGCTTCTCATGATTCACAATTTTGATACAGATGAAACACTATCGGGTTCCACTCCAATCAGCCGAGAAAAGAAATGTGAAGCTGCAGTGGGCACAGGCTTACCAAAGTTGGACAGGTCCATCCATCCATCCATCCATTTTCTTCCGCTTTATCCGGGGCCGGGTCGCGGGGGCAGCAGCCTAAGCAGAGAAG
>JAVDPK010001642.1:11472-36444 GCA_034780415.1 Cichlasoma orientale
TGTGTGTGTGTGTGTGTGTGTGTGTGTGTGTGTGTGTGTGTGTGTGTGTGTGTGTGTGTGTGTGTGTGTGTAATGTTATGCACAGATTTCAGCAAAGATCTTAAACCTTGATCTGTCCTCATCTGTGCTTTTTTAAACTGTTTCTGAATCATTTTTTTCTTTATTACATTAATCTATTAATAGAACAGTCATTGCCACTGCCAGTAACTCCATCTTTAAAGTGACATGGTGTCATCTTAAGGCTTACCTTGAGTCAAAGCGGGGTGTGATAAGAGGAGTGGGCCCCATCAGAGAAGAATCCAGTATGCCCCTGGCAGGAGTAACCAGGGGGTTCCTGCTCGACCTGAATCCAAACAAAGACAACGTGTTAGCATCACATTTTTTGGCTACTTAATTTGATAAAGTGGTAAAAATAAATAAATACAGAAAGTACCGTCTGATGGCGGTGCTCTGCTTGCTGACCGACAGCGCCTTTGCTCTCTTTGATGTAGTCGGGGGCTTTCTTGTAGCTCTCCCCTAAATTACGAACAAGCATTTAAAAACACCACAAAAGGAGCCAAACAGAGGAAACTGTGACCACAGTCGTACTTAGTTTCTCATGTACGACTGAATGAAAATCAGCCATTACCTTCCTTGTTGTGCTCGGGACGTTTTCATTCTCAGACCTGGATTTAGCTCCACCCTTCTTCTTTGACGCTGTGGACAAAACAAATGGAATCAGCTATAATGTTTCACTGAAAGGGTTTTCTGCTTTAAGGGGAAAACACATAAACTAGTTTTAACTTACTTTTCTCAACAGTTTTCAGAAGAACTGCATGATCCTCCGCCACAACGCTCTCAACGATAGCAGCTTCCTCTTGTCTCTAAATCCAAATTACAAATGAATGTTTATGCAGAACAGAGCATCGCTGCACAAGCCAGAAACCTGTGAATGAAGTATGGTCTGAGAGAGCTAATTAACTGACCTTTGCATTATCCACTTCTGGTGTCTTTGGTTTCTCAGCCTCTGGAGAGAGAGATGTAAATGCTCTTTAATTACATTTAAAAACCAAACCAATCGACACAGAGCAGCAGTGCAGATAATATTTTTTTAATAATGATCTACATATAATCTGTCAGGAGTCGTGAAATTCATTAAGACTTAAATGCACAGATGTTTAAAAAAATGCATAGTTAGCTTCTTTGAGACAAGCACAGAATGTCGTAGAAGTCTCTGTGGCCCGAGTGCATTACTTCTTTATGGATTTGGGATTTGTTAGTCATTAAACTAATGTGAAAGGGTTTATGTCGACTTACTGCAATGCTCCAACCAAGACATTTGCCTGACAGCCTTGGGGAGCTTAATTAGTGCCATGTTGTAGCTGTTGTCAACATCTTTCAACAGCTGGTTTAGCTTCTCTTTCAGCTGTCCAACTCTGGTCTTCACTGCAGAAACACAGGTGTTCAGTTCAATTTATACAGCACCAATTCACAAAAACAGTTGTCTCAAAGTACTTTTTAATTTAAGGCCCCCCAATGATCAGATCGTCCCCTGTGAGCAAGCACTTGGTGGCAGAGGGGAGGATGAACTCTTAACAGGAACTGGCTCGGGGGGGGGGGGGGGGGGCCACCTACTGCAACCCATTGAGGGAGGGGAAAACTGAGAAAAGGGGGCGCATAGAGAGACCAAGAACAAAAAACTGTGGGAGAAGACAAAAAGACAAACAACTGTGGCATGTAAACTCAATGGGAGAAAAATGACAGGCGAAGAGAAGAAATTCTTAGGATGTCCCCCCAGCAGCCTAAACCTATAGCAGCATGAGTAAAGGATGGTTTAGGGTCACCTTATCCTGAAGTTTGAAGCCTAATCTTAAAGGTAGAGAGGATGTCTCTACACTAAATCCAAACTGGGAGCTGGTTCGACAGAAGAAGCCTAAGAACTGAAGGCTCTGTCTCCCATTGTACTACTGGAAACTCTAGGAACCACAACTGAGTGTTAAGTGATTTTGATACTGCAGTAATATAAATTATGCCACTCAATAGGTTAGAAAAACTGACCCAATTATGACAAACTTACAGCTGTGAAGTACACCTAAAGTCATTATGCATGTACATTTATAATCCGAATATACTGCCTGATAGTTTCGCCTATTGCTGGGATATGTTTACAATAAGTAACAAGTAATTGCAAGTAATTACATTTCAGAAACAAGAATGCCACTGCAGTTTGTCAGCCAAAATGCACCGACAAGTCTGTTTGCAAATGTCATTATCCGTCTGTTCATCTTGTCTTTTACTCTTTAATATATCAGCTATCAGGCTTTTTAAGAAAGTTATCTAAAAAAAATGTTTTTATTTATTCAAACCTATTTATATAACATGTTTAACAAGGTCCAACACCCAAAGCAACGGACCGCGCACCAGAGAAGTGAAGAAGAGAGTGCAGGCAGGACGGAGTGGGTGGAGACGAGTCTCAGGAGTGATTTGTGACAGAGGTATAGCAGGTAGCATGATAGTGAGACCTGCTCTGGTGTATGGTATGGAGATGCTGCCACTAACAAAAAGACAGGAGGCAAAGGTTGAGGTGACAGAGCTGATTTTTGTTTGGGAGTGACCAGGATGGACAAGATTAGAAATGAGTACATTTCTAAGGGAAATGATAAAGTGTTGTCAAGATGACACCCAGGCACTCAGTTTTATCACCGCTTAGTTTATTAAACTTTGACATGAACCAGGATTTGATTTCAGATAAGCAGGTGGTGAGGGAGGAGGGTGGGAGTGAAGAGTTTGGTTTGGTGGATAAGTAGAGCTGGAAGTCATCAGCGAAGCAATGGAAGGAGATGCTGAATTAGCAAAAAATATATATATTGCCATCGGGAAGGAGGTAAGTGATGAAGAGAATAATAATGAGGTGACAGGGGAGAGGTGAGATCTGACTTGATCTGGATGAACTGAGCGCAGCCTGTGAGATACAAGCAAAATCAGTCAAGGGGGGTATGGCGATGCCAATAGAATATAGTCTATTGAGGAGGATGTTGTGGGACATTAAATCAAAGGCTGAAATGGGAGTGGACTTGAGTATCAAAGGTTTTTGTTTGCTTTTCGAGAGGTGGGGTGAAGATTACTGTAGTTATTTAGAGCAGAACCAGTTTTTTTTTCAGAATTGGGGTGACAGCTGTGAATCTGCATGCACATTAATAAAAAATACTAATAATCACCCTCGCTGTCGAAATCCTCCAAAAAGGCTTCCAGTTTTGCCGTCTTGGGGTTATTCTTCCGTTGTTTGGTGGTTCTTTTCCTGGGAGCCATGTCTAAACGGAATGCGAAATAAGTATATTTACACAGGATAGATAACATGAAATATTATCACTATGACCGTGCGCTATTCAAAAATAAAACAAAACTAGCGTCAGTATTTAAAGACGCTGCCTACATGAGGCTAACTATTAGCTAATGTTAGCTGAGTAGCATTAGCTGAATAACGCAAGTTGTCTGATCCGCCAACTCCAGTCACACACACCAACATTTGTTGTATTCAATTAAATAAATGTCTTAGCACGGATATAAATACTTTATTTAAAATATATATTATTACCTAACGGTGCTTTGCCTTTTTGTCCTCGCTATTCGCCCTCCTTCTTCACAAAGACGTTTTCAAATTTTCGCGCGGGGAGGGGCCAACTCACCGGCTCGGCCAATTACGACGCGCAATTGCCTTGCGTCACAACAAAATTGTTTTCAGCCTATCGTAGCACTGAACGTCAGTGTTTACATCAGGGAAACGGAAACGGAAATGGTTCAAGACAACATGGTAGAAATGTGATGTTCCGTAGATGTGGGGAGAATCGTTAATTTTTCCCCCATAAAGCAGTCTTTATGGAAAAATTAACAGACAAAACTGACTTCATGTATTTCAAATACGCATCTTTTTTCCCTGGGGAGAACTAAGCACTAAAATCGACACTTGAAATGGGCACGCTTGCGGTAGCTTCGCTTCATCAGGCTCTGAGGAAAAGCTTCGCGACCCTTGAAAGCAACCAGAAAGTATGGAAGAGTGTTTTAGACGAGTGCAGCCCTCTGATGGTGTCTCTCGGGAATTTGGCAGAGCAGTCGAGAGCTCTGTCCAACGTGCAGATCTCCAACACAGCGCTCAGAAGTTTTCCTGACCTGGAGGAAAGGCTGCGCTTTAAGCTCTTACAAGCAACAGATACAGTGCTGGGAAAACTCAACGAGAAGATGTAAGTAAGTGGGTGAATTCTGCAGTGGTTCTGTACACACTCACCTCTGACTTTTCAAGGATCTGCTTAAGTTATGGTTTGCAGCTCCTTACATTTCAGAGCTCTAGAACAGTGGTTCCCAAAGTCAAGAATGCTGTGGCCCACTTAAACTGCGTGCTGAACCACTGCTCTAGAAAAAAAGGCCTCTATGTCAAGTTTTTGCAGCAGTTTGATGAGAAATTATCCATCTCACCTTCTTTTCTCTTTTTTTGACTTTTGGTTTAGGTCTTCCCTGCAGTCTGTGAGAGATGCTATCAATAACCAGGTTGCTGCAGTCCTTCAGCTGTATGAGCAGAACACACACAGTATGGATCTGCTCACAGTAACTGAGCGGTCACCCACTACCCCGTCAGTCGCTGACATGCTCGAGTGGCTTCAAGATGCTGAGCGTCACTATCGACAACAGTATCCTTTTTTTTTTCCTATTCAGGCCTGGCTGTTTATGTTTGTGTTTTATGATTACCCCCTTAACCGTTGTGTTCAGATTCCTGAGGAGGAAGACTCTGTTTCAGACACTGAGAGCAGATGACCTCTCGCTTCTGGAATCTGCTCCCCAAAGATGGAAATCTCTGGAGTCTCCCAGTGCAGAGGACCACATCACAGGTAAGAGACAAGGACTTCACGGCAACATTCAGTTCAAATCTGTAATTAATGCTGAATGATGAATTCGTTCTCTGAACACAGAAACAAGCTGAAGCTGTTTATAAATGTGTTACAATTCACAACAAGCCAAGTACTGACAGACTATTGATTTGAATTTCTGTATAAACTATCTAAAGTCATGTGCAGATTTGATGCAGTTTGTAAAAGAAAAGCAAAAATATCAGCAGTGAGGGAAACTTTATGTCGCTACTTTAAAGTGAGCCTTTTTCCTGTTACAATCCAGTGTGTCTTCAACTATTGTTTCATCACAAAGGGACCCACCTTCATGGCCAGTATCAGTAACATTTTTAAAATTCATCTCTAGTTGCCAAACCATTTGACATAATTTGATATCATTTCAGTTTTAATAATTCAGTACAGGTAGGCCAGAAACCAGTGCTCTGATGAATCTAGAAGTGACTGTAATATTATATTAAACTAATTACATTGCTGTCTTTTTTTTCAGATACACTTTGCAAAGTGTCCTTCTTTGTTGAGTCACAGTGAGGATGGTTAAGGGTTCACCTAATGATGACTCTAACTGCATTTCTCTGAAGACGATGAGGAGGAGATCGGGAAGAAAAACTGAAAGTTAACTGACCGAGTGTACGCTGACGTGCATGAATGTTACTTGGAAGGACATTGAATGCTGCGGTGATGACTGCATTTTTAGTCAGTGACTTCAATTGTGGTGGCGCGGTGGTGCAGTGGTCAGTAAGCAAGAAAGTTCCTGGTTCAAACCTCCTTATCAGCTGGGGCCCATTTGTGTGGAGTTCTTCGTGTGCCTGCGAGGGTTCCATTGGGCCATAGTCCAAAAACATGTACGTAACTGCGTGGATGTGAATGGTTGCCTGTCTCGCTGATGGACTGGCAACCCTACGATAGGAAGAGCAGTTAAAAAAATGGATGGATGGACTTAAATTGCTCCTGGATCTGTTTGAAGGGGAACCAGGGTGGCCTGGTTCCTGGAAATAAACGTTTGCCAATAAAGGTTCAGTAAAAAGTATTGAATTGTCTTTAATTCTGTTTGGATGGGTTTAAATGTTTTATTTTTGTACTTATGAGAATTTCCAGCACAGAGTGATGCTGCTTTCATACCTTCTACATATTTACCACAAAATATGCAACTGCATCATCAAGGCCTGGACTCTTATTGACACTACAGTTCAGAAGCAGCCAGCAGAAGGTCCCCAAATCATAGTTAATCCAGTTCAAATACAGCGATGAATGGTTTGGCCTAGTGTAGCTAGCAAACATAAGGAGACTGTGTGCACAGCTGAACAACTTAAGGTGAAATAGAGTTAGGCCTGAATTATGCTTCTGCATCGGGTGTTTGCAGGACCTGCGCAGGTAGCCGGAAATCACCTCTGAACCCTACGCAGTAATCACAGTCCTTGCAGGCTACATCAACATTTCTTGAGAGGTGCCCATCAGGTTATCATAGGTTCCTGCGCAGGGTTCAGAGGGGATTTCCAGTTACGTGCGCAGTGCCTGCAAAGACCCGACGCAGAAGCATAATTCAGGACTCAGGCATATGTTTCTGCTTCTCATGAACTCTGAATGGGGTGATGTCATACAGTGCTGTAAGCCAATGAAATCGCGTTATGCAAATATCCTGAGAGAGTGAAGGGGATCACCTGTGCAGATCAGCCTCAACATTTAAACTCAACCAAATCCTGTCTCGACTGTACTGCTGATTCCTAACTCATGTATTTTGATGTATATTTCTGTTGCAAATTTAGTCTTAAATTAAAATGTTTCAAAAACATAATTTGTAACTCACGCAATGCTAGCTTGAGGGTCAGGTTTTATTTTAGCCACGTGCTAAACAGATCTGTTCGATTTTCCAAACAAGTGAATATTTCAAATAAAGGGGGAGATGTTCATCCGAGACGGGTCACTTTGTGCAACTCTGAAATCTAATTCGCTGCGTGCATCATACTGAAAATTAAGAGGAATATTACCACCTACTGAAAGGTGACTACCCATAAAAAAAACTTTAATATTTGAGTGCTTATTTGGGAGAAAAATGCATGTTACTAATATTTGTTGTCTGTGGCCAAAGTGACCCAAAGCAGAACTAAAATCCAGCACACACACAAAGAGGAAACACTGTTCCAAAATAGTTTGTTAAGCAAGCTTTTCCAGGTGTGTTTTATTTCACAATTTTCTGACAAAGAAATCACTGCAATGTTCAAAACACAAGCCTTCATAAAAGCCGTCATTCAGTCACACTGTTTTGTAAAGTGTGCTGTTTTCACATTGGGGCTTTCTTCAGGGACTGCCAGGAATTAAAGCAGAAAACATCAAATCTCAAAGTACTGAAGACAAACATGACAAAAAGATATACAAAATATTGGTTTAACATATTCATAAATATATATATTTATAGTTTAAAATGCATAAACCAAAAATCAAACTTTCAGAGTTGTGCCGCTTAAAATAGCATCATCTCTTCCCTCCCTACACGTACTCCTTCAGTGGTAAATTATTAGAAGTGATGGGCTTTGGGGGATCAGCTGCTGTAGCGGGTGAATTTGCAAAGCTCCAGCCTATGTGGCCCCTGCGGTACCTGCCGCTCCTTTCCATGAGCGAGCAGGTGCTGCTCAGCACGGCTCCGCTGATCATGAGAATAACCGCAGCTGCCCAGCCCAGATAAATGGCCTGGCCCAGCTCTCTTTTGTTCACCGAAGGGACGTTGGGGTTGTAGAAATCCTGGACGACCGTGTTGGCAGTCCAGGAAACTGGAATTAATATGCACAGGCCGGTCAGAATGAAGAGAACTCCACCTGAGAGCGCTATGCCCGCCTTGGCCTGGCGATCATCCCCAGCACAAGTGGTGCACTTCATGCCGCAGCAGGAGACGGTGCAGGAGAGCCAACCCATGAAGATGGCCAGGCACATGAGGGCACGGGCTGCCTGGATGTCAGGAGGCAAGGCCAGCATGGAGTCGTAAGTCTTACACTGCATGTGACCCGTGGTCTGGTAGATGCAGGTCATCCAGATGCCTTCCCACTTGATCTCTGAGGTTAGGATGTTGATGCCAATGAAGGCTGAGACCTTCCACTGAGGCAAGGCCGTGACAGCAATCGCCATGATCCAGCCGGTCACCGCGCAGGTGAAGCTGATCAGCTGCATGCCGGTGTTCACCATAGTGACGAAGTTTCTCAGGAAGTTTCTTCTGGATGTTTATAAGATTCTCTGTGTTGAGCTTCTTTCACAAGATCTCACTGTCCAAGCTTCTTATGGTCTTTGCCCTAATGTCACTTTGTCAAAGTCATGCTCTTCTCTTTTCTTTTCCTTCTCAACATCTGCTCCACTCCAGTTTCCACTTCCACGTGTGTCAGTGCGCAGCGTTATCCAGAAATAATCGCGTGCTTTCGCTCAACAGACATCCAGCTTTTCAGGGGATCAGGGGCTCACACACTTTCTCCTCCTTTTCAAGTTTGAGTCAATGCATTATTGAGCAGCCAATACCTGTGCAGTCACCTGTGGCAGCCCACAGATGTGGGATCAATCGGGCTTTACAGCGCGAGCCCTGTGGAAGAGACGGATCTCTGGCAGGAATTTTTCTTTTCTTTTCTGTGAAAGTGGTTCTTTCCCCTTTGACTCAGGTTCAAATCCAGGAGGCTGACTGCTGAGCTGCTGTTTATTTCAGTGTCAGTCTTGTTTTTGGTGTAGCCTTACCTAGATGAACCAGACTGATATAACCTGATACCTGGATCCAAGGCTACTGATACAGCTATGAGTATATTCTTTCACAGGAGGCTGAATATAGTGATTCTCGATTCCGCAGAATAAAACAGTTTAGCTTTTTTACCTTATGGTCGTCAAAAGTCAGCGTTTACTCCATATGAGATGCTTCCAGAGGGGTGGACAAAATATGCACCACGATGAGGGTATTCAAGGTTCTTTTTTCCCCCCAAAGAATCAAAAATCCACATCAGACTTTACACATGACATGTTTTTGTAATCACCCTAATCTAAAAGCACAGGTTTCCAGTAGAAAATAGCCTGCAGGATTTATCTTCAGACACTGCTGCTGTTGCCAGCTGAAGTGTCTCTTTGTTGACAGTAAATGGCGCTGGGGTCCAAGCCTTGATGAGGCCACTTCAGACTTCAGCGGCTGCACGGCTTAACCCTCCCCCCAGCCGCTTCCTTTGGTAGCGGTGCAGCCCAAATGGGTCAGTCCGGTTCCAATGAGGGTATAATTAAGAAATTAGATCTGCAAAGCCAGACTTCTGGGTAAGTGAAGCATCAGATCCCTCCCTATTATCTTCATCCCCTCTACTCTGCAACCTGTGGAAAGCACCCCCTGAACACCAGAGAGAAAAAAGAAGAGGAGGGAGGGAGGGAGAGGGCAAAAAGGGGGTGAGACAACAAAAGGAGAGAGGCATGGACAAACTCGGGATGGAGCGGCATCTGTAGGTGGATCAGCTAACACAAAGACAACCTGGGAAGGGGCTCCACAATGGGGGATTACACACCCTGTGCTGCTCAATACCACATAATGTCTGAATTTTAAAGGAGATAACACAAAAAAAATATTTAATTGCTTTCACGTGCCTCTTTTTGTCTGCAGGGAGAAGCAGCTTTTCAAAGAGGCCTCACAGTGTTTTTGACTGTGGATAAAATGCTGAAAAGCTACGGTAAAAATAAAAAGATCACAATTTATAAAAAAAAAAAAAGTCACTCAACTGCAATTTTGGGCTTAACTGTTTAACAAGCTGAAATATCAGCTTCACATTAGGTGAGTTATTATGGCACACAAACAGCTGGGAGGGGGGGGGGGTGACAGAAGGATCTGACAGCAGCTCCTTGTTTTCATATCGACACATTTTGCACCCAAGAAAAAACCTCATTCCCTTAACATTCAGCTTCAGCGCGGTGCTGTGCTGATGAATTAAATATCATGGCATCAAGATCTTCGGTTCAGGTTTCCTTTCTTCTCTAGCCTCCGCTCGCCTTGGTAACAGTGGTCATGACAACCAGCCAGGACACAGGAAATGGCAGAGGAGACATGATACACAAAGGGGAGCAGAGGAAGGTGACACATACCACTCATGGCTAGTCAGAGGGAACAGACAGACAGGTGTAAGTGTGTGTGTGTTTTCCTTTCACAGGCCCAGTACAAGTTTAAATACACAATGGCAAGACAAATACTTCAGATCTTAAATATATGAATGATTGTCTCACCTGCTTTTACAGCTGAGCCGGTTCCTTCTCAGTAAATGTGTTATCAGTGTATACTAATGCTCTCAAAAATTTTGAATATCATGGACAAGTTTAATTTTTTTAACAATTCACTTTGAAAAGGCAAACTTTGATACATTCGATATTCATTACATGTAAAGTGAAACAGTTCAAGCCTTGCTAAGGTGTTATTGATAGCAGGATTCAGCTCATCTGACATTAGGCTCGGTCCACTCCTCGTGAAGCTCTCCCAAGTTCGTGAATCAACTTTTTTCAACAGTCCTCTCAAGTCATCCCTGTTGGTTGTGCACCCCCGCCCCACCCCCCTTCCAAGCAACTTGATTATTTATGCACGTCCATACAGAACTCTGAATAGCCAGCCTTTTCAGTGTGACCTGTGGCTTACCCTCCTATTAGAGAGTATCGGTGACAACCATCTGAAAAGCTGTCAAGTCAGCAGTCTTCTTTATGATTGTGGCTGCTCGTGTTGAATTAGACCCAGAGATACACAGCACTGACTGTGTGAATAGTAATTTTCTCAAATTGAATTTGATTTCTTTTTTTTAAGATGCACTGCTTTACATAAATTACAGAAAATATCCTCTTTTATATTATTTATGATTAAATAACAGTAAATTATACGTTTTTCACTACACAGAAAATCTCATGAGTACACTTATCAATAAATCTTATTTAATATAAAATATCCTTTAGTAAAGAATTTTTCTGACAATGAGAACCCCATTAAAGAAAATATCCTGGTTATGCTGATATATATTCATACACCCCAATAAGAATAGAATAATTTCCCCTTTATCAAATTCTTGATTTTTCTATTTACTATAGGCATACTAAATGCACTAGATAAAATTTTTAAAGGTTTTAGATGAATTTAAGTCAATTTTGAACTTCCTGCAGATTGTAAATATTTTCTCATTGAGCCCATTAATTACTCCATTAACTCATGTCATTGGCTCTACTCAACTGGCTTGCATTTCAAGTCACTCTACACACACACACACGACCAGATCCCTGTCCCTCTTGCTGGGCCTACACATGTAATGTAACTGAATAAAGAAATCAGTCACATCTATGATAAGACCTCGTCTGAATTCTAAAATTATTGCAATATTCGCTCAATTTTACTAAAGCTCGAATAAATCTGTCAATTTGGTAAGCTACACAGGACAGCACATAACTATTGTTACATCCTTCAGCTGTTCTTAGAATGTAACCAAAGACAGGAACCGTTTACATCATTAATTTTTTACCAATTGCCATCAGCCTGTAACCAATTTACTTTGGTAAAGAATGCCATCTAGTGACAATGAATGTGCATGTAGCCTTTGGTCTCAAGTACAGACAACACAGGTACTGGTTAGGGCATAAATTCACCTTTTAACTAGTGTAAAGTCATTTAAATGTCAATGAGAGCACACAGTTGTGTTATAGGCATGAAATACCCATTTATTACTTTGCACATTAACACAAGAATTCCCTGCAGGCGAAAAAAAACAAAAAAAACAAAACCAAAAGAAAAAACAAAAAAACAAAACATTTTAACATGTTACATAATAGCAATAACACCAAGTAAATGGCCTTCTGAGGGCAGGGACAGAATATGCCCCAGCCCTGGACAACTTAAAATATTCCGTTCATTCACAGAATCCGAACATTCCGATTCTGGGAATCGGAATGTTCAAGTTCTATGATTCTATTGCTATTAGACAGTCACACAGTTTCAGAGACCAGTAGCAGGAAAAATAATAAAAACAGCAGAGCTATAAACAAACCTAAAAAAGAAGAAAAGAAAAACAAAAAGGAAAAAAAAAAAAAAGAAAAGTACATAATACACAATGTCAAATTACAAATCTGTCAAGATATAATATATCAAAGTGAGAGGAATTTAAAAATAATTCATGCTCTTTCCATTGGGGCACAGAAAGAATTATGGATCTTTTTTTAAAAAGGTTAAAAAGAGGTAATCCTGCTCCGTCAATGCCTCGGGGACCTCTACACAAAAGAGGAAGTAGATCTGTGAAGGGTCAGCAGAGTTGCCACGGAAACAGGAGAGCGCCCACCAACGGGTGCGGCAATAGGTACAAACCAGGAGCAGGGAGGAGAAATGGATGCTCTCTATAGTAACCCGGCCCAGAGGAAAGGGGTTCGGTCTTTAACGGGTCCACGTTTGAAGAAAGTACCTCGTTTGAATTGGAACCCGACGCAAAGCGCAGAAGCCCTGACCTCAGAACAGCTTGTACCTCTCAAATTACTGACATTTGTGTAGGAATCTTTAAAATACATCTTAGAGATAGAGACAGACAAATATTGCTAGCCTAAAACAGTCCCACTAAATTGATAAACATTTACCCCGCCCCAAAAAAGGTTTATATTTTTTTTTCTCTCATAATAAATATGACTCCAAAAAGGTTTGTTTTTTCCCTCCTTTTTTTTGTTTTTTGTTTTGTGTTTTTGTTTTGTTTTTTTTTTAAAGGACAATACTCTGGCATGCAGGCGAGCAAAGTCTACATTTGTTACTTGAAAGAAAGAGAATCTAAAAGCCTACGCAACTACTCCACCACATGCACATTCCCACTGATTGATACAACCAAATAATGTTTACCCAAAAAAAAAAAAAAAAAAAAAAGTAAAATAAAAAAAGGAGTACAGAGACAATAGCGAGAGTAGACCGACAATCACAATGAGTAGAATTATAGCTTCGTTTTACCACATTTGAAAACTTGGGTTAATATTGCTTTGTAATGTGTTATAAACAGGGAGTGAGCCTTTAGCTTACTGGATTTTAATGACCTAATATTGTGGTTTAAACCTTCTCCTCGGAGATGCCAGATGAATATTTAAAACCAATAGTCTGCTTGACAGAACTGCACACTGCAAAAACTAATCTGCGTCATTTAAAACTTATTGCGACGCCTGGAAAACACCCTCCCAATCCCCCCCACCACCACCTTCCTCTCCTCATTCCCCGCTTCTCTACTTGATGCCCACGCCCACAACAAGGAGCAGCTCAAACCCATTCATAGTAAACCTGCTGCTTTACGGGTGGTTTATTACAAAAGGGTTTTCACCGAGCTGTCCCCCTCAATGAGGCGTGCACATTTCCCCCCGAACACTTCTGCCCTGCATCATCGGGGGGAGCCAATTATCTGTCGCCATTAAGTTTCCACGTTAGAGGGGGGTCTAAGGGCAGTGCTTAGATTTACTGTCAATTTAATCCAGTGTTAGAAATGCATAAAAAGCACGAAACAAATACTGTTAGAGAGTTTAAAGATGGGTATATCTGAGTCACGAAGAGTAAAATTTTTTTAAAACCTTTAAATTCAACTCATTGCCTATCACATACAACTTTTAAACAATTCCCGATTGTCTCCATCTATCGGATCAAAACCAACCAAAACGCCCAGTGAGCGCCGTACACCACGGCAGCCCTGGTTCGCCGGTCTGACTGCTACAAAACAACTCAAGTTGGCCACCGTCATTTCAGAACCTGCAGAGGAGGCATGAATCCATCCATCCTGAGCACTACTCACCTTTCACCAGATTGCTACAAAGGAAAAAAAAAAGAAGAAAAATTTAAAAAATGAAAAACTTCCAACCTGAAAACTCAACCCCTTAACCTGCAGCTCAACAACTGAAGTCTATTCCTGAAATCACACTAGTAGCTATATAACTGGTTTTGCTGCCGACCTTAAAAAATTTGATCACAATAGTAACAACAGTGACAACAACGAGAACAACAACAGTAAACTACTAGGTCTAAAACAGTTTAAGATAACCACAAAACATCTTATATTAAACTTTTACAAATCTGCTTTGTTGATTTGTATGTATAAATGCATAAAGGTAAGAGATTGACAGTGCCCTCTGTTTCCTGCTTAGCATCCCTGGTCAGTGCAACGAATTGGCCAACATTAGCAAAGGAGACCCTTATTTAAAAAAAAAAAAAAAAAAAATTAAGTTGGTTCCAGGTCCTTGAAGACTCCAATTTAAAAACATCCAACAGTGTCATAACATAACCCTTCTTAAAAATCAGGTCCAAAAAGAAAAAAGGAGAGAAAAAAAAAAAAAGATTGGATCCCGCTTTTCACACGGAAAGCAAGACTGATAACATACTGTGTTTAATGCCTTTTAAACCGCTTTTTAACCGGTCCTCATGCTGAGCCAGTCACAGGCCAGACCACGGCTGCTACACATCAGTCCTGGCTTCAGTTACTACTTGAAATGACTTCTGGGATTCGACGATGTTTAGAGGCACAAGAAAGCAGCTGTCTCCCAAAAGGTGCAAATCCCCCATCCAGCTTGTGCTAGCAGCAGGCTAACAAAACCGCCCAAAGTCTAATAAAGCATTTCAATTAATAAGTGACCCAGGACTGCTACAAATACCCACGCGCGCCTCTACGAGGCCTGTTTAAAATCATATGTCTCAAAGTTGCTCTATAGATGTAAATATATGCTTATATGTACTGTATGTGTGAATATAAAAAACAACAAATCTGAGGCATTTACAGCAGTTATCTCCTTGATTTCCCTTTACAATTCAGTGGCCTGCCATGAAACATACACACAAACACTCTCATACAGCAGTAAATGTATATACAGAGATGCGCACGCACGCACACAGACTTTGCGTATTCTTCGCTAAGATGGGAGGAAAGTAGCAATGGGTATGGACACCCAGGTCACCTCGCTTGTAAAAGACCGAAAAAGGAGAAAAAGTTAAAACACACGCTCGTAAAAAGGAAAATAGATATAGATATCATTCTCAAAAAGGTCAACTCCCCTCCATCTCTGTTCATGTAGAGTTCCCTCCCCACCACCCGATAAACCCAAGACCTTGTGACAGATTTTGCCCAAAAGGGCTTTGAGGTAAAAGTAGATAAGAGTCCTGCTTAGCTGGGAGAGCTGAAGAGGCGGGCGGACGCGGTTCGCGCCCGCCCGCTCTCTCGCTCAGTGTATCTTACAAACACGAGTACAGACATTCAAATAGAAAAAACAAAAACAAACTCAAAAAAATGGCTCAACTTGTAGTTATGTGTGTATGGTTTGTTTTTGTTTTTTCGCTTTTTTTCTTCTTTTGCGCGCTGTAAACCCTCCGGGTTTGCGGCGCTGGATTGCTGGTTAAAAAGGCGGCTTGATTGGGCGGCTGGTTGGAGATTGTTCCATGAAACAGAGCCTGCTGCACGCTGGGACGCAGCAGATTCCCCCCTCCATGAGCCGCTTTGGTACGTATTCAGAAAATGTAGAGTGAGTATGAAGAGAAGAGACCACAAGGAGAGAGGGGAGAAGGAAGAGGAGGAATGGGGTAGATGAATTAAAAAAATAAAATAAAATAAAAGGGGATCCACAAGTGGACTGGCTGACAGGCTAGTTCAGGCAAAGTACATTGTGTGCTGGGTATCATAGTGGATCTGAACTGCCTTTGCCAATGCCTGGGGGTCTCTGCCGTTACTCTGGCCTGAGACGTGGCTGCCTTCAGCACTGCAAGACAAAAGGAGATTTAGTTCAGCTGTCTGTATCCTAAACACTGATCACAGTTTCAAATGACTCATTTCAAATCTGCTTAATTCTAACCTGATTTTATTTTACAGGCTTTATTATTAAAAAGCTGTTTTTTTCCCTGATAATGAGCCCGTTACACTTCTTCAGCAGAACCAATTAAATACAGTGCTGCCTTACCTGTCATGGTCTTTGTCCACCAGGTGGTAGCGGGCTCGGAAAGCCACCAGCCTGGCATAGTAGGCCGGGGCTGGGATGGAAACTGAGCGTGTGCAGCGGACGTAGGTGTGGCACAGCTGGTAGGTGAGGAGCTGCAGTTCATCGGCTGTGAAACAGTTGTCATCCCACAGAACGTGGTAGTGGGAGGGGCGACTGGTTCCCTGAGAGAGGAAGCAATCGCAATTCAGCATGAAAACGTTTTTTTAATTTATTCCCTTTGTACACCATCATGTTCATGAGGCTATTCCACTGCAAAAAGGCAATAAGCTGGACACAACGCTGCAAAATTTCAGCCCCATAACGTGTCTCACCTGAATCCCAGCATGGCTGCACAGGTAGAAGTCAAACTCGGACGGGTGCGTGATGGTGCTGTCCACTGTGGTGCCAGCTGGAACATTACCGCTCTTCCCAACCTGCAAGAGGCGGTACAGTCAGTCAGACTTATGGAACAGATTCGCCAATAGAAATCTCTTCGGTGTACACATCCGAGTGAACTGCTAACCCTCTCGGCTTTGTCAGAACAGAAGAGACGAGTATGGTGACGTTTCTGGACCACAATGTAGGTAATGCCCGGCCTGTAATCCTCCTCTAGACTGATGCAGGCCTTCCTGATGGCTATCAGCTCTGGCCATGCTACCTGAAACACCAAAACAAATTCATTTTTAGGTTAATTTACATAAATAAATAGATACATTTATGGTTTGTTAACGCTACGTGCTGCCAGTGTCACCTGTTTCATTTGCCCCTCAGACACACCGCCACGATAATAGATGATGCGTGTGGGCTTGAAGCGCGTTGACTTGTAGAACTGGATGAGCAGTTCTCTGACCATGTTGGTCAGGTCTTGGATAACCTCCTGGCTGAAGAGCTGCTCCTGAAGAGACAAAACAAATCTAAGTTAGACTCAAAGTAGAATAAGAAGGGATGAGTACACTTGGGTTTAATGGAATCTGATGCAGTGACATGAGCTGAATCACACAAAGGTGAAGCATTCAACCTTCGTTTGATCAGCCTCTTTGTGTCAAGCACAACTAAGTTACCTGGGACATGTCTTGTCGAGATGTCTGGACTCTCACTGTGGCGCAGTATCGGCTGGGGTGGCCATCCATGCTTCCCACCACTGCCGCGATGGACGGCTTCTTCCCATCACCTGCTGGAGGATGTGTGACATCGGCACCCAGGAAGATGACAGGCTGCTGGAACACAGAGGGCCTGAAAAAGAAAAAAAAAAAGAAATTGAGTTTGGTTCTGTACCACAATAGGGAAGCATGCATTTTTCAGAAAGCATCTCAACAAGCTGCACCGTTGCATCTCTGGGGAGAAATTAGAATTCTGACCTCTGATGGGGCACCAGGACGTTGTTGATGCCTCCTAGCTTGGCGTTAATCTTGAGGCAGAGGTTAGAGAGGGTCTGAGGGGACGTCTTCACCACGTTCTTCACTTGCACGCACTGGGTGGCCATACCGAGGAGCGTGTCTCCCACCCGCTTCACCTCAGCTGCAGAAGACAAACACGACCAAGATTATAAAACACAAAATTGTTTAATTCACATAAAAACAAAAACTTTTTTACTCCATGAAGCTGCAATATTGGCTTCTTACCATAGACCGGTGTTTTGCCAGGCAGGATGACCACAATCAGCTGTAGACCAACATAAGACATCTTGAGGTGTTTAAACATGGGCTCCACGCTATCAGCTCCCTGGGCATATTTACAGAAACACGGCTGGCCTTGAATGGGCATCCCAGCGTCCTTTGAAATCTTTCGCAGCTGGTCAGTGAAGCTCCTGTTAAAAACCAAGTTTATTAGGAATCAAAAAGGATGTTTAATTACATCATTTTCTTTAAAAAGCAATACAGTGATTCCCATCTACTGCTGCAAAAAAACCCTGCTCGAGTAAATAAACTTAATCACCTCACCCACCCACTCCTGTTTGTCTGTTAGCGATAGAACTGAAAACGTGCTGTGCCAAAATTGATGACACTGTGTGGAAATATTCCTTAGGGGCCCAAGAACACGTGATTTCATTTTCAAGGAGTAAGTTCTTATTCAGAGAAATAAAAGAGCACCACTGAAGAGCCTAGGTCACATCATTCTTGAGTTATTGCACTGACAAGCATTTCAGAAAACTTGACCTCTGACCTTTACCTTCAGGTCAAGGCCACCAGGATTTGAAATCGTTGGTTTTTAGTAGATGCATCTATGGTGTAAAATTGGAACAGCTCTGCTGACTGTCGTCCTTAACAGTGGAGCTAATAATAATGCTAATCATCATCATCATCATCAATAACAGTTAAAGCCATAGCTTACTTGAGCAGGTCCTCCCGGCACTGTTTCTGAGGAGCGAAGCAGGCCACGGCCCAGACCTTGATCTCTATGCCGGCGTAGAACTGCTTCCCCCTCATGTCCCACACGCCCTGATTGGGCGTTGCCACGGTTTTGTTCTGCGGAGAGAGCCCCTACACTCTTAGTCAACCCCGCACTTAGACGAGCCAATGCAGAAGCTAGTACAATTACAAGCAAACAAAGCATCAACCCTCTGAAGTCAACTCATCCGTTAAAGGTTAACCCTAACCCCATGTTAAAGAGGGAAAGACTGGTTTGTAAAAATTTGAGAGAGATTATTTTGTGCCCTGGTTGCCAACACTTGTGGAAACTATTTTTAATAGCCACAATTATAAAAAAAAAAAAGCTTAAATGAGATTTTCATTAACGTAGGGTTAGAGTTATACATGCTGCCGCCCTCCAAAAAATAAGGGAACACTAAAAATCACATCAGCTCTTGATGAATGAAATACTGGAGCTAAAATATTTACTGAAACACTAATTTGTTAAAAGACTGTAAGGATCAGCGAAAAACTAAATTTCCACCCTTTTAAGGGCTGAATTAAAAACCATGATCAAATTTAAGATTGTTCGTGTTCCCTTAATTTTTGTTTTGTTTTTTTTAGCTGTACACTTTGACCTCAGAGGGTTAACGCACAGCTCAACTGGCCTGTAAACACTGTACATTGTCTAGGAACAAACTTAACATTGTACAAATGTTGAAAGGCTTCAAGTTTTGATACTTCAATACCAGTTTTACCAGCGTTATAGTACGGGGGGGGAAAGAGGGAAAAAAGTATCAACACGTGACATTTATTTTGGCATCACCAGGCATGTTTAAAAAAAAAAAAAAAAAAAAAAAAAAAAACAGTTCTGTTTATAAAGCCTCCAGTCAACCGAAGTCTTGGCCGGCTGAAGTATACCTACTCTTCAACCAATTGATTGGGGACAGTGGGTGTGGGGGGGTACGCATTACCTCTACATTTAGTAAATCTGCCACAGCTGCTTGCCTGTTATCCTAAATGAATTTGAGAGACATAGAAAGGTCGTTATTTGCAACATTCAATCGCTTTAACTGTTCATTTTTATTTAAATCTGGGATGCTCTGTCAGCTCGGATGGGTGCAGGATGCCCATCCAGCTCGGTCTGGGCGTAGCTGCCGCTACTGACCGATGGTGGAGCTGCTGAAACAGTGGTCAAGCATACCATATACGTTTAATACATATTAGAATATGCTGCTTCTGATATGCTGAAGTGTAAAAAGGCAAATGTTGACACATTGTAGGACAGACTAGTTAACCATTCCTAAATATGCCATGTCGTTGACCTTTGACATGAAAATTATTGCCAGTTTTACTTCTTGCAGCTTCACCTCTAACAATTAGTTTGCTGCCAACTCCCAGTAGAAGTTGAGCGAGTTGATGCACTAATTAAGCTAGCAGTATCTAGCTTGTGCCTTGCAGTCACCGGGTCTGGGTGAGTCCACAGTTGTGGCGTGAGGGCGTCTTCAGGAGGTAGATGGTTCCCCCTGCTGCCAAAAATAATGACTAGGCCTGAAAGGCAGTTGACATAGCAACTAGTGCCAAATTGGTCAGATAAACAAACCAAAAGTCTGACTTGAGTCTTTTAAAACTGTCAGAAAACAACCTGTTATTTTATTGTTTTTAAATAGTTTTTCATATCAGGAGTCCTAATGAATAATGTAACTATATTTACTATTGTATCCACTTAAAGAGACACTGAGTGCTTCCAGATTCAGCTTGGTTGCAAACGGAAATTCAAAGGGAAGCTTTCAATTACGTTAATAAGATTTGCCAAAGTCCATTAGGAGCTTTGTTCGCGCGGCTACGTGGAGCAACTTCAGTCGAATGCCAAAAAAAAAAGTTAAGTGCTTCTCCATCTTTTTACAAACAGCCTGAAAATTTCCATTTAGTTACAAAAGAGAGAGAAAAAAAAGGAGACACTTTTATAGGTTGTTCAGACTCGTGTAAAAACAGTACATATTACACAGAATATAGAGTAATGTTACATCACGTTGAATAAAATGAAATGTGTCCATTTCATTCATACAAAGTGATCAGAGAAATGGGAAAAGCTTTCAGTGTGCACTTAAAGGGCACTTTCACTAGAAGCTGATTAGACTCAATATCCCAGCAGGCAAGAGGCCAAATCTTTCCATATTGTTGCAGGATTGTAGGCTTATTAAGTAATGTAAAGTTCAGGCAGTCAAAAGTGGATTTAAGCTTGGCAGCGGTACTTTTCCCCCCTCCAAACCAAAGTCTGCTTCTTAAAGAAGAGTTTTAAAAAAAAAAAAAAAAGCCAGAGAACTCTAACAGAAAGCTGGCCAAAGACTGAGCCAATATTCCCCACAGGGATCATTAAAATTTAATCTTATCTTAGCATAATCATTGAGCACTGCCTCTGAGTGGGGTGTTTTAATCCAGCCCCTGTAGTATTTATATTAACCTCTTAATTTTCAGATGAGAAATGGAGTCACATTCACTCCACGGGCTCAAACAGTGGAAGTGAAGACTAATTTTACTTTATTCCTGCACGGATAAGAGTCTCATCCTCCTCCAGTTGGCGGCATTTTCATTACACACAATCCTTGAATCCCAATTCAGCCTCACACGTCGTACCAGGCAATAATCAAGATATCAAAGGTTAATGCTTTTAATGGCTACATTGCAATTTATGGGTTTCATTAAATGCCTCGTTTTATCTAGCTAGATGGAGCTGATGCCTTCCGGCGTTACAGATCCAAACAGGTGTAAACAAGCTGATCATAGCTAGGCTCCCTGTGCACAATCTGGCTTGACAAAACCTAAAAACCCAGTCAGCGATAACGGGTATCACGACGGTGGGCATCAACTTTAACTCAGGATTTTTGCGCGCTCACATAAAAGGGGTCTTTTGATGCGCCATTTGACTCTTCTTCTGCACAAATCGGATCATCTGAGCCTCTATCAGAGGGACTGTGGACAGAAATCTACAAAGAACATAGAAGAAATGAGTGAAATGACACACTTGCTGCAAATAAGACAAGACTGTAATCCTGAAGAAAACCGTTAATCTTGTGATTTGATCACAAGAGCGCACGGAGCAGTGAAATCTATCACCTCAAGTTAATTATTTTAACTGCCCGGTGTGCTTAACGCTGCAGCTTATTTCTAAAGGAGGCAGCTGCACATTAGAGCTCAGAAACTGCAGATATTTAGACGCTCATGTCCGACTGTCCCGCAGCCTGATAAAGCAGATGTGGAAAAATCACTTTGGTTTGCGAGATCAAAGTGAACATTCTGATGTAGCTGATCATTTACACTACTGGAACAGCAGTTAATCGAACAGCTGAGAAAATTACTTTGTGACCGAGAAACTTTTTATGCTTGGTGCGGATCCGCTGCCGACTGAACGCATGCAGATTTCAGTGACGGTGCGACGCACACTTTGCGCTGCCGCGGCTTTACAGCAGGGCTTCATAAGGAACGGCTTAACGAGTTACATACATAAACTGTATCACTCTACACGATGCTGTGAAGAAAACGACAAAGTGACTATTTTAAAACCTAAACTCTAAACGTAGCCTGCTTATGGGTTCCAGCCGAGTCTAGCCAGGTCAAAAGAGCCACCTTTGTGACACTGAGACCTCTGACTTTAGGCTTTTCTGCTTTAGATTCCCAAACGGCTGATTTGAAATTCATTGGGTGCATCTCAGCGGTCCACAGGCTCCTCATCGCATTTCTTCCGCTCACAGACAGCAGTGAATGCAACACTGAGATGTAGTGAGAAGCTGTGTTAGTGAGGGGAAGAGTATGTAAAAGGAGACACTTGACAGGCAGCTGAGATGCACCGCAGGATTATTAACGTGGGGCAAGTTCCAGGTCTGCATATATTAAAGTTAAATAAATACTGTGTCACTCTAAACTTTCAGTTTAATGGGTGTACTGCTCATCACAAACTTAAGTCTTTAAGCTCTTTGAATGTTTTGATTTAAATGCATTTTAAAGAAAATATGCATCTCACTCTTTAGGCATGAATTGTGCTTCTACGTCGGTTGTTTGCAGAGCCTACATACGTAACCAGAAAGCCCCTCTGCACCCTATGTGCTAATCACAACCCTTGCGGGCTGCGTCCACCTGACATGTACATTTTGGAGAGGTGCATATCAGGTTACGGTGTTGGTTTCAGAGGGGATTTCCCGGGTTGTACGTAGGACCGACACAGAACCATAATTCAGGCCTTGGCTGTAAAACTTCTGCAGACCTGGAACTAACCCCCATA
This sequence comes from Cichlasoma orientale, assembly GCA_034780415.1. Classification (NCBI taxonomy): domain Eukaryota; kingdom Metazoa; phylum Chordata; class Actinopteri; order Cichliformes; family Cichlidae; genus Cichlasoma; species Cichlasoma orientale. The sequence goes on from JAVDPK010001642.1 coordinate 33,906, forward strand.
ATCACAGCATTCGCTTTCAAGCCCCGCCCGCCCACCCTGTGCATTCCCATTTGGGCTCGCGCCCTGAGAATGCAGCCCCATGCCCAGTACTCACCCTGCCACAGTCCCTCCCTGTGTCTGTACTCACCCGGCCCCCATACTGTAGCATGGGCGCTGGGAGGACACGCCCGGTCACCTCTGTCATGTCGTTGTGCACGACAATGCCAAATTCCTTCAGGTAGGGGTCCGGGCCCCCGACCATGCTGTTACTTTTGACCTGAGAAAGGGTAAGAAAGACGGGCTCACATGAATCAGACGAGAATCAAACTGCCAGGGACCGCGGACGACGGCTAAATCTGGCACTCACCAGTCTGCTGATCTCCTCCTGCCTGTCGGGGGCTGAGCGGGCTGTAGCTTTAATCATGGTTGATGTCTGGTTATCTGTAAGTTTCTTGATACAGCGCTGGCCTGCTACTATGTTACAGACCTACAGGAGGATGAATGGACATTAATTAAACAAAAATCAGATAAGAGGAACCGCAGTGGAAAATTAAGAGGAAATGTTACCATGTTATTTAATAATAAAAAAAAAAGGCATATTGTGTAATGTTTTCTTTTATTTTTGGGGGGTTAGAAAAAGCTTCTCTCACCTCTAGGGGAAGGTAGGTGTGCTTCTGTTCCTGTCCTACTTGCAGACAGGGTAAGTGTGGATACTTGAGCTGTAGATTGTACTTCTGCTTGAAATACTGAGCTACTGTGCACTCCATGGCCTGGCCGTTCTCAAGCTGTAAGGGGAACCTGTGCATAAATGGAGAACGTGGACAAGCCACACAGAAGTCTGCATGAGTATGAATAAATAAAAAGTGAGCCTGTAAGGGTACGGCTCTCGGTACAGTTTACTCCAGTGCGTTTGCTGATGAGTGCAGGACTGCCACTTACGTCTGGTGGCTGGCAGGTCTGCGCGTGACATTGCAAACTCGATACTTCCTCTTCATCTGACCACAGTGTGTGACCTCAACTTTCAAGCCTGTTTAAAAAACACAAGAAGATTGATTACAAAACACCAACTGAAAATGCATTACTGTGTTTACCTTTAGCAGGTTTAGCAGTCGGTTGCTCTAAGGGTGTTTTGAGATCATGGCAGATATCAATGCTGACAGGCCGACTAACTGCTTTTCTTTGAGACAGAAAATTGTGCTTACACAAGAAAACCTGGCTGGAGAAAGCTCACAAGTGTGAAGAAGAAAAGTTTAATTATCCGATTCCGAATTCTGAAAAAAACATGGGAGCAGCTTCTGGAAGACTTCTGGGTGGCCCTTTGTTGTGCAATTACCCATTACAAGACCAAAACCGCATGAAGTTTCTGTGTTTTTGCTTAAAGAAAAAGTTTTTGTTTCATATTTGTTTTCCGTTTCTGCCAATTTGCGTGAATCCAAGATCTAGTTTCTGTTCCTAAGTTAACAAACGATCAGCGGTGATTTCGGCACAGCAGCGTCCGTGTCGGCACGCTTTCATACTCCATTAAAAAGGCCTCTTACAATCTCTGCAGTGACGCTAAAATCAGAAGTCGTTCATAATGCGTGCGCGTGTGTCAGCGGCCTCCCCCGCTCAGTCACATTCACAAGTCTTGTAGTGCGTTTGCTTGTTGTGTGTGCTCACCTCTTATTTCCTTGGTGAATTTGACACGCTGTGAGTCAGTCAGTGGTTTGGTCTGTTCATTGATGTTTTGGATATCAAGCACCTCGCACATGAACTCGATCACAGGCTGAGCACGGTAGAAAGCAGTAGCTGACACTGTTTATGAAAATAAAAAATTAAAAAGTTATTCAACTTATAAAATCAGTAAATGAGGAAACCTGTCCAAAGCAGTCAACACAGAAAAGCAACAGGCACCTTCAGTTTTATGAACACAACATGAGAAATTGTAATGCACCTTTATAAAGTAATATATTACGATGCTTTACCAAAATACTGACACTTAATATCTATTGCAAGGCTTTTGTTTGTAATACTTTCAACCGTCTTCCTTCCAATCATTTCTTTACAAGCTACATGTAAGACATTATTGCAAATAATATATGCAACAACAAATCGATGAAGTGCAAACTCTCGTTAGCCATTAATTTGACAGGTGAGATATGATCTGAACTCCGCACGAAGCAGCTTCACATCAACTGCACCTGGAATAACAGTTTGTTTGCCGTGTGATCGTTTCTTTAAAGTGAAGATGAAGCTGCACTGCACTCCATTTTCTACTCACATGGGTTTTACTCAAGGAAATCAATGCTTCTACTCTAATGGCATCACAACACTGGAATATACAGTTGTAAAAAGAAGCAGTTAGCGATAATAAAAACTCACTGGTCACTGTATTAGGTGAACCTTGCTAGTACTGGGGCGGACCCCTATTTTGAACTTAACTCTGGCACAGATTCAACATTCCTCACAGGTTTTGGTTCATTTTGACATGATGGCATCAACACATTTGCTGGCTGTACACCCACCACATCCCAAAGCTCTGCTGGATTTAGACTTGGTGACTGAGTACAGCAGACCTATT
>JAVDPK010001643.1:0-24231 GCA_034780415.1 Cichlasoma orientale
TATATATATATATATATATATATATATATATATATAAATTATTATTATTATACACACACACACTACATATTTACCACAAGCATATAACAGTCAGCAAAAAAAAAAAGGCATTTAATATGAATATTCTTCAGTGAAGCCTGGTGTTCAGTAGAGAGCAACAGGTATCAGGAAAATACCAAATAATTTGAGAATGATTTCCATCTTTGTCTTTCACTCTTATTATGCAAGACTCTGTGCAATGCCCATGCAATTTCATCGATTCCTCTGGCTTCTTTAAAGGTATCATTAGCTGGAAATCATCAGATGAAATCACTCAGTGATGGTAATCGGCATCAGATTCAATTATGTGAAGTCCGATGAATGCCATAATTAAGTTAGGCTGTGGAAGGGGTCCCTGTGCAGTAATATCTTCAGTGAATTGGATAAATGTGTTTCTCCACACATTTCAGTCACTGCCACCCATATAGATATAGAGCCCGAGGGACATCTTTATGTCATTTCCTTTGCCAAACACTCTAATTGTGTGTCAGTCAAGAAGCCCGCTGGTGGGGATTACATGACTGCGCGAAGTTAAGTAAAAATGGAATCAGAGAGCATTTCTAAGAAGATTTTACAGTGATTTAAATTGAAATTAATGCACAATAATGTACTATAAGATAGTATAGTATTTCTATATTACTACAAGAGATTAACTGTACTTTTTTATTTATTTATTTTATCAGTGTTGACGACGTTCAACCTCACTCAGTTTTATTTTACCAAGAAAATGTGCACGTTGACAAAAGTTCAACAGTCTGTGTTTTGATTTATATACAGAAAATATCTTTTGTTTCTGAGACTGCAGATGAAAATCATAATCCCTTGTTTAGCAATTTCTGTAAATGAGGTTAAACTCTTCCAGACTCCCCAAATGATCCCCGTGGGATTTGTCTTCAGATGTTTTGCCCTCTGTCAGCTCTCACCACTGGCTTTGAGGTTTAGTCTGGAGGGCTCGTTTTGGCCCTCGTAGGTTTACGGTTTATCTTTATTTGTGGCAAAGTGCGAGATGGGCTTTGCAGTGAGTATAACGAGACACGACACAGCAAGAAATGCACTGACTTTAGCACATTAAACACCTCACAAGTCACTGAACACATGACTCCAATATGTCTGCTGAGGTCAGGAAAAGCAACTTTTGTGTAAAACAATGGCCTGTGTGTGTAATTTGATCGTGAATATTTATATTTGACACCAGACCAGGAGAGCTCATGAAGTTTAACAACAGTGTGGGACAGTGACCGCCTGCCCCTGTAGTACTATTTTTGAAAGGAAATGAAGGAAGTACTGCATCTGTTTGTCTTGACTGGGCGAAGCAGGAACAGGAAGTGGAGGATTGGGTGTAGATTCCAACATGAAGTGAGACACTTTGATATTTGCTCTCCATCTTCAGTGTTTTTCCTCAGCAAGAAACGGCTGCATCAGAGGGTCCACAGAGAATAGCCTGGCATCAATGTTACAATATGAAGGCTTTAATATACTTTAAAATATGGAGCTTGAAATTATAATATAGCGTTTATTTTTGGACTCTACTAGAGTAGCTATATCCCATTCACTGTTCATAATACTCCTTTGTATGATGTCACTTTATGACATCATACAAAGTTTTACATTGAAATCATTATTTGAACTTTTGGCCATTTTTAATCTGTTAAATCCACCATTTAACAGTGTGTACTACATGAGAGAAAATAAGGACAAGGATAGTGGTTCATAAGGTTGCGTTATTCCATGCCTGAAAGCATCTAAATCTAGAAGTGTTTATAGATGTTCTGAATCCTTGTGAAAAAAAAAATCCCGTCCTCATAGGAATTTGTGGTGTCTTGCTCATTTTTCACTTAGAAGATGATTGCAATCACATGGAGACCCTGGTTAGTTTCACACCCAAACAGACCTGGCAAGCAGGACCCATCGCCTCTTCTTGGCTGCGTCTTAGACCCTAAAAGGACATTTCTGTTATTGTTAGACAACAGAAGAAAAACATAGTTTACTGAAACCTTTCACTTAACTCCACCCCGTGCTATAAAATCTTATTCATGCACTCACGTTTCACCTGATACTCAGTACTTCTGCTCATCAGTCATGTAGTACATGAGGGTTAGTTATAACAGACAAACTGGGATTTTTCAAGGAAGCCGGGTTTAAGCCCATTTTCACCCAGCAGCTTCAAAAGTGTGTGCTGCTCACGTGCCTCCTGATGATTGCCAGTTGTGTAGCTTTTCTCTTTTAATGTGTGCCTCCTTAAAAGCTCATTAAAGCCATCAGACAGTATGAGAAACATTCCTGTTGTCAAGCACGGAACGGGCTCCTCGACTGAGAAATCACAGCCTCTCTTCTAGCGCTGAAAAGCGGATTTATTACTTAAACCCATTTCCATAGAAAGTTATAGATTTATCGCTAGGTGTGATCACTATTATGGAATATCTCTACAACTCAACGTCAACCACAGAATATTTATGAAGGCGCTAAAATTCAAAGCACCCGTAGGCAGCCTTTCAAAGTTAGAGTGCAGACTGCAGCTGTATCATACTTAATGCAACTGCTTTCCTGAGATGGAGCATCGTGGCATGAAACTGCCTTCACTTTATGATATTCACTGATGGGACAAAACAAAAAAAGTTTAATTTATCTCATCATTTTTCAATGAGAAACACTTCGAGATTCAGTTACTCGCTTCGCTTCACAGCATGCGGTGATTCATTCAAGGTTTTTCTTTGTCCAAGGAAGAAGCTCACAGCACTGTGCTGCTCATCGGGATCCGCCAAGAGGCCAGGACACAAGTGCTTCACCTGTCCAGGAACAAGCGCTACACCCTCACCCCGGAGAAGCTCAAATGGGACAAGTTCAAGCTAACATACAAGTATTGATTTGCAGCCTGTCACACGCAAAATCTGTAGAAAAATAGGAAGAGGGAGGGCAAATATTAGTGAGAAAAGGGACCAAGATGAGAGAATGATTTTGGTTTTGACAGGAAAATACCAAGATGGAATTTAATGCAGCTCTAGAGATCTCGGACTGTAACTACAGCTGACGTGGGTTAGCTGCACTTCAAAACCGATGAGTGAGATACATTATCTAATCTCAGTCACTGCGTGCACTGAAATGTGTTTGTCAAACCACCAAAAGCTGGTCTGAATTCTCATCTGACTATGAACACTGTAAAACCGTGACCACATAGGGGACTTTGAAACTCACGCTACAGTCGCTTGGCTTCGAAAGAGGTGGACTGAGCTGCATTAACTGTCAGGAGATCCAGTGACTTTATTCATTCTGGAGCTGTAAAAGGATCCACTAATGGGAAGATTAGATTGAGCTAAGGGAGCTCCAGAAACCGTTGGTGGATGGCAGACAAAAATGTAGAAAGACAGCCAAATTTAAGTAAGTTGGATGGTATCAACAATTTATTAAGTAGTATTAATGCCTGTCTAACTGAGATATAAGAAACTATCACGTCTCAGTAATGGAGCTGTGCTTGTGGGAATTCTGGTGTGTCTGAACAGTAGCTATTGTGTTTTGGCAGATTCCTCAGCTGCAGAGGAATGTGCTGAGGGACGACTATTAACTACACGATGCTGTTGTTTCTGAGCAGGTTGCTCTCCTTCCCGACAAAGCTGATGAATGCCAGCGACACACGTCGGGGAATCGCCAAGGCTTTTGGCATGTGGAGCGACGTCTCGCCGTTCACCTTCAGAGAGGTGCCAGCTGACCAAGAAGCAGACATAAAGATCGGTGGGTGCTCTGCATGTGGCCGCGTCTCTCTCCGCAACAGATGTTCCTTGGCTCCGAGCACCAGGCTTTGCCGTCACCGCTTCTCCCTGCTGTCATCACCAAAATGTCTTTGTCTCATTAACTCACACTATTGCGACTATAATACCAAGCACGCTTCATTATTCAGCACGCTTCATAATTCTAAATAAAATAAATATATAAATGCTTAACAACTTCCAGACATGTCAGCTTGTGGTGAAATGCCCTAAATTCTGCTTTATCTGCCCCTTTGGGTGCAAACTCCAGGGTCTTGCGTAAATTCTCAGTGAGTGAGAGGAATGTTTGTCATCCCGTGGGTTCTCTTTTGTGATTCATCATCTCCCTGCTACAGTCTACATGGAACAGAAATAATGGAGCGAGGGCTTCCCTCCTCAGCTCTGAGCTTTTTCTCTCTCTCTCTCTGTGTTTTGGCAGGCTTCTATCCCATCAACCACACAGACTGTTGGCAGTCCCACTTGCACCATTGTTTCGACGGCACCACGGGAGAATTGGCTCATGCATTCTTCCCGCCAACAGGCGAGATCCACTTTGACGACGACGAATATTGGATTCTGGGAAACATGCGCTTCAGCTGGAAGCAAGGCACGCATCTTTATTATGTTTGTTGAAACTTTTAATATGTCGTGCATCAAGTAATGAATCCAGCAGGCGCCGAGCTGAGCTCGGGGGATGCACATCAAAAACAAAAATCAACTGTCTTTCTTGCAGGATTTTGGCTGACAGATCTCGTCCATGTGGCGGCTCACGAAATCGGCCACGTCCTGGGACTCATGCACTCCATGGACCCGAAAGCTTTAATGCACCTGAACGCAACTATGACAGGGCGCAAGCTAATCACACAGGATGAGGTGTGGGGTGTGCACCGTCTCTACGGTTTGTTCACAGTCCCTATGTTTCTCACTTCTCTCACACAAATATTAAAGCTCTTCTTTTGGTACTTTTATAACACGTTTATAACAGACTTATATAGTATTGATGACACTTTGAAATTCATCCCAAAGGCTTTTGAATGAACAAGGCCAAAAGAGCAAATCCTGTTCTCCTGCTGGGATCAGGCTGCATGATGAGCCCGATGGCCCGACATGACAGGCATGGCAGCCTCTGGAACAAAAATGTGCACTGAGTGTCGAGTAATATTTCACAGGGGCAGAAAACTGATGCAGCATCTGGGAAGCCTCTCGACAGCCTGACAGAAAGAGCAGCAGGAGAAATCCTTCTTTCGCCCAGTTTGACAGGTTCGACAACAGATTCCTTGATGCTGTTGTTAAACATGCCAAAAGGGAAATAGAAACGATGCTGGTGCTGTCAGATTAAACGACGAACTTCAGTCTTGACTCCAACTTGCCTTCAACTGTGTCTGTTCTGCAAGGAAAGCTGTTAATGGGCGCAGTCCAGCATTTCTGTGGGTCACTTCAGGGTGCAGATTTTAAGATTTAAGCGATGGCCCAATCAGACAGTTTCTCAAAATGCAAAATGATTAAGTAATCTGATCCCAGCATTAGAAGCATCTAGATCCACCTGTAAAGATCCACTAATGCAAAATCTTTGATGCATTTTTGGTCAAAACCAACCAAAACGTAGACCACACTGTTTGCCTTTGATGATTGACACTGAAAGCCAACGTGGCATTAATGAATACTGTATAAACTGCTCATGAGTCATCATTAGCGTGTATTATGGTGAGTCATTTTCATTGGCATAAAATCAGATGGGAGGGGATCCAAATTCTTTTGCTTGACTAAGAGCTGCTGTCTGATCCTCCTCCTCCTCACTTCATCTCTCCCCACTCCTCCAGGATGTTTGGATCGTCTATTCATCTGTCCTGCCTGGGCTCGGAAAGGCTATTGCGAGAGCAAGCGCAAACTGATGCAGAAGCACTGCCCCTCCAGCTGTGATTTCTGTTATGGTAAGACGCAGCAGCAGCAGTCTGAGGGGGGAAAAAAAAAAGAGAAAGTTTTCTCTCAATTGAGCAGCACAAGGAGCTGCTGTGAACCGTTTGCCAATGGAGCAACGGGAGCCAACAGGTCCAGCCATGCAGAGCTGCGATGGAGGTTTTCAGGAGTCTGATTTGTAGGGAGATTACAGTTAGCACTGGAAGAGTTTGTGTTTTATTTCTGGAGAATGGCAGCGTTTCAGAACACTCGCACAGCAGGGCTGGTACCTGTTCACCGCTGTCTGCTTTTACACCAAGTATGACACATCAGCAAACAGACGGCCCGGGCCTCTGTAGGTTTATTGTGGGATGCTCTGGTGCTGAGATCTCCTTTTGCACAACAGGAAATGGCTCAGTTTAACCATCACAGCCCATAGATTGTTGTGGCTTTCTGAGATTTTGTCAGCAACAGGGGACAGTGTGGAGAGAGGCAAGAGGATACGATTCCTGGCTCACAGTAATCTGTTCCTCATTGTTGATTGGGAGACGTTGTACGGCTGTGGAAAATTCCTGAGTGACTCCAAACCGCTGGAATTTCAGACTGTGGCTTGAGGGTTAGAGACACACAAGGTCAATTTGGATTTTTGCAGCATTAACGAGAACGACTGTTTTTTAGTCAGACTTTGAGCTGATCACAAGGCGGCCTGTTGCATTTGTCAAAAACCAGATGGGAGAGATTATACCGATATGACAGGCACACCACCAGCAGGTTAGCATTATGAATGCCTGACGTGATAAGGTTTTCATCAAGAAGTCTGACTATAATCAGAATTTTGGCAAGGTGTTTGTGAAGGCAGGGGCGTTTCACAAACACGTATTATCTAGATATTTGATAATAAATAAATAAATAAATAGTGCAGTCTCTGTTAGGGTGCAGGGCTGAGATGTATTAGATTAAAAGATGCACTGCACAGGAATCTGAAAATTGTTTTCTATGAACTGTTTTTGCCAAGTAAAACATTCTAGCATCAAAAATATACTTATGTTGAATCAGCTTTAAAAGATTATGTATTCATTAGTGTAAATCACTTTAATGCTGCAGCTAGAGAAGATATTAATTATGTCTTGTCGGGTAGGTTTACCTACAATAATGCAGCGTATTAGCAGATTTCTTATTTAAAATATTAATAAGTAAAACTTTAAAAATAAATGTAATGAGTAGAAGTAGAAAGTAGAATAACTGTGCAAAAGTCTTGAGTCAGCCCTCATTTCTTTATATTTTGCTTCCATAGAGCCAGACTTTCTTGTGCTTTTTAAGGTAGTCTTCAGCAACAGTTCTCCGGCTTTCTGGAGGTCTTTCAATGTTTTTCTTTAGACATCGGCTGCTTTTTCACTCATTTTCAGTCCACTCCTTGTACCTGACCATTTTCAAAGGCATGTTTGTTTGCCTGTTAAGCCACTTAACACTGACCTATGAATCATTCAAGCATTAAAAGGCACCTAACTCAAAGGACGAGCCAGTGTTGTGTATGTATGTAGCAGACAACTTAGCAGTCTGTCAAAAAAAAACCAACAATTTTTTCCATTCCTTTATTTGAAGCTAAAGATAAAACATTTGACAGACATAAAATAGTATTTTTGCATCAACAAGGTGATTCCCAAAGAGGTATTAGCCAAAAACTTGGCATATCTTGGACCTCAGTTTTATTGAAGCAGTGTGGGGTCATCTTTAGAGAGAACAGAACAAAAGGCAGCCAACATCCAAAGAACAGCTTTGATTGTCCTTCAAGAAGCCTGGAGAACTATTCCTGAAGAAGGAAGCTGCCTCAGAGAGCTCAGGCTGTGTTGGAGAATAAAGGTGGTCACACCAAATGTTGACTTTCAAGCTTGTTAGAATTGTACAAACTCTGCTTTTGCCTTATGGACTGTATTTACATATATGATTGCACATTTCAATAAATTGCTGCACCTAGTTCAGATTTTCCTTCCGGACAGACCGCTGTGTGAGGAAAGGCTGTGACAGCTGGAGACAGTGAAAGAAACTGAGGTTTACGGTCATCACAAATCTCTTAGTTCCTCATAGATCGGGGGAGGGGACATTTATTTCATACAGCCACACTAACTTAAAGTAAGCCAAGAGCTGTGCGCTGGCTAGATAAATGGAAACATAGTTACAGGTTACAGTGATTTAATTACCAATATTCCAGTAAAACACGCTGATGAACACACTGCACGTGTATGTCCTAGATCATCGTCGTATGGTAAAGAACACTATAAGTTTTGATCATTGCATTTCTTGTTGTCGTGCAACAGCTCCAAGTGTTTCCTTTCCATCCTCTTCAGAATTCCCTTTCCCAACCGTGGCTCCCACCCCGGCTCCCCCAAGAACCAAACACAAGCTGGTCGTCGAGGGCAAGAAGCTCACATTTCGTTGTGGGAAGAAAATAGCATCAAAGAAAGGCAAAGTACAGTGAGTGCCTCTCTGTCTAACATGTTATCAGTTTACCTGACTACAGTGATGCTACGGTATGATGTTGCTGAGCATCTGACTCCTGTTTCAGCTGGTACAAGGACGGGGAGCTGCTGGAGTTCTCGCACCCGAACTACATCTCACTGAAAGATGACCATCTTACTATAGTGGCCAACGCCATCAACGAAGGCACGTACACCTGCATCGTGAAGAAAAAGGACAAAATTCTCACTAACTACTCGTGGAGGGTACGCGTGCGCTTCTGAAGAACACCCCAAACCCCTCTGCACACTGAACAGGACATGTTCACATAGATGGTCACCAGGAGACCTCACTCACTAGGGCACATACTAGTATTATTATAATTATTATTTTTTATAATGTCCTTCCTGTATCCACTAAGAATTGTTGACTATCTTTGTGTAAATGCGTTTTCATCTGTGCAAAGAATAAACGCTCTGTGACAGGTAATATTTCTGTGGAAAATACTACCTGACTGTTTGTGGCAGACGCTGCGGTTTGCATTTTATTTGGTGATGAAAGTTCTGTGCAGCCCTGTCAGCTGTTTGGGACGATGACGTCACTCTGGATTAATCAAGTCTGGACTTCTTCTAAAGCTCGTGCAGCTAAGGCAGCGACAGAGTCCAAGGCCACCCACGGGATTCCTCTGAAAAATAGGGACTAATTAGTTGCACAGTCGTACTGTAACACATTAGATATTAGCACTGTTGGAGAACTCACCACAGCCTTCTACAAAATGTCCCCAATGTGTCTTTTTATGGAGCTGAAAAACTCACAGAAGCCCTTGATTTAGATGCATGCCATTCAAATAATTTACACACTGACCAAAGTAAGCTACTAAAGCCAGAACAAACAATGTTGTCTACAGCCTTTGGAACCATTTGGACCTTAAACCGCATATGGAACACCTCAGACGTCTAGCTTACTTTACTAGCCGCACACTGAAGCCAGGAGTCTGCCTCCAGAGACGGAGCAGTCAGTTCCACTCGCAGCTCTTCTTCCAAGCTTATTCAACACATCAGGTGTAATAATCTGCAGAAGGGGCTCTGGTGGGTCCAGGGGATAGATAAAACTGATTAATGAATATTTCCATTTAGTGCTGGCTCAGTACCTGTTGCAGTGAAAGCAGCGAGCGGTCCTGCAGGGACCTGAGCTGCACTGTTTATTTTTCTTTGGCTTGAAATCAAAGAATTTATTGGTTTAATTCTGAAGTCACAGAGTCATTTAAAAACAAAGGCAAAGCCAGTCCCCCCCCCGAAAGAACAAAATACTGAGACAAAGTGTGCAGTGCAAGGGATGACATCACTTTTGGACGGCAGCTACCAAGCTGGTTTGAAGGCTGGATGTCTTTTAGGCTCAACTTCCCTTTATTTTTTTCCTCCTTTGGCAGTGTGCACTTGTGTTTGCATAGCTTGGACAGAGTTTATAAATATAGGGAAAAAAGGCAGACAAAACAAAGTTTCAAACTTTATTTCTAGCAAAAACATCAGTTCCCTGTCATCAAGAGAGCTGACATTCCCATTTAACTTCCAACATTATCCTGGATGGAACATGCAGCAAATGCTGCATCATTATACAGTAGCTCAGGCAGCCAGGAAATACCAACCATTTATAAACTCTGGTCCTCGCTCATGAAATATAAAAGGGAAAATAAAAGTCAAACATGAGAGCTACACGTTTGAATAGATTTATGGTTGTTTCTCCTCTTCAAGAGCTAAAATGGTCACATTTCAACTGGTTAAATGGCTTAAAAAACTGGAAGAGGGGAAATTCAACAGGTTTGAGCCATCAGTCTTGCTGTGAGACAGTCTTGACTATGTGGTAACAGTTGCAACTGATCAGATACTGATCTGTCCTAAAGCTGTAAACCAGTGATACCATCTGGTTCCAAACCCAAAAAGAAAAAAGAAAAAAAAAGTCCCACAGTTCTTTGCTTGACATCTTTCTTACAGGCAGGCATCCTGCAGTTTCAGGCTCAGAACTTGAGGCTGAACCCAGGGCCGACTGCAGATGCCCCCTGATTGCTGGTTGTCAGGTGGAAGCCAGTGTCTTTCAGGTCATCATCGCCCTACAGAGATAATGGAAACACTGTTGGTATGGTTTAAGCAAAAGCTGCAGTTCACCACACATTTGAAATCTTGTGGTTGCACTTCTTACACATGTATTACAAAGCTGATCGATATTATTTTATTACTCTAGTTAACTTTGAAAACCAATAGCCTGAATTTAATGAAGCACTTGATTTTGATTCCAAAAGCTGTGAAGGGAACATGATTATTAACATTGGATATTATTCTTATTATTAGTCTTAATAATTTTTTTCCCTCACCATGACAAGAATAAAACAAAGATAAAAAATACATTTGTCATGGACTAATTGGCACGTAACGTAGCAAATACCAACACCTAATTCCACTGAAAAATCTCAGTAGTGGCCTTAAGTGTCTGTGTGAGTAGGACCACTGTTGAAAACATTAGGAACTAAAAGGTGCTCATCATGGAAAACACAAGGAGGAAATACGCGGACACAAAGCAGAAGCCTGTAGGTCTGTAATCTATTTAGCACAGGCAGCATTTAGAAAGACTGGTAGCTGTGTGTAATGGAGAAAGTGGGGCCTAATGTCCTTACCAGGTGACTGTAGCCCAGGCCTCCCTCGGGTGGACGAGGACTGGTGCCTCTCTTCACCCTCTGTTGCTCGCTCTTAGCCGGCCAGGTGGGGAACATTGAGGGGTCGATGGGGAGAGGCGTCTCCCTGAAGTACTCGTGTTTGAGAGCCTCGTCTGATGTGATCCTCTTACTGGGACAGTAGGTGAGGAATCTGGAAATCAATCAATAAGAAAGTTCACATTGATGTGTTTTAGCAATGTTTCACCATAGAATAGCTGTGTGGACAGAACTTCATTTTGAATTGATTTTGTTAAAGAAGTAGCCTGCCAGACCACTCAGCAGCTGCTCTCACCTCAATTCTTTTCTCTACAATTCAAACAGGTCTGCCTTTTAGCTTAATGAAGGCCATTTCCCCAGTTGGAAAACCAATCAGGGCTCTGTAGGCAGGATTAACCATGAAGGAGTGATCTTTCTGTGCCAAGGCCAGAAAAATAGTGACAAGAGCGAGCCAACAGAATGACGCAAGCATGGACGGGATTGACGCAGCTCTACAGGTTAGCAGCACCTCGCCAGCCAATACCATTAACCACTTCTGAGTAATCAAGGTTCTGCCCGCTCCGATGGTTGTGTTTAATGTGGACATTTGAGAATTAAAAATAAACTGATGTTTACTTTAGGAGGTCACAATAGGTGACTGAGAAACCATCCCATCCATCCATTTTTTCCCGCTTACCCTGTTCAGGGTCGCGGGGGGGCTGGAGCCTATCCCAGCTGTCATGGGTGAGAGGCAGCGTACATCCTGTACAGGTTGCCAGCCTGTCACAGGGCCAACACAGAGAGACAGACAACCATTCACACTAACATTCACACCTATGGCCAATTTAGAATTAACAATTAACCTAACCCCACTAAATGCATATCTTTGGACTGTGGGAAGAAACCGGAGTACCTGGAGAAAACCCACAGAGACATGAGGAGAAGATGCAAACTCCAGAATGAAAATACTGGCACATGACACAAGCTGAGTAGAAATATCTATTAAAAGGCACCTAATATGTTTTCTTTATTTTCTGCCATATAGTTATTGTTACAGTGGTGGATTCTCATGAAATAAGGCCAGAGTTCAAAAAGAAAGTAAGCTTATGTTCAAAACCTAAAGCTTCGGGCTCCTCTAAATGCTCTATTTCACACTTTTTTCTACTCTTGGCTCTGTATGTCATAAAAAATGGATATTCCATGGATATTGGTTTTGAATGCATAAGCCCCACGCACCTGATTGTCAACCTGTTTTTTTTTTTTTTTAATGAGTGGAATCCAATCAGATGTGAGACGGCCTAAAGGGCGCTGAAAACCAGTTCAGACAGGATGAAATTACAGGCTGCACAAAGTCCCAGTATAATATAAATAAGGATTATTCTGAATTGTTAATCATGCAAAGCTACTCCACAAGAGTCAAAGAATAAAAATTCACATCTGGAAATGAGAATAGGTCACTTTTAAGGTAAGAAAAAAGTGCTTCAGTGTATAACAGGCCCTGTGGTGAAACCAGACCAACAATCTGAACACAAGAGGCAGTGCTGACACCAGGGGTCAGAGTGTTTCTGCAAAACAGTCCTGATTATACATGACAGGAGCAACACAGCAGAATAGAGCGCTGCTCGATTGCAATAATTGGCTTTCAGACTAACTGTGTCTGAGTGGAATCCTCCCCATGTGAGCGCAGGCCTTGTGACAACTTAAAGAAAAGATTTTACAAAACCAATTATCTCTAGTTTTATGTGAGAGGGAACCTGCGGAAAGATTACCGGTCTAATGCTCACCACTTGTGTCCAACTCACTGTTTTGTTATGGCATTACAAAAATGTGCACTCTTCCTGCACCTGTAAGCTTGTTCCTCCTCTTGACTCTCAGGATCCAGCTGCTTTTTATTTGAGCACTACAGTCCTATTTATACACATACACCAGGTAATGGAAACAAATTATCTAACAGGATAGAAACAGGACAGGAAACAAGCAGTATTCTGGCTCTCTGGGAGGACTAAAATCAGTATCTCTTAACTACAACATGTTGAAATAGTAAACGCACGGCAGGTTAAAAAATTGTGTCGAAACCTCAGGTTGGACCCTGAATCTCAATTTTCAAATGCTTTCATACACAGGGGAGGTGTGATATTGCAAACAGGTCTGCAATGTCAATCTGCCAGAGTGCATCTCCAAACGTCCTCTGTACTGCTCTATTGTGAGGCTTTTCAAACAGCACTTGTCTGTGTTTTGACCTGCTGAGTCTGAACCTGAGTAAATGCTCTAAGTACCCTGACAGCTGAGCGGTTTCAGCGATTCCGGATGGGAGCCAAACTTCCACCGAATCGTGATTCCTCAGGCAGCACAACAGACATGTTGTTACCATCCTCTGCAGCTGTGAGCGAGCTGAGCAGCATGGTTTTGTCATTTACAGGTGTAGAGACAAGCTTCTGTGGGTGGGTAAATATCTGAGAGGTTTGTCTCTGCTCTGTGCAGCTGCAGAACAATGCTGATCTTTGGAATGTGAGAGAAAGAATTATGAAGCCATCACTGATTTTCCGTATTAAATGTGTGTTTTCTAAAACATTTTCCTGTACTGTGGAGCATCTCCATGGTGAGTGCGTGTGTGTGAAACGGAACAGGGGGATGGAGCTGGACTCCTGCTGGGATATATCCACTACTGCTGTCATGTTTTAAGAAAGCTTGCCAGAACTGCACTGACTGAACAAAAAGCTGTGGAAAGAGTAACAGAATTTAACAGGATAGAAAAGAGTTCATCCAAGTAAGGCAATTTCCACTGTAGGAGCCATGCTGATTGTTACCTAATGCATGCTCTTCATCACTGTATAACACTGATATGTATTCTCTCAAGACTGGAAAAGCCATAAAATATTTTAACTATGTGGGACTTATTATATACTTTCACTTATGCTCTAAATTAAGTCCACTGACAAGTACCTTAAAATGGCTAATTTGTCCCGTATTTCACTTTTTTTCTTCACATGGTGTCTTTATGCTTTATTATCTTTATGAATCTGTATCTTTTGAAAACACAGTAACAATAGCTGGACTGCAGTGCAGTGTGTCTTATGCATAGAGGAAAAGAGTCTTTATAAATCCTACTTGTTCATGAGGTCAAAGCCTTGGTCTGACAGCAGTGCTCCAAAGCGCTTTCGCAGGTTGTTGTAAGGGTACTCTGTGAAAGTCATCTTCTTCACAGCGGGCAGCTCGCTGTAGCCGGGCCAGATCTTCTCACTGGGTGACCCTAGATCCTAGAGTCAACAAACATGAGTCAGCAGACATACTTTTAGTCTAAGATGGATATGAGATATTCTCAGTTTGGCTGATGTATTCAATAAGCGCAGACATGGCATCCGGCCAGACCAGAGTGCACTTCAAAACTTTAACTGATCACTGGTAAAGGCTCCAACATGGGAGGCGCAAATGACATCACTCCATACTACTGTTATGCCTTATTTAGGTCATTTAACAAAAGTTATAACTTCATCGTCTGGATTGACGTCTACCAATGGCTCCACCCTGTGGCTCACTGCAGAACTGCATTCTGACAGGAAGGTTCACAGGCAGTGAACAGAAGAGCTTTAAACATTAATAGTGACAATTTACCTCATTTTATAAGCACAAATGAGCACATTTACCTTGAAAATCTTGTTAATTTGGTCAATTTCAGATTTTCCAGGGAAGAGAGGCTTCTGGGTGAGGAGCTCGCCAAATATGCAGCCCACTGACCACATGTCCACAGCTGTGGAGTATTCCTGCGGAGAGAAGAACAAACACAGTGGCAGTCCACAGAAACATAAAGTAGACAGTCCGCCTGGCACGTTTCTCCTGGAGTTTATGTGAAAGTGGATGCACACTGACAGGTTGCTGGGCCTCTGCCGTCTGACAGCATAAATCATACACTCTGAAACTCAAACAGCATTTTGTGGTATTTGGTATCTTACAAGCCAAATGCTCCACAGATGCTGTCCTCTCTTGGAGATATATCTTTGGGTAAAACAATCAGTCAGGATGATGTAACCATCCTCTATAAAAAGATACCACTTTAATGTCTGCAGTTTCAGCTAGTGCATTCACGATTCACTAGATTCCTGCAGTGTGTGAACTTGAACTCGCACCTTGGCTCCAAGCAGCAGCTCCGGTGATCTGTACCACAGGGTCACCACCACAGGAGTGTAGGGCTTCAGGGGCGAACCGTACTCCCGGGCTAAACCAAAGTCACCAATCTACAATCGAAGACAGATGGGGGGAAAAAAATCGAGTTTGGGCTGAAGAACAGTGTCTCAGAATTAAAGGAGGTGTTTATATCAAAATCATCTGGCCTTTAAAAAGGAGCTCAAATCATTCTAACAGGGAAAGTCATATCCAATTTGAAAAAATTACACAATCGAGTGTAAGTCATATTACCTACTGCCAATATGCATAAAATTCACACTGACAAATGTCTGTAAAAATCTTGTTTATTTACACATGGCCCCAGTCTTCACTGCACTTTGCCAGAAATTCATGCTCCAATTGAATTCTAGTAATCGTGTTGTTTATGCAACTCATGCTGCTAGCTTTGGGGAATCATGAAAAGATGGATTAAAGGAATCACTTTTTGGACCTTCTCCACCACTATGTTAAAAAAACAAAAACATTTAGTGGAGACAATATTTAAGAATCACATCCAGATTTTAAGGACTGTAACTCATCTAGTGACTTTTTTCTTAGGACAAGTGATAACCTAATTATCAATATCTAAGGTAACCACAAAATTAGCCCCTCTGAGCGAGAGCTGCTGTCCTGGCATACCTTGAGGATACCCTTGTGACTCAGCAGCAGATTGGACGTCTTCAGATCACGGTGAAGAATCCAGTTATCGTGGAGGTGTCGGACTCCTCGGAGCAGCTGAATCATCAGAGTCTTTACTTCTCCTGAAAGAGAGGTAGCATATTTAACAAGAGGTTTTAATGGGGTGGAGGCGATACCTTCAGTGATAAACCCAGAAACATTAGATCTCACGTGCTACTAAAGTCAGAAAAACATTGTGCAACTTTTCACACACAGAGAGGAATGGATTGAACTGCGTAAACATTACCTGGCAGGAAAGGCTGCTTCATGGTTTCCATCAGACTCTTCAGGTCATGTTCTACATAGTTCATCACGATGTAGATCTTGTCCATATTGCTTCCAACAACTATTTCCTGATAAGAAAAGACTAGATTTATGTACAAGTCTTTAGCAGATACTGTAATCAGCAAAATACCAATAGCTAAGTAAACATTACAGCGTTCTCTTACCCTTACTGTGACGATGTTTGGATGTTGAGCTTTCAGAATTGTATTAATTTCTCTTAAAGATGTGATAGGAAAGCCCTCCTTCTCCTTCTCCATCTTTAGCCGTTTCAGGGCGACAATCTCATCTGTGAGCATGACACCATCATTAGTGCTCTGTGAATAAAGCCACCTGAAGAGCCTAAAATCAACATGTTTCTTCTCATACCGGTCTTTTTATCCTTGGCTCTGTACACCACACCATAGGTTCCCTCCTCTATGCGGTTCAAACACTGAAACTCCTCAACACTGCGGCAACCCTGAATACAAAATACAAGCCAAGATTATAACTGATAATTGGCCAGAGATGATAATATATAGATGAATAATTTGTGGCTTATATGGATGATGTGCAGCATTTGCGTCACCCTGACCTGTAAAGCCGGCAGATATTTGGGCAGCTCCTTTTTTAGCTCCACAGGTGAGATTGGGGGGGACTCTGGGACGTAGTTCTCTTCTGGAGTAGGGGAACGAGAATGAGTTTGAGAGTGAGGGGTGGGTTCGCCCTCTCCTGCTTCTTCTTCTTCTTCCTCCTCCTCCTCCTCTTCCTCTTCCTCCATGTCTTCACCACTCTCTTCGGAGTCATGGTCAAAACGGGACTCTGGCACTGTGGGGTGAAGGGGAAAGTTCAGATTTGCTGAAGGAAGTTCATTTAATTAAGCTGTGTTACAATTTAGACTTGGCCTGGTCACTATTTTCACACAGCAGCTCACCAGGCTCAATCTATCTCAATTCACAGATTAGAGCACATAAAACAATAAGTATGACCTTCACCACAATTTGAGTGAAGATCCATTAGGGGTCTTCATTGTGTGCTAGTTTGATTAAAGTCTGACCAATACTCTATGAAGATGACTTCATGTCATCAGCTTACCAAGTAAAAACCTTGCTCTTTAGACAATAGTGGATATGACTGCCTTTGCCACAAGAGATAAATCACAACTTATCCAAATATCCTTCCTGCTCTCGCCGCCGGCCACAGGCCAACATTTAAATTATGCTTCCTGGTTCTTAATAATGTCTAGTTAGAACAGCACATAGAGTAACTAAGCAGACATAACTGGTGAATCTGTGGTTTACTCGCCTGCAGGTATGTGATTTCCATTTTCCCTCTCCTCTTCAAAGTCTTCCTCCGACTGCTCATCCTCACTCACGTCCTCTGAAAGGAAGAAAGACGCTTTGATGAACTTCTCATGCCAGACTTGACACAGCCGCACTGGTAGAGCTGCTAAATTTTGTACCTGCACTCTGCTCAGACCGTCCTGAGCCTGAAAGAGACTCCTCCTCTTCTTCCTCTTCACCCTCACTCTGGCTGCTGGACTCCTCTTCATCTTCCTCGTCATCCTCCTCTTCCTCAGAGGCAGATCCTGATGCTAAATGAAATGAATAAGATAAAAGACCAGTTAAAAAAGAAAAAGAAAGAAACCTGAAGCAAATCAACTGCAAATCTAAAATTGCTGAGCTGTCCTAGAGTAATGAGCTGTGGTGGTGATTTGTTGTCATCCTATTTATCTGATTATCATCAGATGTGAAGTCTTACCAAAGGAAGTTTAACCATTTAAAGAACATCCCTATGAATATTAGTCATAGTCATCTGACTGAGCCATCTGCTGATTGCTAAAAATGTAAGTTACAACTTTACTTACCCAGGGAAGATTCTGCAGTGCTGGTCTTCCTTTCATTATCACTGATGTCCTGCAGATCAGCAAGCAGATCTTTGTTCTCAGGCTTCTCCTCCTTTGATACTGCAGAATAAAATATAGTATAAGCTACAGTGAAACTTTAACAGTCTCTTAACACTCAACATAAATGGGCAAAAATGGCATCAATAAAAAAACATGAGAAACTTAAGCTCACATGCACTTTTCCGTGGTTCACCGTGATCAGACCTATCCCGGGAAACATGCGCTGGACTACGGCTGCGGTGACTTTGTTTTGGCTTGTCATCATATTCCTCAGGGAGCATCCGGTGGTGAGATGGCACTTTAGATGAGAAAACAATCTGTTAATCACTGCTGCAGGTTTAACCTCACAGTTCACAAGGTCTAAAAATCCAAACCTGTCAAGTAACAGTTTGACATTTTGGGAAATGTGCTTACTTGTGTTAATTTCCAGAGTTGCATGAGAATATAATTGTGATTCTTGTTCTGTGTTCAAATTACACAGCTGGAGAGGAAAGCGTGTTTAGTTACACTCACTGACCTTCTCGTCGAGTCCCTCTTTCTTTGCGTCGCTCTTCCGCCCTTCTCTCCCGATCTTTTTGCTCTCGTTGCTCTTTTTGCTGTTCCCGGAGCTTTCTGTCACGCTCACGCTGACGCTCAAGCTGCTCCAGCCGGTCCCTGTGATCCAAAAAAAACCCAGCAGAGTCCACTGGAGGTCTGTTTGGATAACCCAAAGTTCACTCTTGTCACTGCTTTCTTTAGTTTCTTCAAATGGACAGTGATTAAATGTTAACTTGAATCATTTATGTTGATGTCTTGATATAATTCTTTAAAAAGTACACCACATGTAAAATTATAGCTAACTTTTTTTTTAACATTCTGGCAAGAAAATTATATAGAGAACATAATCAACAGCAGCTCAACAAAAGCAGTTGTTCAAACACTGATTAAACCAGTTAGAATTCACTATGTCAAAGGAACAAATATATCAGTGACTAATTGAACTGACATAAGATAATTTATTGCTTTCTAAGGTTGGTGCTCACCTCTCTCTACGTGAATGAGCTCTGGCCTGTTCCCTTCTTTTTTGCCTCTCCCAGTCTCGCCGAGCTTTGTCTTCTTCCCAATGACGTTTCCTGCGATCGCTCTCTCGCTCTTTCTCTTTATCTTTGAGCCGTGCATGTTTTCCTGCTGTGTAAGTAACAGACAGATGTCAAAAAACAGCCCTAAACATAACATATTCAGCTGAAAAACATGTGAATGAGAGCTCCCACACCTCCTTCAGC
Organism: Cichlasoma orientale; assembly: GCA_034780415.1. Classification (NCBI taxonomy): domain Eukaryota; kingdom Metazoa; phylum Chordata; class Actinopteri; order Cichliformes; family Cichlidae; genus Cichlasoma; species Cichlasoma orientale. The sequence goes on from JAVDPK010001643.1 coordinate 19,081, forward strand.
AGAGTGACTGCGATGACGTCTTTTATCTTTTCGCTTCTCCTCCTTTCTGTGGTGAGATTTGTCCTTCCTTGCTATTTGCTGTGGAGGCTTGATTGCTAGTGATTCGTCTTCTTCTCCTCTAACAAAAACATAAAGACAACATTGTGAGCAGAGATGCACCGATTCAGATCCAACAGACTACCTATAAGTCACTAATCTGCTGCTATTTTATATTTATATTATACTGTGTGATATTATATTGTCTTTTGCTCTTCCCTAATCTTTTAGCCATTTTATCATATTTTGTATTGTATTTTTTTTATGTTATGTTACTGCAAATTTCATAGTACTGGCTTTGCTGTATAATGACAATAAAGTGAACTGAATTGAATTTTTCCAGCAGTTTTGAGCTGTTATAACTTTATAAGTACTTATTACAACTAACCTGCACTTTTAGTTATTTAACAGAGAAAGGCAAACACACCATGTTATAGCAGCTCATGTTGGTAATGTACACCAACAGCTCACTTTACCCACTCAGTTTTTCCCCACAATTCCAAGTACCTGTCCTCTGTTGAATCTTCCCGTGTGTACGGGGAGTTACGAATTGTTATTTCCATTCTTTGATCCCGTAGTTCTCCTTCCTCCGGAGTGTCTCGTTTGGCTTCCCGATCATCCGCCTGTGACACAAGGCCCTTTGTGAACTGGGCAAGACAAGAAGTGCAGAATTTGTGGTTAAAGCCAAAGAAGTGTCATTGAGTGTAAGAGGGCTAACATAGAAAAGACAACATTTGAGGATTTAGCTACTGCACTAGTGTTTACAGGCCTAAATTAATTAAGACTATATTCTATCTCTACTCATTTATACTATAAAACAAAATGTGGGTTTTAACATAAAAATAAAGACACCTAAGACATGAATTCACAATTTTTTTTCATAGCACTCAGTGTCAGCATGCATGTGTAACACAAGTTGTACATCAGATTTGAGATACTTTACATTTTTCTGGCGCTTCGGATCTGTTTTCTCTTGCAATTCTTTTCTGCGTTTCTTCTCTAGTAAGATTTCATCAAGAGTTTTTACTTTCCAGGTGTCTTTTTCGTCCCCCATCGGCGTCTGCTCTCCACCGCCTGCTCTGCATCACAAACACACACACAGAGGACAGGGGTTCGCTGCAGTCACTTCACCATAGCTTTGTTTGAATCATGTAGAGTAACGCTTACACAAACCAAACAAACCAACAGAGTTAACAAACGTCCAAAACAGAAAAGGGCATACCACCTGTTAGTCACTGCTGTAACTTACCATTCATTTAAATTAAGATCAACGCTACAGAACTGCTGTGGGGCTGTAATGTGAGCCACACTTAGTAAACTCCGCTCTGCTTTCATGAATGTGTTTGCAGAATTACCAATGAGAATTAGATTGGAGACACTTTAAATGAGCATTAAAAAATTCTTTCTAGAGTAACACAAGAAACTAAAAAACTGAGGATTTCCCCGTTAAACTGGTGGCCATAACTTATATTGATTAAATTAAAAAAACATCATCCTTAACAATTGTTTACACGCCGTTTACGGTCATTGAGCAGCGTGCTGGAGATTTATAGAGTTGCTAAGTCGTCAGTCATGTTTACAACTTTCGTATATCAGAGACTAACTCAGTTCTTAAGTCTTCAGTGGCGACAGGCATGAGGCAGTGGAGCCCAGGTGAGGACTAAAAGCGCAGCTTTACAGTAGCAGTGACATTGCTAAGCTAGGGCAGTTACACAGATAAAGGTGGCCCCAAAACTAAAACACACAGTCTGCAGTTTGTAGGGCAGCAACATGTGCCAGCAACATGCGCAACACAGTCAAAAAGCGAATTATGGTTAAGCCAGAATAAACTAAAGCGGCCGATGCTAACAGGCTAGCTAATAAACGCTAGCTAGCGAAAACTAGCACGGGGGGACTGTTGAACAACTTCAGCCGCTAATGAGACTGTTTGGGAAGGAATAACTTATATAACCGATAAAATTACACACTGAGGCACCCGTGGCGGTGTGCGTATCTAAAACTGAAAGCCTACATGCAGGGAATGCTGAAACTATTCACCGAGCGAGTGAAATGGTTAAACAAACCTGAAATACGCGCAGCGGTATTATGATACCGGAAGTCACAACGCGTCGGCAACGTCTATGAAACTTCCGATGTGAAACAACAATATAATATAATATAATATAATATAATATAATGTTAATTAGTAGTCTTAGTTCATTATTATGCTATTAAAATATTCTGAATAATAGGCGGTTAAGGAATATCTGATATAATAGCCATTCGTCAAGCTCTTAATAGCGTCTTTTTAAGTCATAGAGGTTTGGGGGAGGCTGGACGGTATCCCAGCGGATATACTGTAGGGCCGAGTAGAGAGAGGTTAACATGTAATATTTGTCAAAGAGGAGTGAATTAAACATTTTGTTCTCAGTATACTATGCCCTTTTTCCTGCTTAAAGTGTGGAATACTTGCCAGTCGGTTACTGTGCAGTTTGAAAGCATAATCAAGGCCAAAATGAGCGAGTATCTGTGATTGTTGGATTTCTTTACATTACAAACACAAGAGGGTGCTGTTAATACAGCACAACCACACTGGCGTGCTTATATCCGCTGCAGTGCAGCCAAAGACAATACAAGAGTTAGTTTGTATCCAAATCGAGTTTTCACGGGCACAGGGGAGTATCATAAACATCATCATTAACATGTTTATTTCATCTGTAGTTTAATAGCTGTACAGGATGTGCAGGATGAAACCGGAGACTATAATGAACCACACCAGGGTTATCTGGCCTTTATCACTGAGAAAGAGTCATATAATGAGGTGAAAAAGAAGAGCTGGATTACGCTCAATGAATTTATGACAGACTGACCTCAGTCAGCACGTGTACTAAGGCCAAGGTCTCATACCACGCAAGAGGCTGGGCTCCTGGTCTCAGTTATGGATTTAAAAGTGCTGGAGAGCAGAGATTCATGAGCAGGCTGGTGACTGTTTGAGACTCCTACAGGTGAGGAAGACTTTATATGAATGTGACGATATGAACTGAAAACTGATTTAGTGGAAACTCTTTGTCATTGTGCAATCTTTTGTGCAGATTATTACAGCAGTCAGTGGTGCTGGTAAATTTTACTGAGTAATCAAACAGCAGCAATTTACCCTTAAATCTCAAAATTATAACACATCAACAAACAATGATACATGTAACTCTTTTTTTTCCTTTTGATTGTTGTCAGTACTTTATGGACTCTTGTTACAGATATTTTGTTACATAGAAATAACTCTCCAAGCTCACTGTTTCAGAGCCCAGTGAAGCTGAGCAGTGATTCCAGCAGCTCGACCTCTGAGACGAAGGAAAGGTTTCCACATGGAGTCCACCGGTACCTCTAGCGTGCAATATGACCGCTGGAATGAGGACAACATCAACATGAATGTAGAGGCTTCACAGCCTATCCTGAAGAGGTGAGACATGAAATGATGCATGAAATTAATGCTATACAGAAGCAAAGCCAGAATGGACTGAATAGAAACAGAACTACACCCATGAGATAAAACTATACACTGGGACATGTATGGACTAAAGTGCATAGGTTTGATGGGGGCTGCAAAGTTTCAAACTCAACATTGTATGAAAACCGTAGCCATAAGCCTCATTAAACCTTTACCAGGTCATAAAATTATGTTAGCGAGAACTGACTCCTCCTCCCTTTCTCTCTCTCATTCACAGGATTTACAGCAGAATGTGTACCGGCAGCACTGGAATAGCAGTGAAGGCTGCAGGAGCTGTAGCTGCACTGGTGGCTGCTTACATGATAGGATACCTGACAGGATACCACATCCATCGGTGCCCATAGAGGAGCCCATCACAAGATTAAATGCTTGGATAATCCATAAATGTATAAAATGCCATGTTAACAACAAAGTGTTGAGCAGAATTCAAATCAACTCATATTTTGATTCTTACAGAAAAAGACACAAATCTGTGACTCTTATAGAACTTTTCAGGTAAAAATGTGTCCATTTGGTGAGATTAAGTGCCTTTGATTAATCTCATGTCCACCTTTTTAATAAAAAAAAGATGAAAATTATATTAAAGTCCTGATGAATCACAACCCTGCATCATTGGGCACCCAACTGTATTTTAAAATACAATAACATCTTCTTATAAGCAATATCAAGCAGTGAGAGCATTTTCTTAACTCTGGACAGCTGTTTCATTTCCTTCTGTACACTGATTTTATTATACTTTTTAGCCTGTAATTTGATTTTCAGCATTTTGCAGTAAAGACATGAAATACTGATTTTTTTTTTATTCAGCAATATTTGCAGCACCTACATAATAATACAGTAGCAGAGTGTTCCACTTTTCAGAAATGCCTGTAAATATGGGCAGGATTTGTGCTGGGTTGGCTGATTTCACAGCATCTTGGAAAGGAGTGACTGCAGCAGTTGTCCAGTTAGTTTGTGAAACACTCTCCAAGCAACATTCAGCAACAACCACACAGGAGATCCACTCCCAGTTATTAATGCTTGACAATCATCCTGTGTGGAAACACAAGAGCAGTGAGCAATTCTGCTTAATATGGAGACTGTTAAGAACCATGTGTCACATAAATTCAGTTATTAAAAAGACAACAAACTTCATGAAGACAAACTGTGGCATTTGTGACTGATGCTTAGGTTAGAAACACAAGGAGTAAATAAAGCTATTAACAAAGTGAGTCTGTTAAATAATGTCTAACTAAACTTCCACTTTGCTGGAGGTTACACTGCAGGTCCTTTCTAATCCTTCCTTCTTCTAATGCGGCACATTGAGAATTCCCTTTTCCAATCTAAATAAATCCAGCACTTCATTTCAAGCAGTGTCTGTTCTTTATTTCATGCATTCATTTCCCCTTTGGCAGACCTGCCCCAGATATTTGTCTCAGTCAGGTGCTTGTGTTTATTATAGTAAGCTGTAAGGACTTCTAACCTTTCACTGACATTTTGACATTAACCCCATTCTCACTCGAGAATATATATGTAACATTCTGAATTAAACGCAATACTAATTGTCATATTTTTGCTCTTGTTTACCTGGGATCTGTGGCTGTGAACACTGCAGCCTTCTGCTTGTGGGCAGAAAATAATATATGTACTAT
>JAVDPK010001643.1:24241-52252 GCA_034780415.1 Cichlasoma orientale
AATATGGCGGACACACAGTTACGTCGCATCAGCGGGCCGAACCAGTCAACGAGGTATCTATGTATATATATCTATGAAGTTGCACCTGCAAGAGGCGCAGATGCAAAAAGGGAATTTATGCCACTATTCATGTTGCCAAAAAAAAAAATCAGGCCAGGTCTCCACCCAGCTGCGCTTTTTGCTGAGAAACTGGACACACTGCATAGTTTACACAGTTTTTCTGACTTTGATGCGCAGAAATTAACATCACAGTTTTTACCTGAAATAATTGCAAATTTTCATCAGCTTGAAATATTCAAATTTTCCCTGATTTTATTTTAGAAGAAAAATATAATTTTATATTTTATTTACTATGTTGATGAAAACGCTGCTGTTTTCTGGCCATTCAAATTCATATTGCTGATTAAAATAGTTTTAGTTTTAGACTGTTCAATAAATGTTAGTCCTGTTTGGCCGCGACTTAGACGGTTTTTTTCAATTTTGGCCCGTCTTGTGATTGAGTTTGACACCCCTGCTTTAGACGATCTGATTATAAACATCAGCTGGGATCCAGCAAAAACTGCTACCATGTGTAGAAAAAATGACTTTAAACTGAGGAAATTATGTTATTGATGTCTGCCACAAACCCTCTTAACTCAGGCAAGAACACTAATGCACTTGGACATAATGACATAAAAGGGACCAGGCCTACATGCTGAGAAATAAGTGAATTCATGACCTCTGACGCTCACTAAATAACAATATTGTTTGTGCAGCTACCTAGCTTTCTGGAGATTACTCAAACATACAGGAATCACAGATGCTCATATATAGACTTAAAAAAGTGGCTGCTATTTCACAACTGGTTAAATATACATCTATATAAGGGGTTTGGGTGAGAAATTTCACCATCCTCTGAAACCTGTCTTTATTCTGTCCCTTAAACCGGTGTGATTTTGTTACCATAATGCTCCAACGTGTTACCTGTGGGAGTTCAGGGTTGTGAACAAGGAAGAAGTCATTGTGCACCTCTGTTGAACACATAAACAGGTCCTCATACCTGTTTATACACATAAATAATAAATAAATGCTCTATTACTGTGACTGTACTGAAATGTAGTGTGCCCACCCACCCCCTCGTATTTTAAATCAGCACCACGCTCTGGGGAAATCCGTGATGGTGACGTCACAGTGTTCAGACAGCCGGGGAGGCGGATCTGAAGGGAGACGGTTCAACCCACTCCACGGCGTGTATGAGCAAAATGTAACATGGATGAGGAGGTCGCTGAAAGTTGGGAAGAAGCTGCCGATAGTGGGGTAAATAACCAATGGCTCAATATAGCTTCGATTGAAGACAAATATACTTCTGGGTGGTTCTTTTTTAACGACGGGGTTCGCTTTAAGTAGTTCCCATAACGCTGTTCAACGTTAACGAGTCTCACGGGCCAACAATGTGGCTAAAGCTAACGTTAGCTGTAAGAAACTTGGCGAACAAGTACCGATAGCTGGATCCGACCCAGGTTTAACGCAGACTTAGGTAGCCCAGCTACCTTAGCTTCTTGGAGTGATTTTTTTTCTGTTGAATATCGTTAATGTGATAGAGTCGTAGCTAAAGCTTGCCAGCTAAGCGCTACGGCTTCCTTATGCGAGCTAAACCCCGGAATTCCAAGTGAAATGCTAACGTAATGCTAAGCTAGCCATTTACTTCTCACACAGAAAGTGTGTCAAAAAAATTCAGTTTATTTCTCGGCTAATGTATGCACTTAGCACAAGACAACCAAAGCCCATTTCCCTACCCAACTTTGTCTTATATTGAATTCGGCATACATTCTTTTTTAAATAAAACTTTATAACTTATCTTGGGGGAAATGACATCGACTAGGTCCGCGGTTACCTCAGAGCAGAAGCAGTGCCGTCAGGTTAAGAAGGTGGAAATGTGTTTCAAAGTGTAGTTAAGCTTCTTTAAATGGGCACCACTACGTTGTCGTTCATTTTTAATGGGGCCTGACTCAGAGTGGGCGTAATGCTCAGTGATTTCTTTTTTCCTTCCCCTACTTAACAAGGCTAGGTTGTTGCTCGACTACCATTTCGGCCATGTTGTCAACTAGTTCCCGGTTTTAAATCTAGTTATGTCACCAAACTGGTCACTTGGTGTCGCTCAGCCAACCTTAGCTAGTTGTCGTCACGGGAGTTTGGCTCGTTATCTGATGACGACAATAACGTGGCTCTGGAGCTGAGGCCGGCCGGAACTTCAGAAGCTCCTCGGGTTAAACTCGCAGGTCGTTTTAGCGTGTCTTGCTGTGGTTAGACGGCACCTCTGCTAACATCTATATTCAGTTTGTGTTGGCAACATCAGGCAGCTAATGTTAGCTGGCTGAACACGCACAATGTTATGACTTGGCAGCTGTCGTGCACATGTATAAATAGCTCGTAACTGAATCCTAACTTCAGTCCACTCTCCCATTTACTGCCGGCCGCACTTCTTCAAATCCCAAATCAGTCTTAAACATTTTGTTTGTTTACATGTGTACTCATGCTACTTTCCACACAGGAAATGGAAAAACGGTTGGAAGAGAAGCTACGGATCAGCCAGAAAGAAAAGTAAGGTTTTAAAAGGCTGGGGGGAAAAAAAGTGGCCAAAGCGTTTGTGTGTTCTTGCTCTTGCTTTTATTGGTTATGGTAATACCTGCATATGTTAAGACAACTGAAAAGCAGTTTTTGGGCACTGTCACGCTTGCTTTATTGTAGTGGCCTTTTCCTGTCATGTTGGTAAATTTGCATGGACGGTTTCTTGTTTTGCTTCCAGGGAGTCTAGCAGTTCGTCCCGATCTCTGTTGAAGAAAACCATGGTAATACAGGACGACTCCTTACCAGCGGCACCCCAACCTCAGATACGCATTTTGAAGCGGCCTGCGAGTAATGGGTCACTGACCTCTACCCTGAATCAGAACAGGCCTACAATGCAGGTCAAATCTTTGGCCCAGAGAGAAGCAGAGTATGCCGAGGCCAGGAAGAGAATACTGGGCAGCGCTTGCCCAGAGGAGACGCCTCAGGATAAGCCCAACACAGACAGGTAATACTCACCAAATATAGTTGAGGAGTTTTAATCACAGCCTAACAAAAGCTTGCTGGTAATTGTTTATTATATGTGCCGTATACTGAGGAGTCAATTGAGAGTACTGCAGCCTTTGAATAGGCACAGTTGTTTTAAGTTTTGATTTGTGTTTCAGTCTAAAACGCAAGTACATCTCTTACTGATTTCAAAAAAGTTATTTTTATTTACAGTTTGACTGTTATGATCTATACTGTTAGTGCAGTGTTGAATTAGTATAAACAGGAGTTTTCAGAACACATTAGTACGGAAGACTTACTGTCCTCCCATTCTGGCGACTACAGCTGGTTAATTTTTGGGGGGGCTTTGGTAGAAACTGTCAGTGATCGCAGGAAGCATTCTAATGCTTTATTTTTAGTCAGATAATCTGATGTTGTTTGACTAAAAAAGGGGAAGTTCTATTCATTTGATTTGAGTTGAGCCAAAATCAATGTAAATGCAACCGAAGTGCAGTGGTGTAAAACTCCAATCATCCTGCTGAAAGATTGAGGTGCATAAAAATTCTTTTTAAGACAAAACTGTAAAATCATGTGCTGGGACTTGTCTCGCGTGACACAAACAGGAATCATATAAGTAGGACATTTCCAAGAAGGACGTCCATTCGAAACAAAAACGACAACTGAATGTTGCCAACTGGCAGCAAGCTGTGAGCATTTTGTGTCAAGCTGTTTGGCGTGTGGAAAAGGCTGCTGTCTCTAATTTATTCCTGTTTCCTCTTTTTCTGCCAGACCAGGGCACAATAACTCTACACTGCCTTCAGAGGACACCAGATCAAACAGTCACACCGTCCGGCAGCCAGCCGGCCCAGATGGCACCCAAGGTTTCCGACAGCACAGATAAGTGCACCTAGAGGGCCACCCAGCCCCCGAGGGGAGAGCGATCGAGGGTCCCTTGAGAGCAAATGCAGTACTGTATTCTTAAAAATTTCTTCCTTCAGTTCCCAAACACACGGGGAGCTGTAAGTACAGCATCCTCACTGCCAGTCTCTTCCCACTCACAGCCGTCTGGAAAAGACAGGGAGCGAGGAACTCCAGGAAGAAGTCCAATGAAAATATGCTCTCATCTCTCCCCACTTAAGTCTGTTTGGCACTGTGATTATGGACATCTTCTGGACTCACTGTGATGATCCCCTTTAAGAAAAGCCCCTCACCTCCATCTCTGTCTCCCCTTCAGTCCAAAGTCGCTCCATCAGAGGATGCCATAAGGACAAACGGAAAGACTTAAAGGATGGCTCAGAGGAGGAGAAATGAGGGGCTATGTCAAAATGAGATGAGCTGGTACTTGTGCAGCAGCTTCTTCCCAGCAATAAGACATCACCTTTTGTTTTTAATTTTCAGATGTTGGCTCACTAAATTTTTTATCATTTTTCTTGCTTTAGCAAATTTAGGGTTGCTCTGATATCTAACGAATATAGGCAAAAGTACATCACATTATACACGCACACCATGAGAATCTGTTCAGTGCAGTATTTTATATTGAGGTTCTTTTTTTATAAACATAGCATCAGCGGTTTTTATGAAATAGGAAATGCTTTTCCCACCTTTATTAGGTGGCAGAATATTAAAATACTACATTTTGATTTCTTTGTGTGGTTTACACACCTAGAACTGCAGCTTGTGGTGTCTAAAAACAAACATACTGCTAATGGTGAGTACTTGACTGAGATTTTAGAGCTATCAAGACACCACCTATTATGTAATTGCCATTTGTTTCTTAAAACAGGGGTTAGGGGTTGTGTGTGTCAAGTTGTATAACTGACAAGGTCTGTTTACGGTTTCGTTTTTTTATTAAGCTTTTTGGCTGTCTTCCTTAGATTGTCACTTAATTTCTATTTAAAAGAAAAAAGAAGATAGTGGATTCAAGTCCATTTTAAGTAGCTTTTCTGCCTTTTTTTTTTTTTTTTTTTTTAACAAGCTGGCAGCAATGTCAAAGCAGTGTTTTTAATTAAAATGAACCAAAAGCCCTTTTAAAAATAAACCTAAAATCCATTATTTGAAGATGGTGTTGGCAGCAACTCAAAGGAGGGTCAGATGGTGGAGTGAATTTACTGCTGTACCTCTCGAGCCTCGCTGTCACATCTTCACCTCGTCAGCGGCGTGCTTCTTTTCTTCACGTACTCCGCTGAAGTGCAGCATGTAGGAACTCAGGTCAAGTGAACGAGACTGAATGAATGAAATAAGATTGTATTTTTTCCAGCAGGTGTGATTGCTCAGACAGCTAATGTCCGTATTTAAGCTTGGGTTGGCACTTAGAAACCATGCGCTCTGAATGCAATGTAACTGAAATTATGTCTTTGCCCCAAGGTGTATGAATGTTGGGCGTTCTTTTTGTTTTGTTTTTCACTGTTGGCATTTTAGTCACAGAGTGGTGATTGATGGGCCACTGCTAAAATGGAGCAGTTAGACAGCTTGATCCGATCCGGAGAGCAGTTGGCTGTGTGGCTTTTAAGGACCATTGTCTCCAATAACTTTTTTTTTTTTTTTTTTTACCTTTTTGAAACAGAGGAGATCAATAAAGCCATATTTAGCGGTGCAACATCATAAATACAAAAAGTTCTTACAGTGGCTGAATTCAGCTTGTGCCTCCTGTATCACATCTTTACTTCCTGGTTTTTTGGTTGTATTGGATTACAAGAAACTGAGGGTGAATTCACAGTACTGGTAAGTGATTTTTGTTCGGGAATTCTACTTGTCGAGCAGAAGATGGGTTTAGCCGAGTGCGAACACAAACTGCCTGTAAATACTTTAATAAAATGATTTGGAGAAAAAAAAAAAAAAGGTTCCCGTTCATTGCTTTGCATTTTAAAACAAACTGAAATAAATAGTTTAAAACACACTTGGATCTTACATAAAAATAGTTTATTCTTAGAGGTAAACATGACTCTGCATTGTTGGTCAAGTTTGGGATGTAGTTTAGACACCCACAGCATAGTTTGGTTTAGATTAGTGTCACTGTCCAACAGAAGGCCAGGCCGATGCTAGCTACAGTGCACAACTGTATCTGTGGGGGACAGGGTGTGATTAAGGGGTGGCCATGACGTCGAGTCGGACAGAAGAGCGTTCAGATGTTTATACTGTTTCTTGGACGGACGCTTCCCACGCAGCAGTCGAAGGCATTCCAAAAGACCAACGTCTATCAGCACCTGGAGGGAAAAGTAGTAATGGTACAGTAAACTAAGGATTCTAACAATATACAGCACTGTGCACAAGCACAAAAGCCAACCCTCAGTTCTTTATATTCTGCTAGGAAAATGGGAAATCACTGCATCCACTGAGATGAGGCTTCAGTGAACAGTAAATGGATCAACTGAAGGGTCAGATGCGTCTCTCAGGTCCTGTCTCAAAGTGCTGTTATAAGTAAAGTCAGCGAAAAAGTGTGTGAAGTTTGATGGGTCTAGCTTGGAAAGTATGCACCTATGGTGTGAATTTGAACATCCTAGGTCACATGGTTCTCGAGTTATGGCCAACATTAACATGGAACAGCTGACGCCAAGGCTTTGACAATACCTCGACTGTTCCTTTGAAACAGCCGAGCTAGGCGTTAGGTGTGGCTCAAGACTTTTGCACAATACTGCAAAACTCTGTAACAGGACCTCATTACAGCAGCAATCTTTCACAACTCTTGTTGTTGCTATTAATGTAGCTTAGCAAATGTCCGAAGAGCAAATGTGGGAAGCTTCATACAATCACTCACCTCCACAACAAAACAAGTGAGGAAGTTGAGAGCAGCCAGACTAACAAGCAGCATTTTAAAATTCATGTCAGAGAAGTTGTACAGTTGAAGTATCCGGCTAAAGAAAGGTCCAGGATACACCACGAGCCAAGTCATCACGCCAAAGTGGATGAGCAGCAGAGAGAGGAAAAGCACTGGAAAAAGGAGAGAGAAATCCCCTCTGACTCGACTGTTCTGCATCTTTGATAAGTTTCACAAATAATGTTAGACTTAAGTATGATTATGCTAAATAAACCCGTTTGTCTAAATGCATCACCCTTACAAACTAAAATCTGACCTCTGAACATGCTGACTCACCATTGTAGTAGAGGGGTTTCTTGTGGGGGTAACTCTTGGTAACAACCACTGACATGATGATGTACTGGAAACCTGATAGAGAAAACACACTGGTGTTCTCCATGTTTGGCAGATTGGCCGTTCCAAACTTAGTTGAATTGAGTGGAATATACCTAAAAACATAAGAGGAGAAGTACAATTACAGAAATGAGACGCTGGTCCTTTTCTAAATCTGCATCTGAACACAAATCGATTTAAACTATTTTCTTTAGGATATTCTGATGGGAAATAAAAGCAATTTTACTGACCAGTCCTCTGAGATGGTGATGAAGAGTGCAGACAGCTGGCCCAGAATGATCATGCAGGTGTGAATGAAGAGGCTGCCCAGGACAGGTAGGGCCAACAGACTAGCTGGGGGTCTGCGAGGGTTTAGCTCCTCACTAGGGCCTCCTCTCCCCATCACGATGGCCAGCAGAGTCACCAGAAGAAAGTCGCAATACAGGAACTGCAGGTCAGCTACGCTCGTCTTCACCTGGACACGTACGTCAAGAATGATTATTTAGGGGGAAAAACTGAGTGTGATTTAGGACTTAATTTTGAATTGAGTCGACTGAACTGTGTGCTATAAATGGATGGAAATTGTTCACTATCCTGACAAAGAGACTCAGACTGGAATGCAGTGCTCTTTGGCTCATGCTGGTTTACTGATATTTTTGGACACTCATTAATTTCTCACTACCGGCAGAGCTAACTTTGTGTGTGGTCTGTTAGCCTCATCTGTGCTATACAGTACCGTGAAAAAGTATTTACCCCCTTCCTGATTTACTTCTTTGTATATTTGTCACACTTACATGTTTCAGATGGCTCTGTGTGAAAAAGTAATTGCCCCCTAAACCTAATAGCTGGTTGTGCCACGCTTGGCAGCAAGAACTGCAATAATATGACCCTCCTTTGCAAAGTATATAATTTAAGTCCTGAGGTAGATAGTCCAAAAGGGGTTGCCATATCTTATAAAAGGCATTCAAATTGCCCTCTATTAGGGCACTGAGGCGCTCCATTGGGAAGATCCTAAATGTCTCTCCTGTGTAACAGAAGGGGGGCTGTCCCCGGATCCACTGTAACAGAATGCAACGTCTTGCCAGATGTAGAAGTTTGCGTAGTAACATCGTCTGCTCGGGCATCAGGGACAGTCCATGCACAGATAAACCGAAAAGAAACAACCTCTGTGGCAACATTCTACCAAAACCTGTTTATCAGTACACATTGCCAAATACAACAGTAATAGTCGTCCACATTTGTGTTGCATTTTATACAGAGAGGAGTATTGAGGGCGAAGTTTATGCATAAACTGTGGAGTACATTGTAGCCTGTGACGGATTCTGTATTGGTTCTCCCCGAGTCTGTTGCAAATAAACATTTTTTTTGTTAGTGAGAAGGCCCTTGACCATGTTTCACTGCTGAGCTCAACCCCCAAATCCGTTTCCCAATGGGTTTTGGACCTTTCGGTTGTGAGAGGATTTAACATCATTAGTTGCCCATAAAAAAAGAAATAAATTTATTTTTATGGTCGGGACCCTCGTTAAATTTAAGAAGGAACCTTGCTACGGGGTTTAAGATTGGCTGGTCATCTGGGAAAATAAGTGATGATTGTACAAAATGTCTTACTTGGAGAAAACCAAAGAAGTCATTCTGTAAAATATTATGCTTAACTTGTATTTGTCTAAAAGAAATAAAACCACCTTCTTCAAACAAATCACAAACCAGTTTTATGTTTTTGTGATACCAGGTGTCAAATAGACCCATGGCAGGAGGAAAGGCTCTACTTTTAATAAGCGGCTGCATTGCACTTGAATATTTCCCTCTCCCAATGTGAATCATAATATTACACCAAACTTTTAGTGTTATGAGCACTAAGTTGTTGTTTCTAACCCCCACTGGAAGCTCAGCTAGGTCTGTGGATAGAAGAGAGTAGTGAGAGCGGCTCACAACACCAACTGTCTACATGCGGTTCAGATTGGTGTAAAAAAAGAGTGTAAGCACCCTCATATTAACCTAGCATGACACGCCCAATAATAATATATTAGATTAGGGACAGCCTGACCCCCCCGTCAGTTGGAAGTTGTAAAATCTTAAGTCTAGATTTCTTCCCATGCCATATAAATTTAGACAAGCAACTTTCAATTTCAGAGAAAGCTGTTCTGCTAATTTTAAGAGGCAGCATTTGCATAGAGTAAAGTATCCTGGGGAGGATATTCATTTTTATTAAACTCATCCTACCTAGCCAGGACAGTGGGAGGTCAAACCATCTAATCAAATCCCTCTTAATTGAGTCCAGGACTACTTTAAAATTTTATTTGTATAAGTCAGAAGTATTTGCAGATACTCTAATGCCCAAATATGCAAAACCTGTGGTTGACCACCTAAAAGGGAAGTCAGCAGGGGGGTCCCAACTCTCCCTTTAAACCCCGAATAGCAAGGCCTCAGACTTTTCGAAGTTTATTTTATACCCTGAGAAACGAGCAAATTGATTAATAACAGAAATTAGATTTGGGATAGATGTTTCTGGTTTAGTTTGGTTTAGTTCTATTTAAGTTCTATCTAATTACTGATTCAACAGGTCTGGCAGAAATCAGGCCTGGGTGTGGGTAGTGACATTGAGCTTTTCAAAACAATGTAGTTAATCACAGTTAATTCATGATCTAACAAAACAGGGCAATTACTTTTTCACCCAGGACAGGTAGCTTTGGGTAGCTTTTTTCCCTTAATAAATTAAATGATCATATAAAAAGCATTTTGTATTTACTCGGGTTATCTTTGACGGATATTAAAATTTGTTTGATGATCTGAAACATGTATATGTGACAAATACGCCAAAAAAAAAATCAAATACTTTTTCACAGCACTGTAGCTGTTTCGCTCTGGAGTATGTCATGTTGGCCTACAAGTCTGTCAATGTATTACAAGTTTCAATGTTTGGAAATATTCTGAAAACCCTTTAAGCTGTGATTACACTGACATATCCTGTTTTCTACCATCCACTACTGTAAATAAACAGATAGCAACTAGGGACTCCTTTTAGCATTTATATAGCTTTGGCTGCACAGGCAGTGTACTTGTGGGCCCAATAAAACTTTTTGTCGCACATTTTTTTTGAAGAAACTGAATTAATCAACTAGCTATGTCAGGCACATAATATTTCATTCAATTCCAGTTTATTTATATAGCGCCAAATCACAACAAACAGTTGCCTCAAGGCGCTTTCTCCCATATTTAGACTCTAAATATGTTCCCGAGAGACAACAAAGAACTCTAAACGGAGGTCTCGAGAGCTTGAAAAAGGCGACTGGACTTCTCTAATTTCTTGAAGACGTTTCACCTCTTATCCAAGACGCTGCTTCGGTTCTAAAAACAAAAGGTGGAGAGTCCCAGGTATTTAAAACATAGTGAGGGGTTGTCACCTTTGGAGCTGGTCATTCACCCACTATTAATCATGTGCATCATCACATGAGCCAAGGTGTGAAAAAAGGCATGGGTCGTTACAACCAGGGGTTTCAGGTGAAACCACTGTGAGAACTTGTCCCACCCTTTCATGTGACCTATTGAAGTCACCTGAAATAAGTGAGTAGGGGTTGAGGTGCCTGGGAAGGGAGCTCAGGACCGTATTGTAGGTGGCTGACTGTGTCTGTTCAGTGATGGTCATTCACAGTGGATGTAGATGCTTCTTTTTCTCCTCTTTCAACCACCTGTCTTCTAAGTCCAAAATGTGAACACTGGCATCCTCAAAGAGTGTCCTTTCTCCTTTAGGTGCGGATGCACAGCTGAGTCTTGTCCTGTCGAGGTGGCTCTTCTATGTTGTGCCATGTGTTTGTGGAGTGGCTGTTTGGTTTCTCCAATGTAGAGGTCCGAGCACTCCTCACTGCACTGCACAGCTACACACAGCTGGTTATCTTGTGATTGGGAGTTTTGTCCTTAGGGTGAACCAGTTTTTGTCTCAGGGTGTGGCTGGGTCTAAAGTACACAGGGATGTCATGCTTGGAGAAAATTCTCCTCTCTGACAAACCTGCTACATAAGCGATGGCAGTGTTCTGTTTGTCATTCTCCAACAGGAGCCGGCTGAATTTGGTAGAAGCTATTCAACTGCTTGCTTTAAGAAGAGTGTATGACAACAGCACTCATGTATCAAAGTAAGAAATATGTGTTTAAATAATTAAAAAAAAATTTTTTTGATTTGGGCTTTCATAACATGTGGCTAGAAAAACTGCCAGCATTACGCTGAAGCTGATTCAGAGTGACGGAGCAGAGAAAGATAAAAAAAAAAAAAAAGGGAGTGGTGATCTCCTTTACTGCTACTCACTGTGTAGAGGATGAGGACGGAGCAGAACTGTATGAGGCTGTACAGGGCCATGTATCTAAAGAGACTGAAGGAGGTGACCAGAGAACATCGGCCCTCTCTGAAGAGACAAGGAACAAAAAAAAACATGTATTTTTTCTTCTTGCATCCACACAATGACAAGTTTGATTGGTTTTCAAAGACTTCACCCATATGCGCCGTTTCTGTCTAAGGCTTTTAATCTTAGTGCTTACCTGATAAGCAGAGGCACACAGCTGATGTTTTCAGTCTTGGAAGTAAAAGGTGAAGCGACTGAAGCCTCAGCTTCAGAAAGCGAAACCCCAACATCAGCAGCTCTCAGTGCCCCACAGTCATTGGCCCCGTCCCCACACATACCCACTCGGTAGCTGCAGAAATAGAATTAGTTAATATGGATTCATTATTATAAAAATGTCAAATACTCCAATCGATTATTCCATGCATAAAGTATGGATTAATGAATTGTGAGCATGAGAATTTGATTCTTTCTTTCAGTAAATTTCTGCTGTTTTATTTCCCTTTTGTTTCATCTCCTTCCTGGTGTGTGTGCAAGCAAAAACTGCACTCACTTCAGTTTTTGCAGCTCCTTCACGAGCTGGGTTTTCTGGTCAGGGGTCATGCGTGCAAGTATCGTGGCTCTCATCAAAACCTGAAGTGACAGCAGGTAAAGTCATTAGTGCATCAGAGTGGTCCACTATCAAATTACTCCTGTTTTACGCAGTTTACGTTACCTTTGGAAGATACTCAGGGAAGTGGTCACAGAGGGCAGCAAAGGACTTGCCATTAATAGCCAAGTGATAGCCAAAACCACCCTGATATAAACCCTGAGAGTGGAGGAGAAAACATTAATAACAGTTACTGAAATTCTCCCTGTCAGTTAAAAAAATGTAGGCCATAGCTGCACTTGTTATGCAGCAGATACCATTCAAGTTGATGCAAAAAAAAAAAAGTGTGGATATGAGAGAGAATCAGCCTCCTGTAACATGATGATGTCTTCAAAGTTGTACAAATATGGCTACAGTCACACTGAAGGTCAAAAAGGAACTAGCTAGATGTCATTTTTACTGGAAGCCAGCAATCTGAGGCGTCAACTGTACTTCAGCACTGTGATCGTTTACTTCCACGTTTGCAGCCACACACACACACACACACACACAAACCCAAGGATGACGTCAATGCAACACTTCAAGAGTAACTCTTTCACAATGTAGCCGCTTTGTAACTTTATGCCTGCTACTGTGACTGTAACAAATATTTTAGCAACAATCCAGACTTCAGTGTCCCATTTAAGCAAGGCCAACCTGTGTGATGACCTCTGCTGAACTTTGCCCAAAAAGAGCTCTTTCTTCTTCCAGGCTGAACCTCAGGGTGGGCAGAGATTGGGCCGTGTGGGGGGTTGCATTGACAAATATCACCTTCTCATCAGATCCCACCATCCCACAGGTTTTTGCTACATTAATTGCTGTTAGAACATTGTCCCCTATGATTAAAAAAGACAAAACAAGATTAGACACGACAGACAAATGTGAAAATGTTCAAGGCAAAAAGTAAAGAAAATATCTGTGCCGATCTCTGCAACTTAACGTCTATAAAAAGAAAAAATCTAAGTTGCACAGGTGGTGGTCAATACAAAATTTCTCACCAGTGACCATAACGCTGCGAATATTCGCCAGGCTCAGGACGTTAATAACTTTTGAACTCTCGGGCTTTACCAAGTTCTTCATCATCAGCAGACCCAGGAAATGCACGTCTTTCTCTACTTCCCCTCTGTGGATAGACACACAGCTTGATTAACATGCAGAGCTAAATGTTCTCGTTAATTTAAATAAATAAATAAATAAACTGAGGATTTTTGGTACCTCAAACAAGACAGAAACATAGACTAGGCTCTCACCGCTCAATGGTACTCAAGTCCGAGTTCACGTCTAGTGATTTACAGGCGACTGCAAGAACCCTGAGACCTTCACTGGAGAAGTTATGCAGTGTGCTGGAGAACTGCTCTGGCACTGTAAACATGAGCATCCCATTTTGTGTAAATGTAAAATAAAATAGACAAATTTACTGCAAAAAAATAAATAAAAATCATTCCAATTCAGTACAAAAGCTGCACTACAATTACAAAACACAAAAGAACGACTTTCTTACATTTTGCTTTAAAAAAACCAAAACTTGTTAGCAAATATTACTTTTAAAGACTAATGTCAAGTTTCTGACCGAACCTGTTTGAGCTTGACAGAGGCTGGCCACCATCTCTGGGGATCCTTTGATGAAAGCAAGAGCTGAGCGCCCCCCGTGGGCCACCGTCACCACACTCATCCTCTGGAGGGCCGAGGAGAAAGGAAACCTTTGCACAATGGCCACTGCCTCGTTCGTGGACTGAGAGCAACATGAAAGAAGAATAAATGAGCAGACTGAAGAGTTACATTGCTTAGCTGATGCATTTTCATATATTCAGCTGTCCCAACTACACTGGAGTTCCAACTGTGTTCCTTTAAATCTCATGGGAGCCTGGAAGCAGCAACATTTAGAAACAGAAACGCCATGGGCCGTGTAACAATATTACAGTCAGGAAGAGCTTTCTTCACTTTAACAAATCCTCTTGATCATCCTATATTAGTGATAGTAGGGATGCTCACAGTTCCATAAGCTTGTTGATTAGGTGGTCTCATAACAGCCAAAACTTTGTGGCCTCCAAATTCTGCATCCAGCACACTGCCATCTCCATCTGGCTCCTGGAGAGTCTGCAAAAATCAGAAAAAATGAATTCTAATTCACATTAACATTTTTATATTGTGCACCGAAAGTGAAAAAGCCTTCAAGCATACATTTTCAACAATTATTGAAAAAAAAACAACTAAATTTTTAAATGATTATACATGCAAGATTAAGTACTTTGAAATGACTCATAAGTGTCAATGAAACATACCCATCCAGTGGACTCAACCATCTTGAGCTCCAAAGGGTCTCCGAGGGGCTGACCTTGCAGCAGCATAACCGTGTGACAGCAGGCCAAGCCAGACTGGAAGGGCCCTGGAGGCAGGTGTCGGGGCTCAGGGACCAGCTCTGAGAAACCGGCAGGTCCCCCCTCCATCACCCCCCACACATCCAGACCCTCCTCTGTCAGTGTTCCTGTCTGGGAAAACAAATGTATAAAGCAGCAGAAACATGTAATGTAGCTGTGACTCATCTCTAGGTACACGGTAGACTTCTGGTAATGCTCTGCCTCCTGACCTTGTCAAAGCAGAAGACTGAAACCTTGCCACAGATGTTGATGCGCGGTGGACTGATGCAGAAGATGCCCCGTTGCTTTAGCCTGCGCTGGGCATAGATGGTGCCAGTAGTGATGGCAGCAGGCAGAGCAGGAGGAACTGCAATGGTCACAATATCCAGGCTCCTAATAACCAACTCCAGCCAGGTGACCTGGACACACATCCAACCATGGTACTTTACTATTTAAGAAAAACATGTTAAAAAAAAAAAGTGCTGTCCCTGTACACGGCACTTACATTCGATCTGTAGAGGACCACAAAAATGTAAATGGTCCCAATGAGCGCTGCAGCAAGACGGAAAAGATTGGAAAAACTTGATTACTGGTCAAAAGGCTTCATGTCTTCAAGACAATCAGGTTGCTGTTAAAGCTCTTACCAACTACAGCCAGGATGAGCACGAACTTGACAGCGTCTTGGTAAAAGCGGAAGTTGATTGGCTGAGGATATAAAATGGAGCTGACCAGGTCACCTTTGGCTGTGAAAAACCCTGCAGATAATACACACAAAACAAGTGGTTTGACTCGGAGAATAAACAGATCCCCTTCAAGTTGCCTTGTGCAAATTTCTTTAAGTGGAAGAAAATAAATGGACGAAGAAAAGTCCAACGCGTCTTAGTTTTGGGACCCAATTAAAAATATTTCCACATAAAGTCAAAGGCTCACAGGGTACCTTCAACTTGCATAATAAACACCACTTAAATACTGAACCAGATCAGGAGTTTGTCTACTCACCAGTGCTTGTGACCACAGCAACAGCCCCGCTACCTCCTGGTCTTCCTCCTTTGGCCTGAATGAGCTGCGTACCACAGAAGAGGGTGTGTCTGCGCTCAGTGTCTGAGCTGTACTTCCTGTCACTAGCCTGCAGTGGGGTTTTGAGCACTGGGACACTTTCGCCTGGACACGGGGATGACGAGAACGGATTACTGATTCCTCAAAGGCAGGCAACAGTCAAGATCATGAGTTGCTCAAATAATCAAAATTGTGTGTCTGTCCCCTCTTTTTGATAGAGTCATATACTAAACAGATATTAATTGAAGAACTGCCTCGATGGCTTTAGGTTTTGCCTGGTGGCACCGGTGAGGTCCGTTAATTACCTGTGAGCATGCTCTCATTGACAAGACACTCCCCAGCCAGCAGGGCAGCATCGCAGGGCAGCAGCAGACCTTCCTGAGGGATGATCAGACAGTCGCCGGGGACCAGTTCCACCGAACTCACACACTCCTCCTCTGAGAAAACACACAGCCCAGAATAGATGCCTGTGTTGAGAAGAAAAATCTATTCTCTGTTGCATTAACCCACTAGAACGTAATCTTGGCTCTTACCGAGCAGCTCGTTTGCTACTTCCCTTTGCAAATGTTTATCCTCATGACCAGTCCTGCAATAATTTGCTTAATGGAGTACATGTTTTTCTGGTACCATATGTTTACTCTCATAAGGTCGAGTGGCAACAAACTATATTTTCAGTCTCTCGCTTTTTTTTTTCTTCTCTCTTTTCAACATTCTATAGCTGCTGAATATCGTTGCTAACTGGTTAAACCAAAAGCTCAGCTGTTTTTTCCTTCAAGGACGAAACTTAAAGTTTCCCTGTGGAGTTTCTCTGTTTACATTGAGTGTTAGTTGTTACAACATGTTTCCATATGAGAAAGATAAACAAAGTGACGCAACTGCATCCATTAAAAACCAATGAACACATCTTCAAGGTCCTTGAGCACAGAGAGAAGACCTTAAAGGGGAGATCAGCCAAACTAAAATCTTTTTTTTTTTAAATTATTATTTTAGGAAAAACTCAGAATCGTTTCTGAAATTACCTGTACACTACTCGCCTGTGGTGGTTTGTATTTTCACCTGCCATTAGAGTGAATGGTATTCTATAGCACACCCTTTCATGTTGAAATAACTTTACAGCTGATCCAACTGATTTGACTTCAGAGCTTTTGACATTCTGTTACAACAGAAAGTGCATTTTTTTTCTGTGCAAATAGAATTAATTATATTTATTAATTTCTGACCACATCTACTGTTCTTCTATTGTCACATGAAGCACATTAGAGCTGGACTCCTGTCAATCCATTCTAAATATCAATCAATTAAAAATTCCACACAGATACTTTTTTTCTATAACACAATTACATTTATATTAGAAAACTTTTACAAAAAAAAAAAACCCTCACCTCCTGAGCTCCTGCGTATTGTGACATTTGTGACCAGCTGGGCCATGTTGCGAAGAGTGACGCTTTGCTGTTAAGGTTAAATAAAGCATAAATACCATTACTCACTCACTTCTGTAGTTAAACCGAATCAGTTACAATTCAAGTGTGTTTCTCATTACAGGCTCACCTTCCGGGTCTCATAAAGCGAAATACTAATGGAGATGACAGAGATAATAAATATACATAAGGCGTAAAAATAATATTTATCAATCATCCACAGGGTGATGCTGAATATCTGGAACACGTAGAAAGGGTTGAGGACCTAACAGACACAAACAAAAATGTACAATTGGACACTTAATGCCAGTTTTTAATAAATTATTACTAAAAATTTAAAACCACAACAAAAAATAAATGGATATAAATGAATGTATCCATCCCACCTCCTCAAACAGCAGCTTCATGTAAGGCTTCACAGGTACGTCGATAAGGTTGGGGCCATATATGGTTCTCCTGAAATAATCCGTGCAGTTGATTACTCAGCATTGCCCTCTGAGATTAGGGACTGTGTTTATTTCTTGATTCCGCAGCCTTTCCTACCTAAAGCTCTGCTCCATGGGGCTCAGTCCCTTTTGGAAGACATGCAGGTCTTTGCAAGTCCAGTCCTCACTGAGGACACTACAAAAAGAAAAACAGATGAATATATTTTTTTCCACAACAAGTGTATTATAGTATTAAAAGGGTGTGTTCTGGGGGTATGTTCTTCTTTATATTAAAGACAAAAAAATGAGTTTGGTTAAATCCTACTGAATTCTGTTTTTTCCTATTTCAGTACCTAACACGACAGAACGCGCCCTTCCTGTCCACCCAGACATAACGCAGTCCTTCAAACAGGTAGAACCGCAGCAGAGTTTTCTGTAATACAATAATGCTAGCTTTCAGATCTTGGAGAAATTCCATTCAGGACAAAAGATTCTGCTAAAAATGAACAGTTCACATCTGCCTTACCTCCCCCTTGTACAGCTGAACTGTATCTCTTGATTCGGCATCCTCCGGCTGACCAAGCAACTCTAAACTGGAAGGAAACAAACAAAATTCATCTAACTTGGTTAACAGTTTGTATATTGTTGAAAGGCTTAAAGTGCCATATGGGTATATAGATAAAGAACTCACCTGCCCTCCTCCATCTCCTCTGTGAGGACCTCCACCACATGCTGCTGGCCAAAACTGTCCTGAAGGAAAGGGTTATGCAAATACACCTGTGAGAGCTGGAAACTAGACACCTGACACCTAACACAGAAAACAGCCATTCAAGCTGGGGGATCAGAATATCACAAGACAAAAAACAACAAATATTAGGTAAATTAAATAAAAGGTATCAATGTTTAGCTCAACCACACTAGCGAGAGTAAAACTATAACGCACAGACAATAAAGGCAGATAAAGTACATGTGAATCAGGCTGGGATAATAAACAGAGACCAGGAAATGGTGAAGCAAGATAAGCTAGCCCTAACTAGACCTGATTTTTAAAGGGCATGATTTTAAATTGCAGCTCTTTGATCTATGTAAAAATGGGCCTATGATGTTTTTCCTAATTAACTGTTACATACATATACAGTTGAACCTGTGGTTACTCGTATTAAACGAGTTTCAAATAATGAGGGTAGTATATGTGCAAGCAATCCCTGTGCGCCAAAGGCTCAGACCTCAGATTGCTATTTTCTACCCTTGATGTTAGAGAAGGTGGATAACCTTAACTTGGTCATCTCAGGCAGACAGCTCCAGCTGTGAGCAGAGACGCTTCACCCACCTGCTGTTCAAACCTTCTGTTTACATTTGGCAGCCAATTTGAAGACAGTCGGCATAAAAGGAGGGTTGCCTTAATGAGAGAGGGGCTAAATGAGCTCGTTTTCATGCGGTGCAAACCTATTCATGTAGAGTCCAAAAATACAGATAAGGAAATGGAAGCTGAAAATGAAGTCCCCCTTAAAAGTTTAACTACACTGTGTTTTCTGCCATATATTTCTTGACAGTGTGTAAAAGATATTCAGAGATTCTAAAGGTAATATTAAAGTAAATGTTAAAGTTTGACGTCCTAATTCCGTGCATCCACATATGGGAACATTACATTTTGGCTTTGCTGCACCTCATACTTCATTCTGCTCAGTAGTGTTTTATACTTGTTAAGTCATGTTGACTTTGTTGTGTTATGCTGTAAAATGAACCCACTGTCCCCAACTGAGGACATGTATATATATATATATATATTTTTTTTTTTTACAAAAGTATGTAACAACCATGTAATAATATTCAACTTCCTATTCAAAGAGGAAGCTCAATTTACATACATATCAGGTCCACCTAATCACAAATATCTTGAAGAAATTTCCGCTGCTCCCTTACTCACAAGGGTTTTTCACTGTAACAGTTACAATTATTGCAGGAAATCCAGTTTCAGTGATAATGCCAGCTGTCAAGTTCTGTTCATTTCTGCACAGGAATTGTTCATTATTATCTCACTCTGAGAAGCAGAATATCCGCCAAAGCCAGAGGGCAGGAGCTGCAGCGGGCGAGGACAGCAAGCCGTGGGCGCCAGTGAAACACAATCAGGAGGAGCCCCAAGGACAGCAGGGCAGCCAGACGACACAGCCACACCCGCCACCGTACCCACTTATACCCCTGAACATCCTGTTGAGGGGGGAGAGACAGCCAGACAGCCCTTTTAGATTAAAAAAACAGGCATTTTCACATTCACTCAGAGCTTCACTTCCATAAAAATAGTTAACTTATCAGCAGCCAGACTACATGTTAAACAGCCACTGTGAGCGGCCAGACTGTGTCAGGTGGCTATTTTTCCTTCAGAAGTGATACTAAAAGCACATGTGAAAGAAAATATTTATAGCAAGGGCACAGCGCTAAGTTCTACACCTACAGGTGACAGGTGTCAGGCACAACATCAAGCAAGCAAGGCACACTACTATTACCACTTCAGCCTGTCAGTCTCTGCACAAGACTGCACTTTTACTTATGTAGCATCTGCTTTTCACAATTTATCATTTTATTCTCTATATCTAACTCATGGCTGCTATAATAAACAACATATGGCACGATGGTAATCAGAAACACTCTTACCATGTATGAGTCGGGACTCAGCAGGGGGTCTCGTGGACAGAGTGAGGGGAGTCCACCCTGCGGCTCTTCCACACTACCTACAGAGCAGGATGTGAAGGGTTAGTAGTTCCTCTGTTAAAATATTAAGCTGAACTGATCAACACAGCACACACCTTCAAAGTCAATATTAACAAAACACACTGTAAAGTTCCTGTCTGGTCCATGCTGCAAACTACAAGATGATTTTCTGTCATGTGGTACATCTTGACGGTGCTTCATCTACGAACTTGCAAATAATAAATAAGGGTTCAGTGTAAACGATGATTAATTTCAGGAAACTACACATTACATTCGAAGATTCGAGAGTCACCATAAACTGTAATAAAGGCACCTCATTAAGCGCGAAATGCTTTGAGGTATTACAGAAACATTAACTTTCAAGAGCTACAAAAGAGTATAGCACGCTATAAATATAGCAGTGCTAGTGTATCAATGACATAATAAAAACAAAAACACCTAAAGTCCAACGAAGAAAGCTGGACAGACTTACGCTTCCAAACATCTGGAAAATATTAAAAAGAAACTACATTTAAGAAAACACATTTAAGGAAGAAACCGACCTTACCGTCAGCTCACGATTAAGATTAAACGTTTTCCGAAATGACAAAGTTGAGGATTGCAGCAGTGCGTAAGCATACCTCGCTGCTGTGCTTCAGCTCCTCGTAGCCTGTGTGTACTGACCCGGGCGCTTCACGCCTACCAGTTTAACCGGCTTCCGAAACAACCCCGCGACGCGAAACGTCATCCTGACAACTAAACACGAGGAATTAATTTTTAATTTAATTTAATTTAATTTACTGCTGTCACGAGAAGCGGACAGGATAGTTACATTAAAAGAAATACGATATTTAATTTTTATGTAAATTTAGCCAACAGCGAGGCAGTCGCGTTGGAGCAAACTGGAGCCCGCCCACTGCTCGGGGTGAGGTAACCATGGGAACAGCACGGCAATCGAGCCACACCTGGGTACAGCAAGGGCTCTGGACAATGTGAGGGGGATTCAATAACTAACAGCGGTGTTTTACACCATAGATATTATGTCTGCCCTCATTTTAAAACCTCAGTAACAAGTTAATCTGGTTTTTATCCAAGCACACAACACCACATTACACTACCAACAAGTTTCTGTGCTCGTTTGTGCCACCAATCAGCACCCCAGCTGGATGTTGCGGCAACATTGTGATCATTGTCAACGGTAACTGCGCTCTACCTTTCTTATCCTCAGTTTTCCTACAAAGGAAAAAAAAAAAAAAAAACGCCAGAGGAAACAGCGCCTTTCCCAGATCCCCTCTCCATCTCCTTTATGTCCCCGTACACCTCAACTACACTGCCTCAGATATCACAAAAGACAGAAGCTCAAAGTTATATAATCCATGTTGTGTTATATCTGTTTTATTGCTCTTTTATATTTGTATTGTTCACTGTAATCCTTTTATTGTTTTTAGGTAGACAATTTTAAGATCTGTCCAGGGACAACAGATGAAAAATAGCCTTTTGGCTAATTCTGGTACATTTACTACAATTTTAATTAATGTACACTGTCCCTGTTAAATAAACTAATAAATGAAATGAAAGGCTTTTAAACCCTTATTTTAAAATCAAAGTCACCAAACTTTTTAACTGGTTTCTGTTGTTTCTATTTCCCAGTGTCAACTGAATTCAAAGTTAAGTGCTTAGCAAAAATACCTGCCTGAAGGCATTTCAACGTGACTCCTGACTACCAAGATTTGCATGCAGAAAGACTGACAGTTCCCTACATCTTTTCACTTCAAGATCAAGGGTGGTTTTGTTAGAAAAACTAGAAACACATACACACACAGACATCAAGTTCTCATGAAAGCAATACTTTATGCATGATAAGTGATTGTGCTTATTGTAAAGATCACCACAATCACTGCATATGCATAAGAAGAATTTCGCATCCTGTTTAATTTGTCTACATACACACACAATCTACCCTGACCTCAAGAAATAACTGAGTCATCTGTTTTGTCACGCCGTCATGTGACGGATTATTCAAGTTAAGGATTTCACGAAAATCACATGTCAGCTTTGGTCTAACAAGGCCATACTCAACCAAAAGTGGCCTAAAAAGTACCTGTAACTCATTTAAACCATACTGGGCTTTGATTCTGAAGTCAGTCACCGCATTTTTCTGTGCACTGAACTATTTGGAACGACTCACGTTGTTACTCAACAGCAGCTCCTGTTTCTCAGCGTTAAAAGCGGCACTCGATTTCATCTGGTTAAGAGTCACCAGTTAATTCAAATACGCCACCCATATAAACTCTCTCTCATTACAAAGTATCCAGCATGTTGTAATCCTGTGGTTTTTTTTTAATAAGCTGCAGAATAAATTGTGAACAAACTTAAGAAAGACCAGACTTTCAGTTTCACCTTAAACAGAACTTGCACAGAGTGAACTTTCTGCAGTGTCTAAAAAAAGGAAATGTGTGCGCAAAAGAGCAGACAGACACAAGAAAGTCAGCTGAGCTGAGGATGCAAAAACCATCTTGACATCAAATAACACAAGACTGGGCTTCCCTGCCAAGTCCAACACCCCGTACACTCAAAAAATCAGCAGCCCAGTAGGGGAAAGGTGAGGTGTTTAGATTATACAGCCTAAAGAGATATGCATTAATAATTCACCTCCTGTGTTATGTTATTGTCCATTAATACCAAAGCATTTGCCTGTCTATAAATATAGCACTATTTAAAAAACAAACAAACAAAAAAAAAAAACACTTCTCGTGTTCCTTCTTTCTGATGTTGCTATCGCTTGGTATTGCTACATCTATCACTATGGCTTTCTTCCTCTGTTTGTCCACCACTACAATGTCCGGTTGGTTAGACATTACAAGTTTGTCTGACTGTATCTAGAAGCCCAGCTTTGTCCAGCCATTGGTGGGATTTTTCAATATTAGACACTTCTTCATCAGCTGGATAGTGTAGTGGGAGCACAACTGTGTTTGGAACAATATATCAGGGATTTGAAATCCAGCCAGGGCATGCATCCAGTAAGGGTCCCCCAGACTAGGCCCCCCCATACTACCCAAAACCACCTTGGGAGACTACCATGAGAGACAAAATATACATCGCCTGGATTAACAAAATCCACATCAGGTGTTGAGGATGATTAAGTGGGCTACTGATACAGCATAAGTGGACAAGGGATGAGAATAGGGAACTGTTGGAATGCTACTACATGTGGTATGTGGAACCTGTAGAGTGTCTGCAGCCATCTGTAAAACACGGTGGAGGATCTGTTATGGTTTGGATCTGCACTTCAGCCAGTGGTGCTGGAGGTCAAAATTGAAATGCCATCAGATTTGGATCCACCACGCAGTGCCATCTAGAAAGAATCTGATTGGCAACGGCTTCATGACAGCGATCCCAAACACACTGCCAATGCTGTAAAAGCACACCTAGACACAAGAACCGACTGCGGAACATTATCAGTCATGGATTGGCCTCCTCAGAGCCCCGACCTCAACATCATTGAAGCAGTGTGGGATCATCTGGACAGAGAACAGAACAAAAGGCAGCCAACATCCAAAGAAGAGCTTTGAATGTCCTTGAAGAAGCCTGCAGAACTATTCCTGAAGACTACTTAAAGAAATGACAAGAAAGCTGCCTGAGAGAGTTCAGGCTGTGTTGAAGAATAGAGGTAGTCATAGTAAATATTGACTTTCAAGCTTGTTAAAATTGTACGAACTGTTCTTGCCTTATATACTGTATTTATATTTATGTTTGCACATTTTTTTTTAAATAAATCGCTGACACAATGTGACTATTAGTTGTTGCCATCAACAGCAGACAATTATCAGCACTGATCATCCTTTAACCGGCGAGGTATCAGACTAGTAGCTAACAGTTAGCACTGTACTTGTTTAAAGGCTGCTCTCTAGAAGAAATTCCTTTAAAGCATTTACACAAACTCACCACGCCTGCTCATCCCGACGTCAGTTCCCGCGTACCTCTTCTCATATCATCGTAATGTTAACGATAAGTAGTTTCCTCCTCAGAGTGATAAAGGCTTCTTTGGAAACATGCAGCTAGTCTAACTACAATGACACTTATCTACGGAAAGTCTCGTGGTCCAAAATTGTGACGACCGCAAAAAGACCCCCACTGTGTTAACACCAGCGAATTAGCTGTAGTCTTCTACCAAAGGGAAATCACCAAGACTGCGATACACTAATGTTTTTAGTTTGTTTTTGTTTTTTTGTGGGGCTAATTTACCAAAACTTTACCAAAGCAGCCAGAAATAATAAGCTGCTTTTAAATTAGGTAGAAAATGCCATTTTATTTATCTGTATGCGAACCAATTGTTTTCACTTTGTTAGCCATCTCCCAAAGGCCCGTTTTAAGCCAGTCAATAAACCATGTATAAGAGGTGCCAGTGTGTAATTGGCTTTAGCCTACATGGATGCAATATTACCTGGTTTTATTTTACCATTACTCATTCTGCTAAGAAGATTCATGGTCCCAAAATGCTCCCGTTTACACGATAACACATGCAGCATGGTAGTTGTTGGGCAGCTTGCAGGTGTAGAACATCACAATTTAAAATTTGCTGTGAAAACATGTTTTTATTTTGGATGCAGTTGGAGGTTCTCATTTAGCAGCAAGTGGAGGTTTATTGCCATAAAAAACACAAAATCATGTCACTGCGACAAAACATTTGCTATGTGGGTTTCTCATTATCCTTAAGTATTGATTACTACAATGCAAGTTTGCAAATGCAATCGTCAATAAAAGGGTGCATCCTCCATATCAAGCTTTACTCATGTTTAATAACTACTTAAATATAAACAATATGATACCATTTCAAGCAAATGTAGTACAGTATGCAAAAAGCAGAACTGTTGTCCAACATGTTGCAACACTTTGTATATTTTGTACACTACTTTGTGGTGCTCTTTTCTCAGAATTTCCATCTTCCTGCTTCCTTACACACTCGCACTCATCCGCACATCTCAGACACTCATCAAGAACACAACAGGCGCTGCTGTAGGCAAAGTTTGTGGCTGGCTGACCACGTCTTCCTGAGTTTGAGGTATTAGTGGATCCTGAACCAGTTTCATTTTCACATGCTCATGAAGCTGCTGCTTTCTTCTCTTTGTAAGTCGCCATCATTTTCTTGATCTCTGCGATAGCCTTTCCCGGGTTGAGTCCCTGGAGAGCAGTGAGTTAGACAGGTGGACAGTGAGTAACTGAAAGTCATTTAACTCTGTGTTTTCATCATATCTGAGTACCTTGGGGCAAGCCTTGGTGCAGTTCATGATAGTGTGGCAGCGGTACAGTGAGAAAGGGTCCTGAAGTTTAGACAGACGCTCCTCTGTGAATTCGTCACGAGAGTCAATCATCCACCGGTACGCCTGTGGGATAATAACACAGAATTCAGTATCAGTGACATCTGGAAAGAAACCTTGGGGGAAATCTCCACCAGAAGGTTTAAAAAAATCTATTTGGCTAACACTGTAATAAAACCCTCAAATGTCAATACTGAACACAAGTAAAGCTGAAGTCAGGTTAAACTGAATGAAGTGTCATGAAAACTATAATGAATGGGTTTTTCTTTCATCTGTTGTCCACCCTGTGATTTAATTTCCTCCTATGTAAAGAGGACTACCGTCGAAGGTATCTCATAACTAAAAACACAAGCTAGATTTTCTAAAAGCGTCTTTACCCACCTGCATCAGGACAGCAGGCCCCAGGTATTTGTCTCCATTCCACCAGTAGCTGGGGCAGCTGGTGCTGCAGCAGGCACAGAGGATGCACTCATACAGGCCATCCTGTTAAGTTAGACAGTTAGATACCAACTTATTGTGCCTGTTTACTAAAAACAGCAGACATTTCAATGCAAGGGCAATATTTAATTGCTAAAACACTGCTATCAAATGAATCGCTTAATGTTTAACGATCCCATTAATCATGTGTGAATTCTGTAGAGGTTAAAAGAAGGAGTTTGTTGTTTACCAGCTTCTGTCTGTCCTCCACTGACTGGAAATACTGCTCCTTCCCCTCCTGGGATTCATCTTTCTTTTTCAGGTAGGGTTCGATGGATTTGTACTGTGCATAGAAGTTGCTCATATCCTGGTGGTAATGAGGACACACATGATAATTGGACCAAAATATACTCCCTTCTATGTAGTTCTTTTTTTTCTTAAAACATAGAAACGTTTTCTCCACTCGCAGTACTTACGGGCACAAGATCTTTCACGACATACATGTGTGGAAGCGGGTAGATTTTGGTGGGTTTGCGAGTGTTGGTGTCGATTTTGTTGAGGCACGCCAGTGTGTTTCCTCCATTTATATTCATGGCACAAGAGCCGCAGATACCTGAAGATATTTACAGACACCGAGTCAGTGACATCTGGTTCCCTCTTTTGTTTTTAAAAGGAGCAGAAATTATTCACATTATTATGTACAAGTAGAATCCTAATGGCCTTTCTCACCCTCACGGCACGAACGTCTGAATGTGAGCGTGGGGTCCATTTCATTCTTGATCTTTATGAGGGCATCCAGAACCATCGGACCACAGCTGTATTAACAGAGACATGTCAGTAGAAAAGAAAATGACAACAAATGTGAGGTAAAAAGTAAAATACTCAACTTCCAAGTCCTGACTTACGTGTTGAGATCGATTTCGTATGTCTGCATTCGTGGTTTGTCTCCGGGTTTGTCCGGATCCCAGCGGTAAACCTGGAACTTTTTGATCGTGGGTTCAGGAGCAGGAGCAGTTGCAGTCTGAGCATACCGCACCATCTGTGTAGCAGATAATAAACAAACAATGCTGAATAAACAAAACAAAGATGAGTTAGGGACCACACTCCTCAGCTTGCCCGGGAAGGTCTATGCCAGGGTGCTGGAAAGGAGAGTATGTGCATTAGTCGAATCTTGGATTCAGGAGGAACAATGCGGTTTTCATCTTGGCTGCAGAACGCTGGACCAGCTCTGAGTCTGACTTGTTTCTGGTGGGTGCCGGACTCCGCCAGGGCTGCCCTTTGGTACCGATTCTGTTCATAATTTTTATGGACAGAATTTCTAGGTGTAGCCAAGTAGCAGAAGGCGTCCCCCTTGGTGGCCTCAGAATCTCATCTCTGCTTTTTGTGGATGATGCGGTCCTGTTGGCTTCATCAGGTGGTGGCCTCCAGCTCACATTGGAGAAGTTCACAGCCGAGTGTGAAGCGGCAGCTATGAGAATTAGCACCTCTAAGTCTCTAAGGCCATGGTCCTCAGCCGGTAAAGGGTGAAGTGCCCACTCTGGCTCAAGGACGAGCTGCTACCCCAAGTGCGGGAGTTTATCTCGGGGTCTTGTTCACAAGTCAGGGGAGTGGGAGACTGACAGACGGACTGGGGCTGCAGTCATCCGAACGCTGCACTAGGGCTGGGCCATATCATATCATTCACGATAATACCGCTAAAAAAAAAAATCTTGCCCGGGAAAATAAATTATATCATGATATGCTAATTTCATGGAGTAAATACTTCACCCCACCACGCAGCGGATTATGTTCACGTGGGCCATGCAGTGTTGCCAACTTAGTGACTTTGTTGCCAAGTTGCAAAAAGCGACTAGCGACAAATGTAGCTAGTTTTCCAGTGACGTCAGCGAGTTCTGGAATCCTGAAATCCTCCACTGTCGCCGTGTTTTGTGTCTTCGTACTGCGTCTGTTCATACGCTTTGCCATTGCCCGGACCCCTAAGAGTACCTGGCTGTTGGGTGCATAGCGTAAGTCACATGACCTTAATAACGGAAATGAGTCTTTTTCATGTGTTAGCGATGCAGCCGCCAGACGCCGCATTGAGCAGGTGGGCCCGCTGCTGTGATACGTCGGTGCATATGTCTGTGGATTTACTGAGCTAACAAGAACCTTGCTGACTGAAGGATGGAATTTTGTTCATTCAGTCTGTTTACATGTTTTGTTATTTGCACAGAGTACTGG
>JAVDPK010001643.1:60627-81880 GCA_034780415.1 Cichlasoma orientale
GTGTGTGTGTGTGTGTGTGTGTGTGTGTGTGTGTGTGTGTGTGTGTGTGTGTGTGTGTGTGTGTTATAGGTAGCTAAAAGGTTACCTTACTTATGTGGAATATCTACAGTATATGTATTTACTGTAAAACACACCAAGTCCACCCATGTATGAAATCTGCACAGAAATAATACTAACTTGATTAGACTTTGATCTGGGTTACACAGGCAGCTTTGGAAGAAACAAGAGAAATTAGCTGTGACAAGTCGAATCATTGGGCAGAACAAAGGCCTGCACAGATAGATCTTAATGTATCTGTGCAGGAAGAAACTCTCTTTGCATGGGTATGACTGTGCCTAAAACCTTTTGAATATTCTTTATTTTCTTAGTTTTTGGTTTTAATTGCTTGTTGAAGGTGTGAACACCAACTTTTGAATACATAAAAGGCTCCTTTTTGCTCCTGATTTACATACTACAGAGTTTATCTAACCTATTAGACCTGGTTCAGTTGATTAACACTGTGCTGGGTTAGGTCTGGGATAACGCTATGTGATGCTATGCACTTTATTTCTGGTTTAAACTGGCTGTGGTACCCCAGCACTGTAGAGTACAGATTATGAATTATGCCCTACCTATATAACTCAGATATACCTTTAAAAATGTTATGTACATATCACAGATAATAGATCATAATGAATTCATATTTACCAATATATTTAAGACTGCAGTGCAATTCTGTTCTATTTTTTCCCTCTTTTTCCATTACCTTTCAGAAACTGGCTCTCCACTCAAGCCTGGACTGTGCCATTGTGACAGGTGGGGATGTGGCACCCACGGGGAGCAATGGAGTCACTGCCACAAGGTGTACGAGCCGTCCAACACCAGCAGGTGAGGGGAGGCACTTTAATGTGCTCCATTAACAGTCAGTGAATTAGATAATGTGAATCAGCTCTTAAATATTGACTCTGAAGGTTGAATAGGGCAGACTGTGTTTTAGTGTTATATATAGAGCTGTTGCTTTTTTTTTTTTTCCTGGCTAATTAAGAAAATGCCAGTTTTAATGCTCATTCTCTTTGATGTTCTCCTCTGTGGCGTCTTGCTGTTTGCAGATGAAGCAGACACTTTCTTGTGTAAGCGAGCCACAGTAAGTTCAGCTGCAGTACCATATGCATGGTGACGATGCCCTGTTTTTTTGATCATATATTCATGAGTCATGATTTTTGCATCACGGGAGAGAAGCAGTGAGGACCTTGATGCCACCCTCACTGCATTCCTGTACTGCGCTGGGAGCACAGCAACACATTGCTGTCTTGGTTTGTTTACTATGCATGGGTGGCCATGAAAAGGTCATTGCCATGAGTGAAAAGGTCACCGACTGGGTCCAGTAATGACCGGGCTTTTTAAATGCAACACGGATGGGATTTCAAACTTTGAGTTAATGGATCTATATGATAACTAAATACTGGTTTACTTGTACTTGACAAGTTTGCGTTGGGCCCCCAGCTGCAGCGAGACAGTTAGTGCCCATATTGTCATTCACCAGGAGCTCGTGTTGCTCCTGCCTAGCTGAGGTGATTTACCACCGCAAAGGAAAGCAATACTCCCCAGACACTTCTTTGCTAGCTCAAGTTGCATTATAGTGTATATAATGCATTCAATCGTGAAACCACAGTGGTGCAGTATTGTATTTACAGCTTTTATGAAACGGTGTTTAAGTCCTCAGCAACACAAGCAGAGAACCTTGCTCAATTTAAAAATACCAAATGTCAGGCATGGTTAGAAAGGGTGAAAAGTCAGACTGGGTTAAAGCTCAAAAGTCTCTAGCCTGCAGACCTTTTCTGCTTTAACTCAATAGAAGTTTAAAGTTAGCTTAGATCAACTATGGCCAGAAGGGTTCAGACATTTCAATGTAAGCAGGGGGCATGTCTGTGTGTGAAAACTTGACGGGGAAGGAGCCTCACAAATTCAAAACCAACCCTTGTAATAAATTTGTTTCCTGGAAAGACTGCTTCTCTAAGGATGGAGTTTTGACTGACTTCTGATGGAAGCAGGTGCCGGGACTGGCATGGCTGGTTGGATGATTTGCATTGTCCACTGCTTGAACAGCTGGTCACTAGAGGACAGTGCGGGCTTTTTCACTCCTAATAGTAGCTGCTTTAACTGTATGCATCAAAGCTGACAATAGCCTAACCCTGACCACTTCATTCTAGTAGTCACACAATTTCGTTGACTCTTGTCATTCCATGCAGTCTCTTTATGCATCTACACACTATAAGGCAATGGCTGAAGGAGCAACCAGAAGCTGCTTTACTTCCACAAAATGAAGATACAACTCTAACTATACAACAAACAGTTGGCCAGGTGGAAGCAGCCACTCCATCTTTGAAGAAAGTGAAGTTGTTGCTGCGGCAACTGTATGAACAACAAGCGTAAGTGAAACGGAACCAGGTGAATCAAATGGTGTAGGAGGATGAGGCTGTGAATGACCTGACTGAGGAGGTTCACAATGTGGTCCAGACGTTGTTGTACTTGAGTTGAAGGATATACTGTATTGACTGAGGCTCTTACAGCAGCTGAAGGTCGTCCCAGGTTTCAGCATACAAGAATCTGCGGCGAGTAAAGAAACACAACTGCTAATTTATTGCAAGAAACTGAGGCCATAGGCATTGTCAGTGTGGAGGACTTAGATGCTGTCATCTCTGATGTTGTCCAGGAGCCCGGAGGCTGCAGCAGTCGGACTCACCCAGCGCGCTCTTGTTGAGGAAACTGAGTCAGTAGCCACTGCTACAGAAAATGTAGCAACCGAGACTGCAGTTGTGGCAGAGTATATTGTAACCAATGCAGATCAAGTGACCGAGGCCTTGGCAAAGACAAACAAGGCTGAATATAGAACGAGTACAGGTTGCTGATGCTGTAGCATTCCTCACTGAGGAGATGGAGACAGTTGTCATTAGGAGGAGGGAGAGCCAATGGAAAGGCTGGTTGTCAAGAAGGTCAGTGAAACTTTAGTGGAGTTTGAAATATCAGAGGTGAATAAAGTGGTTGAATTGAGACTGAGACTTTGGCTACAAAGATTGCGAAGAGCTTTTACATACAGAGACTGCTGCCATGTAATCTGACATGCCCTCATAGATTTTCTAAGGAAGCCCAAATCCTAATAAGTAGACAGTGGTTGCAGATTTGCCTTGGAAAACGCAGCTGCCGAGGAGATTTCCAGGTTTCCAGAAGTAGATGTCCTATTATCCAAATAAGCTGACACTGGAGTTAGAAGATGTGAAATTCCCGAGGTGGAAAACTACTGAAGCTGCTGCCAAGAAAGCTGAGGTCAGAACAACAGAGGGTGGCAGAAGAAGCAGATGAAGGACTCAGTGGTTGTTCCCAAATCAAGTTTGATATATAGATAATGATGCCAGAACTATTGACTGTTTATAAAAAATGTTTTTAAAAAAAGAAAGATGGGGTCTAAAAAAGTTAAGCATGGAAGTGTCTTAAACCTGCAGTCTAACGGTACCAATAAGCACTTTCCTGTTGAGTTCTTGGAATCATTTGCTAGTTTCAAGTGTTATTCAGTACAGCATGATAATTTTGTAAATGATTTAAGACATGGCTACCTTACATTTGAGAAATTGCTACCATATGAGCAATAGAAATGGGCGAACATGCTTGTCTTGAGCCTACATTAGACTTTGCTTACCAATGAGTGATGTCACAGTGGGTATAAGCATCCTTTATACACAGTCAATAGTCAGAATAGTGTGTGAGTTCTCTGCCTCTCAGACTCCCAACAATGAAGATGGTGAGCTCAGTCAAACTGTGAAGCCCCTTTCAGTACAGCAGAGCTGACGAGCCAAAGCCAACAAAATGATCTCTAAGGATCTTGGATCACATGCTAGGGAGTGTAGAGCTACTGTAATCTTCTACCAATGTGTTATATTTCATGTGCTGTAAGTAACAAGGTAAAAGTAATTATTAGGTTACGGGCTGTAGGATGTGTGAACCACTGAGACAGGCCAAATGTTGCATCCCATCTTCCTTTATTTCCTTAGACTGATCCGGCTGTTTTCAAAGTCTGACTGTGTGAAATTATTTCAGTTACATTTCTGCTGGAATTTTTTTTTTTTTGCCCGGCACTTTTGAGCAATGTTTAGCCTAATAATCACTGATATTGGAAGAAAACGAATCGATAATCTGCCACAAAAATAGCCAATCATTTATTGACTCCAGCGTCTCCAAAGTGAGGATTTTCTGCCTTCTCATGAATATATTTTTGGCTTCCAGACTGAAATTAAAAATCAGTTTAAACATGCATCTGGTAACATGTATATCCTGCCAAAGTATTCTTTAAAATGTCCTCGCTGCCTCCAGAAGCTGTCATTATGCTCCGCTGGATAATGGTGGAGGGCTTTTCTGTTGCAACCGGGTGTCATTGGCATTGTTAGTCATGGCAGAAGTGTCGTTTGTCAGTGCTTTTGAAATTTCTATTTGAATAATAATAAACCAAACTGAAGTTGTCAGCAGGACCTCTCCGTATAATCAGTCTGTTGGTGGTGCTCTCAAATAACCTCTCGCTATGAGAATGTGTTCTCATCTGTGCTCATATGATTGGAATGACACAATCAAACATCAGAGGTCACTGTTGTGCTTCAATGGCACTTTTAATAAAACAGACATTTCATCCTCACAACAGCAATGTCTGGACAGAGAGGGTGAGGGGGTGGGGGGGGCCGGGTGAAGGTTCCCTCTGCTGATAGGCTGGTTGCTCCTGATAAGTGAGAGGGAATTGGATAAAGAAAATTGAACTGTGTTCCCCACAGTGTGGGGAACATGGGTAGGCGTGTGTGCATGTGTCTGTGTGTGTGTGTGTGTGCATGTGTGTGCGCGTGTGTGTATGTGTGTTGAACTGACTCATCTTGGCTGGCATTTATTTCTCCTCCCGTGTCTACTAAACAGTGATAATTTTAGCAAAGAGAACCCGGAACACAACCATACTCGCTCCCCTCTCCCTCACATATTTACAGGAAAAATTAATACATTCAGTTAATTCACTAAGTAACAAAGCTAATTGATGTGTGGGTTTTTTGTTGTTTTTGTGTTTTTTTTTTAGCAGAAATCACACGGTTTCACATCCAGTTTTCCAAACAGACTCGTCTTGCTTTTCCATTCCAACAGTCTTTACCCATAGTCCCATCATTTTCTACTGATCAACGACTCACACAGAAATCCCCCCACGCACCCCCCCATTTAAACACTGTTAAATCCCACTTGCCTTTTTTTTATGACTATTTACAGAAGCAGCATTCTAACCGTCACAAAAACCCACCCACCCGCCAGTCTCACTCACCCTACCCTGTGCCAACAAAATCCCTGTCCCACCCATTAGAGAAAAACAGAAAAATATCATGACACCTGTCTTGCCGCCCCATTCCATACACTACCCACATCTTACCCTGTTCTAAAAGAGCATGCCAAGTTTAACAATGAACACAGAAAATGTCTCTTTACAGAAAAAAACACCATTAAAAATGTTTTTTTTTCTTCTTCCTCCCACAATGGTGGACATGGACATATGACAAGATTTTAGTGGCAACAAATAATCGTCATCTTGCTCCATTTTGGGGGTTTTTAGGTGCTGACAGGGACTCGGCTTAGTCAAAAGAAAGTCCTGTCATTGGGGTTTTGGGGGGCCATGTTATGAATAGTGGGAGGGCAGTTTTCCAGGGTCTCTGAGGCAACAGTTGGCCTTGGGCAGCTGGGAAGGGGCAGAGGTGTTTTGGAAGGGAGGAGAAGAGGCGTATTAGGGGAGGGGGAGGGGGTGTCTATATTATTTTTTGTCGTTTTTGTTGTTTAGTTGATTCTTTTTGTTTGTTTTTTTTAGAGTCAGAGGTGGCGGGGACTTGGGTGGCCATTGTGGTAGAGCTTCTGCTTGATGTGGACCATGTTGCCGCTGGAGTCTTCCAGCTGTCTGAGCTGGGCTCGGCGACGGAGGTCTCGAAGGTTGCAGAACTGGGGCAGCCATGACCAGGATGGAGTATCTGGAGGAGAAAGGTGAAAAGCAATTAGGTGCTACTGGGCAAGTCATTGATTGTTTATGGGAAGTCGCACCTTAATTTGTTTTATTGTAAAAGTGTAGAAGGTATGGAATCACAGGGACAGATTTACCTGCTGAACCACAGATCTGTGGGCCCCTAGTAACCCAGTCCCTGTCTTCAATTTCTTTTGTTAACAGTTGTTAATATCTAATCAGCCAATCACATAGCAGCAATCCATTGCATTTAATCATGTGGGGATGATCAAAATTACCTGCTGAAGTTTAAACTGAGCATCAGAGTGAGGAAGAAAGTTGATTTTGAATTTGGAAAGGTTGTTGATGCCCAACAGCCTGGTCTAAGGATTTTAGAAACTGATAAACTACTGGGATATTCCTCTACAACCATCTCTAGGGTTTACAGAGAATGGTCTGAAAAAAGAGAAACTATCCGGTGAGCGGCGGTTCTCTGGGAAATAATGCTTTGTTGATGTCAGAAGAGAATGGCCAGACAGCTTCAAGCTGATAGGAAGGCAAAGGTAACTCAAATAACCACTCGTTGCAGCTAAAGTACGCCAAAGAGCATCTCTGAATGCACAACAAGTCAAACCTTGAAACAGATGGGCTGCAACAGTAGAAGACCACACTGGGTGCCACTCTTGTCCGGTAAGAACAGGAAACAGAGGCTACAATTCACAGAACAGAACAATTCACAGAACAAAAATGTTGCCTGGTTGATGAGCCTCGATTTCTGCTGCAACATTCGGATGTTAGGATCAGAATTTGGTGTAAACAGCATGAAAGCATGGCTCCATCCTGCCTTGTGTCAACAGCTGAGGCTGCTGGTGGTGTAATGCTATATAGGGCATTTTCTTGGCACACTCTGGGCATTGTTTAAACACCGCAGCCTGCCTGAGTATTGTTGCTGACCACCCTTTATGACTACAGTGTACCCATCTTCTGATGGAGGATAACACACCACGTCACAAATCATCTCAAACTGGTTTTCCTGAACGTGACATTGAGTTCACTCTACGTAAATGGCCGCCGCAGTCACCAGATCTCAGTCCAATAGCGCACCTTTGGGACGTGGTGGAATGGATCATCATCATCATCATCATCATCATCATCATCAATGTGCAGCTGACAAATCTGCAGCAACTGTGTGATACTATCATTAATCAAGGCAGTTCCAGTACAAATTTAGAAAGGTCTAACTAACAAAGTGTCCAGTTAGTGTTTGTTAGTTTAGTAGTTTACTTGTGTATATGTGAAGTATAGAACATTTACAATATGAGGAAATGGGAAATTACATGCAAAACTATGATTTTTTATATTTTTGTTTCTATATATGATGGAGGAACTCAGAGTCTGAGCCTTTTAAACTTGAAGAGTTGAATGTGTGCACCAAAGAAAATACCTCTGCGATGATGTGAACACAAAGTACAGTGATGTAAGTATGTGGTTTATATTATTAAGCAACAACGTCTCACGCATGCAGTTGTGCAGATATAAGCAGCTGAATGCAGGCTTTCAAAGACACCAAAGCCGAGTGGCTAGACGACACACTCATGAGATCAAGACACGCAGTAGCGTAAAATCCTAAAATCCTTCTTAGCCTGGTTTTCTGGCTCTAAATCCAGTTAGAGGAACACAAGCCATATCAACAACCAGAAACACAAGCTGGACTGATCTCTGACCTGTGAACCGTCCTTTAGCATGTTAATGTCATTGAGTTCCTCCTCACATGCTTTTTTTTTTTAACTGCAAAAAAAACAAAACAAACTAAAATAAAATAAAAATCCCTTTATTATGAATGTCGTTAGTTTGAATAGGTCAAATTTGTCAATACCGCCTGCATCTGTTTAATAAGACTTGGCATGTCTACATGACTGTGAGTCAACGTCCTCCAAAAAGTGTTGGTTTTTTTGTAATATCTGTTCTGCTACTCTTACATTTTGCCCCCCGACAAATACCCTCCTTCTTATAAACTAACACTGAAAGAAATGAAAAGTAAACTAAAACAATTAATTTACAACAATCAACCTTAAACTGAAATGAACAAACTCAGTGTGGAAATGTGATAATGGGCTGACTTGAAAACAAACATACAAAAAAAAAAAAAATTCAAAATGATACAAAAATACAAGCAAATTAGAAAATTATTATTATTTCTGGCCTGACTGACATTGGCTTTAAAAGCAAGACTGCCTTTTGCTTGCTTGCCCTTCTCTGTCCTTCACTACTTTCTGTTTTCATTCTTGGAGTAACAGACGAGATGATGAGAACCATGTTGTCCCACATACTACTTTTCTGCTCTGAAACGAACACGATTCAGAGATAATATCGCGCGCGTGCGTCGATGGTCAGACGTAAAAAGGGTAAAGATACATACAGCGTGTGAGATTTTCAAAGATGGGCGAGCTGAATCTAACAAACAAACGAAAAAAGAGACAGAATCAGATGAATTGCTGCTTTTGCTGCTCCTGGTATAAAAATGAGTTATGAATGGAAAGGAAATTTTATTTATATGGCCCATTTCATTACACATAAAACATGAAAGAAAAAAAAACATAAAATGAATCAATTTATGTGTTTGAATTGTGCGTAATAATGTTGAATTTTGATCCATAGCTTCACCACAGATGGAGTAGAGACAAGCTCTTTGCAGTGGAGTAACCGAGACAGGATAGAAGACTGCAACTTTGAAATATTGCATGTGAACTGTAAATGGCGTCAATCTCTTCAAGTGCACCACGGCGTTGCCCTTGATCTTTCACATTTTTGCTTTGACTGCTCTGCATGCGTGACTGTGTCCTGGCATCACTGCCATTCAGTAAAACGGATTTTACATGTGAGATTAAGACTGCACACTCATTTTTATGTTTTCATTCCTTTGCATAGCGCGCAATGTATCTCGCTGCCTCTACCCAATTAGCAGCCATCGCACCGTACATACAGAATACACAGCTGAGAGGCCGACCCGCTGTGAAATCTGTGTCTCTGCGGCGAAACAAAGTGGGATTTTGCGAATGTGAGGTGCATAATGTGAAGAGGGGAATGGCGGGGCAGACATTTGTGCTTGTCAGGTTATAAACTGGAGCCGGCGAGGCGGCGCGAGGTCCACAGAGACAGCAGAGAGAGAAGGAGGGGAGAGCCCCAGACAGCAAACCCAGTATAGCAAATGGCCCTGCTAGAGGATGAGCAAGAAAAGAGGGGGTGGTGGTGAAGTTAGGCAAGGGGGGATGGGGGCGGGGGGGGGGTCTGTGGATGAGAGGAGGTGAGGAAGAGAGCGAGAAAGAGAGGGAGAGTTATTTATAGCTGTGAATGGGTATGCTGTCCACAAGGACTGCTCTGAAGGGTATCCAAAGGAAAAGGGGCAACCAAGACAGGTTTCTCTCATTTGAATAAAAGGATGGAGATGGAGTCAGGAGGAATGATAATGCAGGGCAGGAAACGCGAGGCAGAGATACAATTGTTACGCCGTTTTAGAGCAAGGGGAAGCGAGGTGGTGGGGGTTAACTTTGCGAGCTAAGTCATCATTTTCTCAATTTGTGAGATTGTTCTTGTGTTTTCGTTTCTTTCCCTCCGTGTCTTCGGAGGAGAGCCTCCGGTGTTCGATAGTCACGGCAAAGCAGCAATAAGAGAAAAATGTGTTTGCAGCAGGAAGCACTGGAAGGAAATGGACAGGAGTAGATTTAATAAGTGAAGAAGAGGGGGCGAGGGAGGAGCTAGGGAAGGAATTAGGAGGAGAAAAAAGGGAACAGCGTGCATCTCAGTGCTCTGTGTATGCGTGAGTGCATGTGTGTGTGTGTGTGTGTGTTTCTCACTTGCTATTCCAGCTGCTCTCTCACTCGTTCTATTTTTAGCTCTGGAGGAGAGAGTGTGTGTGTGTGTGTGTGTGTGTGTGTGTGTGTGTGTGTGTGTGTGTGTGTGTGTGTGTGTGTGTATAAGTGGGGGTGGGGATGTGACAGCATCTCCATCCTGCTCCCCACCATCACACACACAAACACACGCTGTCTTCCCTGCTCCGTCAGCCTCACCTTCACTCCTCATCTCAGGGAGTCTGACCTAGCTCCAGTACATACAGAGAAATAAGGGGTATTCCCTCCAAGTGCAAAAAAAAAAAAAAAAAAGAAGAAGAAAAATACCCCCCTCCCCACTCTATAAGTGCT
Source organism: Cichlasoma orientale (assembly GCA_034780415.1). Classification (NCBI taxonomy): domain Eukaryota; kingdom Metazoa; phylum Chordata; class Actinopteri; order Cichliformes; family Cichlidae; genus Cichlasoma; species Cichlasoma orientale. The sequence goes on from JAVDPK010001643.1 coordinate 70,807, forward strand.
GCTAATGAATATGGATGTTCCCTTTCTCTGGGTGTTTTTTATGATGATGTATTTTTGCGCTGTTGTACTAATGCGCTGCAGAAAACAGCATTGTCTCACTTGCTTCTGGAAAACCCTCTACAGCTCCGTGCAAAGCAGCAGCGGCAGCCTGCAAACATCAAAGCTTTTACTATCCAAGCATGTTGTTCATTATAGCTGCAACTAACAGTGAAACCTCCATTCTAAAACTGCATATTAGTGCACTTTAAAATCACTGTCACTCTTTGATCACTGCTTGACAGTTTCCCCATCCCTGCCTGAGGAGCTTTTCCACGGCGCTCCCAGTATCCAGGTCACACATCACCTACTTTATCCTTAAAACTGGAGATCCAGGCCACCTCCTCATCGCAGGCCTGCCCCAACTCTCTGTGCACTGTACAGCACAGAGACAACTGAATATTGCCCTATCTTCCTTGCTTCAACGTTCAGTATCTCCAAACTTAGCTGGCAGGGTGGAAAAAGCCCGAGAACCTGCAGTGACCGTGAGAAACTAAAATACTGTAATCCAGAATGCTAATACTCAGCTCATCAGCGAGCATCTCCCCAGTGCACACGGATGAATCGTGTGTTTTGACGGTCGCTGACGTGTCTTTAGCAGAGAGCCGAGCTGTGATGGACTTCATGCTGTCATGTCACGATTTCACCCGTGTGTCTAATAGCTGCTTAACTTTAGCACCGTGGAAAGCTTTTTCTTTCTTTGCTCGTGTCTGCAGAAGCACACGCAGGCCAAACGGTGCTGGGGCGAACTGTACAGCACATGTTCTGTCTCATTAAATCTGCCGCATTTGCTTTCTTTTGCTAAAGTAACATGCATCCCTCATCTGTCAGGAGGAGACGGGGAGAGAAATGAGACAGATATTTCAGCGAGCGCGTGCCGACAGGAAATAAAGAGGCAGCTATCACACTCAGTTGGATTTAAACACACGGTATGTGAGAATGTAGCATTCACTACAGCACAGCAGATGGTGGGAGTGAAGTCATCTCAATCTCTGTTTTTCCAGCCTGGTTTGAACCAGTCTTAGTGACTGCTGTTTGTGCATTCTTATGCACATGGGTAAGAAATTAAAGGAATAACTGACATAAAGAGTCGTTTTTATACTTGTGAAGCAAGTCGGTGACGTCTCCTGCCCTGTGGATCGTCATCTTAGAGGAAACCAGTGTGCGATAAAGGTGATCACCCAGTTTAACTTTGAATTGATTTGCAGTGACCCTTCCTGCTAAGTGAACAAATGGACCTTGACCATGGCAGCAACATAGCCCCTCACCCCACCGCATAACAGAGCCACTGGATCCCTTCACTGTAGGGCCCAAGGATTCAGGCTTTCTCTTCGATTCGCCACCCATCACTATGTATCACACTGATGATCACACCAAAGCCAAAGCAAAAAAATAGTTTGGTCAGAATTTCTCATTAAACAGCTAGCTTCCAGCATGTACTCGTTCATTCAGTGTAACATGAACTGACAGGTTTTTCTTCTTTTATCATTTACTGCCTTGTAGCTCACATGCACTCCTGTGTTATACTCTTATACTCAGTTTGCACTTCATGCAAAGATCTGTAGAACCAGAGAAGAACAAGGATGGTAGAAGTATAATTTCCATGGGGAAAGAGCACTTTAAAACCTTACTTTGGAGCAAAGTTGGGAAACATTTTAAGCATTTTTATCAGATTTGACTTGTGACTTTCTACATGCAGTTTTTATGTCTTGGTGACCATTGTAATTAAGGCTTATTTAGATATTGCTTCAAATAACTCCCTACAGGCATTTCAGGGTGCCTGCCATGAAATCCTTCCAGAAGGACTTTATTAGAGGATGTGTGTAATTCAACTCCTGACACTCTGTGGTGTCCACTCCACCTCTATTAGACATGCAGAATGACACACGTTAACTTGAATTGACTGGTTCATGTGTCCTGGGAAAACATTACCACATATGCAAACAGCATCTTAATAAACACAGACAAATAAAGGCATATTTCTCATTGCTTTTTTTTTTTTAAGGCTCATGTGGAAAAGGTACTGCCTCTGAAAAGATTAGTTTAACTGACTGATATTGATTTAACATTGAAGCGGCCACCTCGTATCACGCCTGCTCTCCATTTAAAAAGGTTTCCCGACCTTGCCGCTGCTTAATAAGCGTCACAGCCAAATGGAGCGCGGCCATTCTTTTTAGTTCATTTATTCTGGTGACCTCATGTAAATCCTAACACAGCTCCACCCACCTTCAGCTGAAGACGAGGTCTAATCAACATATTATTGGAAACACCTTCAAACGCCAGTGAAGCTATTTTGACATGTCACAGTGGGAAAAGCGTGGAGGGATAATGATGGCTGCTATTCTAGTGTGAAAATGGCATGCATAAGACTCTCTGATGTAGGTCTTTTTTTTTTTTTTTATTAGAAAACATTTATTCAACTGACTTAAACTTACATGAAAAAATAAATACCACTATTGAGGTCACAAGAGCTTCCTAAAAGTGAAGCCAAAATATTTCTGTGCCGCTAACATCAACCTCCATTAAATCCTGTGTTAAGTGGGGCGTCAACACCATGTCCCTGGTTACTACGGCGCAGACTCTCACCTTGATGCAATTGTTGTGATTTGGCGCTATATAAATAAAACTGAATTGAACTGAATTGAAAAGCAAGATGGCAGCGCTTATTTCAGAAATAATTTGGCTTCACTTTTGAAGCAGCCATGCCTCATGCAACTTTACAAACATGCATATCTGTGCTATGGAACTGTAACCAAATCTTTGATATTTAAGTGTCAAATTGTAGTTCTGTTGTGAGTTAAATGCTAAATCCATTTCCTGGCCTACTGAGGTGACTGGATAATACTCCACCAGCTCAAATTCTGGAAAGTCAGTCAGTACATTTTAAGTTATTTTATTACACCTTAGTCTTTTTGACTGAAGCATTTAAATCAGTTCTTTGAAAGGTTTTAGCACCAGTGATGCGCTGCAAATGCACAAGGAGATAAAGGTGTCTTTAATGGCGACACTCTTTTCTGGAGTTCCTCAAGGTTCTATCCTGGGTCCCTGATTATTCTCTATTTAGATGCTGGCTTTGGGGTGCATAATCCCAAGACTCCATTTTAATGTCTTTCACACAAACTGTAAAGCCTGTTAGGATTTTATTGTAGATGCATCCTGTGATTCTCTTATTACACAAATCTCCAGCCAGCACTATAAATGATGGTTTATAACATGCCCGTCAGTAAAAGTTTAAGTGGCAGAAGGGCGCTTTATTAAGATGAGTTTTTTTTTCTCTCTCTCGCTCTCTATAAAGGTCACATTCCTCCAGGCCTGCAGTCATTGCAGAAGAAACATCAACATCAGACAAGTCTACCATATTACCTAAATCCTTGTCTCCCTTTAGAGGCTACCTGGTAATTGCACAACTGATTGGATGTGATTGGTTAACTACATGATTGCTGCTTGGAAATTCCTTTTGAGATCAGAACCTTTTGAGAGACTGTCCTCAGAAAAATATCAGTGGTTTTCTTTTAGATCCTCTCTGAACACTCACCTTTGTTTTTGCATAGACTGCTTTAAGTTCATTATTTATAATTAGTCTATACTTATGCTTAGCTGAACTTTCAAACAAGGAAGTTATCTAGCCACGAATGTCATAAACATAATTGTTCATTTGCTAACTTGGACACAGCAAAGCTGCTTTGTTTAGTCGTCCCAGTCAAGCTCAACTGAATGAAGATTTTAATTGGAGGTTGCATCATCTCTATTACATATTTAAAATCCCATTAATATTCTGTTTCACTTGCTTAGCTATTTTGCTCTTATAGTGTCCCCAATGGGATAATTAAAGTTCTAACTCATCACGGTAAAAAGAGCTACTGTGTTGGAGCAGGTTTTAAACATGAAAAGCCAGTTTTCCAGACATGGGTTTAAGCCTGGCTCCAGACTAAAAAAAAAAAAGTTTTAGTCTAGAACTAGTCTAGAATCCTTTCCTGGGAAACCGTGCCTAAGTGTTTAAACCTGAATCCAAGATAGTTTCCTTTAAATGCTAACACAACATTCAGGCTTGGAAGCTGAAACTGAATAACATAACAGTGCACAGCAATATACACAAGTGATTACACTAATGTGTTTAAAAATGACATACCTGCAGGGAGTTTAATGTGAGTCAGCAGTTTGGGAAAGACAACATTAAAGAATGATATTATTTTGTCCTATTAAGCAATGAGCTGAATATATTCCGAGCATAGAAATTACACTTAATGACGGTGCCATTACATGAGCATATGACTGCTGCTGTTTCCTGCAAACAAATTAAGTATTATTAGAGAAATAAGGTGTGAGATATGTAGACTGTCCAAAAAAGGCAGATGTTTAAATTTAGTTTCGCCTCAGCTGATGCGTCTGATATGCCTACGTCTGAATCATCACAGTTGGAAGATTTCGCTGTGACTGAGAAAATAAAATCGTCAAGAAGAGCCAAAAATGGGCCAAGCAATGGGGGGAAGGTCATTTTCCAGAGCTCTACCAACTGCTGTGTTAACCTGGCAAGCACTTAGAGATGCAGCTACATGGTGGATAGTTATACAAATAGATATTTCTGCATTCAAGTATTTTGCTAATACTAATACCATTTGCTAATTTATGCCTCAAGGTATACAACTAAAATGAATAAAGACTTATAAGATATTAAAGTATTGCTGAACTTGCATATAAATTCAGCAGATAAACAGCAGACAGTGTCCAGCTTACCATAGTAGCGGCTCGCCCTCCAGGCCCTGATGGCACAGTGTAGGACTCCATCCAGCCACAACAGCAGCCAGCTGATGCAGAAGCCCAGTAGCAGTCCCAGCATTAAGTCCATCTCCTGCTTGGTCACACTGTCACTCACAAAGTAGTTCTCTGAAGAGTCCACCAAGGAATGGTCCCCATCATATGGGATTACATAGTGGACGTGATGCCTGCGGCGAGGACAGACAGGGTAAAGTGATGGAAGAGTTAAATATTCTCTGTGTTTGCATCTTATATAACCCTTCTAACTTGGAGGATGTCTGGAGATTTCTAAATTATGATAAGATTGCACAAATCCACACTTTGCTGTTAATCCCAGAAGCCTTCTCGGGGAACCCATGGGTATCTCGGGGCTGCACTTTAGGCAGAAAAGTTCATGGCTGAGTTGTAATTTTGAATCTGCAGAAACAGCTCAAGGCCGGAAAAGTCTACCTCCCTCAGTGACTGCAGTTGAAGTGCCTCTTAGCAAGGCATTTACTCCCATATTCTACCAGCTCAATAAAATCCTTTCTGAGCAAATAGGACAAGTATATAATGTAGATTATACTGGAGATTCTGGAGAAATCTTGTAAACATCAATTATTTCATCTTTATTTATTTTTATTTTTTTACACATTACTTTGGAATTAAAACTGTCTTTCAAAGCCAAACAAGTTCCTGTTAGAAAGTCTCTTTAATTTGTTGCAAATAAGAGAAGCAGGAAAGGCCTTAATGAGAAGGCAATTTTATTGTTTTACCACAAATTCACAGGGTGCCCAATTGCTACTAAACAGGTGTTCACATCTCACAGGGGAACTCGTGGAAAAGTTACACTCATAATGTGCAGATTGCTAGATAGAGAAGACTGCGTATGTTGCATTACAACTATAGTGATAACAGTGGGCATCTGAATAAAGAATAAAATAACAGCCATAAAGCTCCGCACATCAATTACTGTAGCAAGTAACTAGCTCTGGCTATCACATTGCCTCCCCTACACTGTAAAATAGATTCACTTGATGTGAAGGCCTTACTATACAGGTATTACCTGGCCTCCTGGGAGGGAATGAAGGCGTTTTTCAATATAACAACACAGACAGTTGTCTGACAAACACCGTGAGGGAACGCAGCGGGCGCTGAGAGATTTACCCGCTGGAAGTGAGTCCAGATGCACTCACACTCTTTGGGACATTACTTTGATAGCAGGCTTGGACTGAAGGAGGTTTGCGAAGACATGCTACACTAAAGACACACTGCAGCAATTTATAATAGCACTTCTGTAAATCTGAGTGGCTTACAACTATTTGATTTGATTTTTCTATCCCTGACAGTGCTACAATGATGAGTTTGTACTAATAAAATTTGACGATATTTTAAAAGTTAAATTATAATTGTGTTTTCTGTATCATGAGCAGCTACAGACAAACAAACAATTCACACTTACAAAAATGTAACTTCATTAATATAAATTCCACCCACGCTGTGTGACTGACAGATAATCTCTGGACGGTGCGCTGCAGGAACTCTACAGCACTTTATAACACAAGCAGATGAGCACCTGAAGCATCTTACTAAAGAAGTATGACCACATGGGGGATCAAAGCAGCCACTGAGGTCCATTAACAGGAAAACATTTTCTAAAAAAAAATTGCTAAGCAATGCGTAAAGATAGCCCAAAATATCTATCCAGAGTCCTTTGTTTTCCTTGAAGACTTTACCTAAATGGTTGTAAATAAAGTAAATAATTGCTTTATGCTGTGGGTATTTCTGTAAAGTATTGTTCAGCTGCCCCCTACAAATTCTTGTGTACCACTTTTTTCCACTGTAAAAACCAGGTAAAAAAGATTTGTGTGTCTAACTGCACTCAGTCCACTCCTGTATCTTCCCTGCCACAGATGCAGCTATTGTAGGCCAGGCTTGAGCCCGTCAGAGATTCTACAACTACATCCAGCCGGATCCAAAACAGAGCATGAACGCTGCCAAATAAAATGACACCGGCTGTGTCCTCAAGCCTGATAAGGTGAGCACTGTGGGCGTCCCGACACCTCCACGCCTCATGGATGGAAGGGCAGGCAGGCGAAGCCAACGCTCGCCTCTATTCATCCACGTATCCCACGTTTCTGCTGTTTGTGTGAAAACAGATGACTGGCTCTCATTCAGGAGCGTTTCCAGGTCAGTGAAAGACACTGTGTGGTTACCTGAACACTACCAGGAGGAGCAGAGGTTTCACTGTGCATACTGTTCATTGGCATGGAGGTTTATTTGATCATTGCCATATGCACTGGGAAAATACTTATATAAGAGGGTATGTTTAAATATTTTTAAAAAAAAGCCCATCAGTGATGCATCATCTCATATCAGAGCTGTCCCCAAACATTCATTTATTTTTTTCCTTTTTTTTTTTTTGCCCTGATTACTCTATATCACTTCACATTTATTAGTGTGTGCAAGAAGCCTTTCAAAACTTTGACTTGGACAAGCTTAATCTAATTGCCGGTGATTGATGATGATCCATTTCTGGATTTACAGGCTAAAAAAAAATTAAACACACAGAGGGACTGCCCTCTTAATGCTGCTAATGAACTGCTAACACATCAGCCCCCTCACTGCAGTATGCACACTATGGGCTGCTGTTTCCTTTGGATGTGCATCTGTTCAGCTTGCACCAACATGAATAGTGAAAAATCTCCTCCTAAAGCCTGCATGTGTTCTCGTGGCTGCTTGTCTGCAGAGCACGGGCCAATCAGGATCCGACATGAGGACATTATAGGTGTGCAGCCGTTTGAAAAATAGGAGTCTTACTTTAAATCCTGCTCCAATATTGTTGCCATACCCTCAGGCACTGAGGAGAGTTTAGAGCAGAAAAAAAAGAGGCCCACTTGTGCCACGGCTCATCCATATATCTAGCCTGTGCTGTATTAAATGCTTAATGATGATGGAAAACGCGCAGTAATGCTCATTAAACCCGAATTAATATATTAATGAGTGTCATGCTGTTGTTTTTCCACACTTCAAACCCCGCTCTGACTGTGACAGCAAACAGGTAGGCTGATGAGCAGCCAGCTCCCTCAGCCCTACGGCACTTCCTAAGCCATAACCGCTTCACTTCGGCACTTAGGTTCATAATTGGCCCAGCAGGTTATTTTCTCGCCGACACCGTGTAGGCCTGCACAGCGCACTTGATGCTCGGATTGTTTTTGAACGGCCTCACGTCGCTCGTAGTTCATTACCTATTTATGGCTCCGACACACACCTTCGTATATGGAGCAAAGCAGAAATCCTCGCAGCCGGTGGTTAAAAAGCACACGGCGATCAAACGTGAGATCGAGCGAATAATAAAGGCTCTGATAGTCGCTATGTAGCCCGTAAGCGCACGGACAGGTTGGGCTTCACCGCCTGAAATCTTCCGAGGCCTCTTCAGCAATTAAGAATGGACGAATAAAGAAGAGAACACACACACAGACACACACACCATGTTTAGCCCGAATATTGTGGTGGATGATGGCATTTACCTTCCACAGTTGCAATGACAGACGCGGTCCTCCCCTCGTAGATGCGGTAAGATGTAGTTGTGAAAGCGATCCAGTAGTGCGTTCATGTCCATTAAACAGGCTATCGCCTGCAAAGAACCATGCCAGTCAGCTGGGACATGTCAAGCAATAGGCTAGGCTATTACCACAGACAGCGAATAATTCTGTTCATTAGGTGCTATTAGTATAAATAATAACAGACTATAAAGACCATAGAGGCATGACTGAGAATAGTCTTGTCAGGTCCTCCCGATTCTAAGACTGGGACTCTTGCCTCAAACGGACTTAGATTATTTATTTATGACGGCAGGTAATTATAGGTAGGCTAACCTACTTCCTCGTGTCAGTGATAGGCCTGCTGTAGTTTCTTGAAAATGTGATAGGCCTACATTTATGAGCCATTTTTGTCAAATAGGGAGGCTCTCAGCTCCAGTGAGGATTTTAGATCGTGGCTGAGGGAGGTGAAGGTGTCTTACCATTACAACTGAAGCACCAAGAATCATAAAAATCATGGTGGTTGTGATCATATGCATCAAAACTTCCAAACTGGCCGCCGTCCTGTTGCCCGGGGTTCTACCCGCGGCGGTGGAGACGCTCCGGCTGGGCTCTGGGCGCTCTGTCCCGGCAGGAGCCGCTCATGGAGCCGCCGCGCCGCTCCTGGCTCCCCGTCCCTTCAAACTGCCCGGTCTCCCTCCGTCCCCTCCTACACACGGCAAGCCGCTCTCTCAGCCCTCACTGCGCCCTCTCCATCCAAGTATCCTGATCCCCCCACCCCCCCACCCCCACGGTAGGTCGGATGCGGCTGCCGCTCGATCCAAGGAGGCAGTCTTCTCCTAATTACCGATGCAAAAGTGACCCGTTCTTTCACTTGCGTCTCTATCTTTATCCCAGTTTAAAGAAACCATAAAGAAAATGAACGAAGGGTTCCCTATATATCCTCTAAGGAGTGCCCCGGAATCCTCTTTTCCTCCTTTCCTAAGTTATTCCACACCGGTTCTGCGCTTCAGACTAATGCCGGTGAATCCTGTCCTCCATGGGAGAAGACGGTCGATTTCTTTTGCCTGGACGTTTCAAAGAGCTGCACCAACTCCTCTCACGGCCATCGCCCTCGTCTCTCTCGGAAAGCTTGATAACGTCGACATCGGGTCCATATAGCTCCAGTCGGGAACTAGACCCACCCTGCGCCCCGAGTCCACTCCGTATCCAGCAACGGCAGCTGCATCAACGCCCGGAGCCAGGATTATCCCATCCTGGCTTCCAGCAGCTACACGAGCATCCACTCCCACCTCTAGTGCATGCGCGTTCGCGCGTTTGTGCGCGCACGAGAGAGAGAGTGTGTATAGTGGGCGGTGTGAGAGGGAAGAACTGCAAGGCAAAGGCCTATAGGCTTGTTATTTACAGGATACCGGCAGAGGCACCGGGGCTGGCTTCAAGAATGGGACTCCTCGTGATGATTTAACCTGCTTTTTCTCCAGCGGCTTCACCCCTTTTATCACACAGTACCTCCACACATACACACACACATACACACACGCAAACGCTGCCTTGTGCTGCTCTTCTGTTTCTGACTCTGCGCCATTTCTGCTCGCAACATCCTGCCTATTTTATGTCCAAAATTAGTCTAAGATTAAAACTTGTTTAGGGATATAACTTGGATTATTTCTTTTGCTTTCCTGAATAGTCTCTACGGCCAACCTAATTAGCACAGAAACAGCAAGCTGACAGAGAAATGTGTCATAAAAATCAAGCAATCACTCCAGTGAACGGTTGTTTCAGCACCACGGACAGCAGCCATCCCAAGTAAAGTAGCGTGTTGCAGTGAACTGCTATATTTCTATGCACGCTGAACTAACATCTAGAATACAGATACTGTAAGAAAATAATTAACACCCACTGTCCTAGTGCTCTTCATCTCTGGTGACAACAGCAGACTTTGAAAACATCTGCTGTCTTCACCCACAGGCACACTCCTGCTAGTGTTACCTTATTTCAACCTCTCCCCCATGAAGAAACTGCAGCCAAGCTGGGCACCGGTGTAGCAGACTCTAATTAAAATCTACAGGGGGTAGAATGGGGGTAATGCAAACATTTAATGGTTAAAAAAGGACTTGAAGCCTGAATGGTCACGATTATGAGTGCAGCTGCAAGTACATGGTTCGGCTGAATGCAATTTTACCATAGCTGACAGTTATTTAAGTGACCACCCAATCAGTTCTCAGGCAAGTAAATCAGTCTTCAATTAGGTACCTCGCCCCCCCCCCACCACCCCTCCACAAAAGGGCACATAATAACAACAACAACAACAACAACAACAACAACAACAACAATAACAATAATAATAATAATAATAATAATAATAATAAAAATAAAATTCCCTCTTTGTAGCAGTGAATGCTCTTGTGATTAAGTTCAAGTTCAACCAACTACAGAAAAGACGAAGAAGAAGAAGAAGTGGTGGCCTCTGGGTCATAACTGTAGTCTGCAGATGGTATCCATATAAAAAACCTTATGCCATGTCAAAAAGCCTTTGAGCAAGCCAGTGAAGCTGACAAAGATGGTATGCTCTCTAAAAGAAGAACATCGGTCATAAATATAAAATTGTGAAGTCAGCTGAAAATGGACTTTCTTTGACATGATGTTCTAATATCACATCAAAAATAGAAGCTCTTATCTTAAACGCGTATGACACACACACACACACACACACACACACACACACACACACACACACACACACACACACACACACACACACA
>JAVDPK010001643.1:91137-109856 GCA_034780415.1 Cichlasoma orientale
GTGTGTGTGTGTGTGTGTGTGTGTGTGTGTGTGTGTGTGTGTGTGTGTGTGTGTGTGTGTGTGTGTGTGCCTTACATGAGCGCCATATACGTATTTATCCAGCATCTTCCCGCCTAATGTTTGGCCTCCTATGTCCCACACCTGTAGGGTGACATTCAAATTGCCTGCGGTAAAGAGAAGAGACAGAAAAACTCCAGTATTTAAATGACAAAAAATGTGCAGGTCTACTTTATGAAGAAGCCATAGAAGATTTTAGAGTTTAGATTAACACTTTAATTTCCTAAAATGCTTTTGTCTGCTAACCAGTTAAAAAAAAACACAAATAAAAAAATAATAATGCGACAATTTGTGGCTTTCCACTCCAGATGTTGAATTTTTAATCGTTAACTTGTTTGTTTTAACAAAGCTCAAGATCCTGTGGAAATAATAGGTAAGCTGTAACCAGAGCCTGTATTTTGGGGTGAGCGATTTCTATAATAAAAGTCAACATTGTTGATATACATAATGGAAACAATAAATCAGCGAATAATCTTTCATGCTAAGCACTCTTGTACTGGCAGGTCACCTACACCTCACATCCAAGAATATCCAGCCCAGAGATTGAGGGAAGATGAAATAGGTATGCTTACCCTCTAATTTAAACATTCTCAATACACTGGCAGTAAAAAAAAGACTTCTTATTAGCCTGGGAAGAGCTGTTTGCATTGTGCCATATCCTGCCAAGTAAGGAAAGTAAGGAGAATTATGTGCTATTAAGGAAAATAGCAATAATTAAACAGAAAATAAGAGGAAAAGAAGACTGTTGTCCTTATGCCTGTGGAAAGAGAAAGAAGGAGTGGATGAGAGGGGGAGAGAGAAAGACGGGCACAAAAACCAAATCCAAATAAATATTTTCTTCCTCTGGAAAATGAAAGGGGTGGTTGAGAAAAAAAAAAAGTCAAAAAAAGGAGGAGGAGGGAGGACCAGACAGTGAGGAGTTTATGTTGGTGTGATGAAGGCCCAGCAGCAATGGGGAGCTGAGCGTACACAGTGGACACGGCTGGACGACTCAAACCCTTCATAGGTCCCCTTTTTTCAGGCGAGGAAAGGAAACACTGAGGGTTACAGTCACTTGATCTAGACTATACAGTGTCAATGTAAAGCTACATTGTGGAGTGCAATGAATAACGGCTCCCTGGTGTCATAAAGAGCCATCCCCACCCATCCACCGTGCTCACACACTAGCTTTATTTGTGTTTCAAAGATTCACGCTGACTCTGCAGAGCTGACATTTTTCTGCTTACGCTCTGGAAGAAGTGAAAACTGCAACTCTGAGTCCAATAGACAAACTTTAAAAACTGATAACACGGTAAGAAAAACGTGTCCCCTGAAGGTGATGCAGGCTAAAAGCCTCCGAAAGCTAGACTCTGACAGAAGTTATCAAGTAAATTTCACCTCTGCTCAATCCCCTTCACCGCCTGTACCTCACTGGTTTGGCAGGGACATCTGGAAGAGGTATTGTTATAAAAAGCACACACAGAGGAGGCTGTTGTGTGCCAGCCGGCCTCGCCTCACCTCTCCCCACGTTGGAAAATGTACATTAAGTTTGACAAGCTGGGCCTTCATGGTGAGAGGGGCCAGCGCTGGCTATAGGCTACTCTCCCCCTGCTGCAAAAGACCCTTACAGCCCCATAGAGACCTGGAGAACCACACAACTTCTCCAATACAAGGCAAGGTGGGGGTCCTAACAAAGTTTGGGACCACCCAGCTCGCAGAGCCACCCTCCTCTTCATCAGCTCATCAACACCCAATTCCCCAGAAAATGGGCCATTTAACAAGTCCGCTGTTGAACCCAGTGTTTTTGGTGCCCCGGTGATACAGACATATGCACACTATATTCAAACAAAGCTTACAATTTAACGCTGAAAAGATCTGTGATTATTTCAGGAAAGAAACTTACTGGAAAGAGAAGTCAAACGATCAACAGCGTTTGTTCGAGCTCATATTAAGGAGCCGAGCCCAGCCTATGCTTATGGTTGGCTCTTTTCATCCTGACTCCACCACAACATTTTTGGGGGTTTAGTTCTCCTAAGTCTCATAAGCTGAAACTGACACAAAATCAAAATAGAATCCTTCAGCCAAGTCACAAATCAGCATAACTTTTACTTTTAGCACTTAATTTGCCCTCGCTTAATGTTGTTTTATTAGTAATGAAAGAATGGAGCCACTTTGCAGATTTCTGGAGCTTAGGCTTTGGCAGAGCTCGAGAAATGCCATTTAAAATGCTGAAAATTCCCATTTCACATGGTAGGAAGTAAAAACGGAGTGCTTTCGTCTAAATATAGCACTAGTCAATAAACATTTATTTTACAGATCTAACGGGGATACAGAGTGTAGCTTTATTTCTGCAGGCTCAACATAAACAAATAGGAATATCAGTATTTTATGTGGTGCAGGACAAAGATCAGTTGAACTTGGGGGATCAGCGTTATGGATATAAAACGTTAATGTATTTACTCTGTACCGTGCCCACAGAATTATGAGCAAGGCTCGCTTGTTTGGACATAACCTGTTCACTGGCCTTGTGGAGTCAACCCCTCAAAAAAAAGAGAGAGAGAGAGCGTGCTGTTTGCTCTGGAGAGAAGACCTTTCAGGCTGAATAAGCCTGAGAAGTGACAGACACTCTACAATGAGGAGCTCCCAGAAAAGACGCATTCAGCTCCTGAGTTTACCTGATGGATAGATGTGGCCTGGAACAACAGGCCTCTTTGACAAATTAACAGACTGTTCTATTTGTATTCTACTCACCACTCATAATTTTACACATCCAAAATCTTAAGGCTGATATACAGAATAGAAACGACCTCTCACAGTTAACAGAGTCTGTTCTGTTTGCGTATTCAGTGTGCATTATCATCAGCATTTTATTGGAATTACAAATCGGCAGTGCGCCAGTGCACCCAAGTGCAACACACACTTCTCCTACAAAGGTGTCTCACCTGGAAGGCTAATTCTCTTCAGAAAGAAATCCAGGCCAATGGTTTGTTTGTACTGCTTCCCAAAGGCCTCCTGTGCAAACCTGGTGGCGAGTGATGTCTGAAACAGAAAGACAAAAGGAGAGACGCTGAGCATGAGTGCCAAACACCTCTGCAGCTATCAATGGGACTTTAATAATACCCTTTTCAAAACAGTTAAAAAGAAAAGGCTTTGAGGATAAAAGGAGAAACTGTCATTTGGTGCATATTATGTGTCTAATATATTTACACATGCACGCACAACATAAAAACCCAATTCAAATAGCAGCATAGACCAAGGAAAAATGCAAGATGCTGCAAAATTCCTTCCAGAGAAAATATACAGCACATTAAAGAACCTCTTGAAAAAGTGACATATCACTGGGGAGCAGCAGGAGAAAAACTTTGATTTCATTCACACTAACCGAAAGCCAAAATAAGCTTTTTACAATATTTTATTTTCTAATATGTCTAAAAATACAAGGGTATAATTTATCATATAACAACACTTCTGTGTGATTCTTTTCCACAATAGCATGGAGCCACAAGGGGCATTTCTTTGGAAGGGAAACCTTGAAATCTGTGATCATTCACATCCATTTTAAGCTCCCACAAATACTCCGTGATTGACTAGACGGCTCTCTGATGTAAATGCCTGCCTCCTCTGCTGTCTCACTACTCAACCACGAGTGTGACAGTGAAAATCAACGTGAATTACCAAAACAGGTGTCAGAGTATGTGTCATGTCTCCGGACTGCAGACCTAATAATTGCCACAAATTATAAAACCTCCATCACTGTCACTGTTGTGTTTAAGGAGGGGGGAAAAAAAATAGCATGTTAGGGGCTGTCGTGAAATTCATGGGAATTCGTTGTGCAGGCTCGACATGCCAAGTTTAATTCATTTTGATGGATGAGGATAGGGAAAAAAATGAAGTGCTGAATGTCTATTAGCAATCTTTAGAGCAGCGTGCTTACATAAACACAACAGAGAAGCGAAGCAGTGGGATTCCCTGAGTGTTCATGTGGCAGCAAATGCATTTTAATGTGGTACTTGACAATCACTGAGTGTTAGAGGACTTAAAATTAAACTCTCTTTCAATCCATTAAGCTTTCACTTGAGCCTGTGACTTTATCTATCTCCATTCATGCTCAGGCGGTTTGGGTTCAGTCAAGTAATGCTTCAAATAAGACAGGCTTTTGCTCCTATTACTCCAGGGTAGGTGCCATTTCAGATAGTGCTTATCGTGGTTTACACAAAATTTTGTAAAGTAAACAGTTTTGGTTTTCTTGTAGATGGCACTGTAAGTAAATCTAATATTTTAATTAACCCTATTGATCGAGCAATTCTAACCTTTGCCAAAGGCTCTCTTGATTAACACTTCCTCTGGGGTACAGAATAATGTTTTATCCCCCTAATTCTCTAAAAGTTCAAGACCTGCAGACTTTTTTA
This sequence comes from Cichlasoma orientale, assembly GCA_034780415.1. Taxonomy (NCBI): domain Eukaryota; kingdom Metazoa; phylum Chordata; class Actinopteri; order Cichliformes; family Cichlidae; genus Cichlasoma; species Cichlasoma orientale. The sequence continues at coordinate 95,583 of JAVDPK010001643.1, forward strand.
ATCTCGGCCTGTGAAGCGTGTCACGGGCTCAAGAGTGACTGAAAAATTACTAGAGGTGACTAACGCAACAAGGAGAAAATCGGCCATTTAAGTAGCCCAAACAATCACTGACAACACAGGCATAACAAGCTCGGACAGCAAAAATTTATTCCACATGCTCGTGTTGGCCTCATCGGCCATTTGTCTTGGCATTTCAGTAGCTTGGCTCACTTCCCTCAGCGTAGTCCTTTTTTTCCACCGTACAATTGGAGCTAACCAGCAAATGTAAAAGCTGGCGTAATCCTGACACTCAAACAGAGAACAGTACAGGGTCACCAGTGATACCAATGCCGGGAAATGGGGGGGAAGTTCTACTAAAACAAGAAACAGGGAGAGAGGGAAAAAATATGGCAAGCTGATTCAGAGCATGTGATGCAACTCAAAAGAGAGAGCATGCCTCCTTATTTTCCCTAAACAGTTAAAATCAATATAAATGTTGGTGGTGTATAATATCCATTAATGTACAGGGCCTGCTTAAAGCTCCTTTTAGCATATGGGTCAGAGAACAGCAAATATTCAGGAAAAAACTGAGTAGCTTATAACTCAGGTTGAAAAATGGACCTGTGTGTAAGTCAGACCCAGCGCCTTAAGAATCTGGCAAAATGTGAGACTCCATATTTTAAAAACATCTCGCTCAGGTGGACAAGCCTCCCCACATCTCGCTGTATTTCTGAATGGACAACCAACCACAAGCAAAAATACTGCTGAAAATGCTGTCCAAGAAAAACGGATCCAATTGCAATTTGCTCAGCAAATTGACATTAATAAGGGGGGAAACGGCATTCAAGATGTCAGTCAGTGGTGCCTACTCAAAAACGGGGGGCAGGGCTTCTGTTTTTTGCCCAAAACAGACAAGCAGGTAAGTCATTCAGACAGTGACGAGCTGACACCTGGCAGCAGCGTGAGGAGGGTTATTAATGTAGCGTATCTACTGGGAACTGAGTTGAGTTGTGTGTTCTCTGCACACACACACACACACACATCCCAAAAGAAAAAAATAAATGTCGACTTTCCAGAATGAGAACATTCATTTTTTCTCATTGGGTCTCACCATTACTGCTACATTCATTTTCTTTCTCCCAGAGGACCGAGAGATTCGTTTTGAAAGGGGACGTGTAGCCGACAGGCACTTGACATACCTGCCTTACATTCACGTTCACTCGGGGATTCGAGATATGGTGGAGAAGAAGAAACATTGCTGAATTGTCATGACGACCTCCGTGCTTTGCTGCAAATGATTGTTTGGTGTAACTAGGAAAAAAAAAACATCCACTGTTGTTGATGTAAGTTAGGCCTTTTTTATTCCAAGGCTTTTAAGTGATTTTAATGAATATGATTCAGTCCAGTGGGTTTGAAAGGGGACAGGAACTAACTAGCTCACGTAGGTTTAGAAATGACTATATTAGAAGTCTTTGTGTGTGACTCTCTTCCCACTGTTATTTTATTCCATCAACTGAGAAAACAGCAACATTTCTCATATGGGCATAATTTTGTTAAATGGGGCCTCGCTCTGGAGCCAAATGAGGGTCCTTGGCCAGAAAAGAAGAGGCATACTGATGGAAAACAACCAGCAGCTGCAAAAGCCAGGCAAAGTGTAGCTTTTTATCAACTATGATATTTTCTATGTTCATGCACACGGCTGAGCTTTGGCCAAAGAGGAGCAAACAGCAGCGGTTTAATATGTCAGGGACTGTGAGAAATCCTCCTGCCTCATTTACTACTCAGAACAATGAAAATAAGCAATTCCTTGAAACAAGGTGTTTATAAAAAGGATCTTTGCTTTGTTTTTAAGCACACATGTTGCACAGATTGTTGCAACATGTAAGATTTCTGTGTTACATTTTAATTTCGACCTTTAAACCTTCAAGAGACCAAGCTTTTTCTTTAATGGCTATATTTGTGTTTATTATACCTTTATTGTTTACTTTATCTATGACATCACTTAAAATGTTCTAATCTAATAAATTATATTTTCAATCAATTTTATATAATAAGAGTTAGGGTTACCATCAAATTTCTGCTGCAGCAAATCTTATTTTTGGCCTGTTATTCATGACTGACTGCAAAGCATTACAATGCACTGATTGAAGAAGTGGGAAATTACAATAAAGTCAAAGCCTATAATGTTTTAAAAACAAACATATATATAAATGACCCCATACAACTTTTCATTATTCTTGCCACACCAGTTTCTATTAAAAAAAACTAAGAAAAGTTGTAGAAAAAGTAGACTGAAAAAAAATCATGGAAGGAAACAGTTTTACAGTTTTTTACAACAAGTATTACAACGGCACATGTGAAGTCTACACAGATTTCAGACTGATAAATGTAAGCAAAGACCTGTGGATCAGAACAGAATTTTTTTTTATTATATTATGTGGCTCAAGTATAATCACAGACAACAACCAAGGCACTCTGTCTTGAGTGAAGTGATATTTTAAGTGTTTTCTTGAAGCACACTGGCAAAAATAAATAAATAAATTTTAAAAAAATAACAAGTCTGACAAACACATGATCAGTCTGTATTAAAATACAAGCTGTGGTTGACAATTAGACAACAGATAAATGCATAAACAAATATTTATTCACAGTGTACCCTCAATCTCACTTACATTAAAGAACCACACCACAGGCACATGGCCTACACCTAAGTTCAACAGCACATGCAACATGGATTAAGGGCTGGGTAGACTTAATAGGTTTAGAACAACAGAGTGCTTCAGATTTAAATCCATCATGCTATCTTTGAGATCGAATCAAAACTACAGGCCATGAACTCTGTAAAAACAGACCCCTGGATTTTCTTGATGGACAAAAAAAAAAGATACTGCTGTTTTAAAGTTGGAATACTACATAATAACTTTTGGAGGAAAAACGTGTGTTTGTATTAAGATGAAGATCATCTGCTAACAACCAAAAAAGCTCAGTTTAGAGTTCTGTACCTTTAAGTTAAAGGATTTTATTCATGTTACTGTTTATTATTCCTCGGTGTCCATTCTGTGGTGATTAGGTTTTATCCATATTTCCTTATGGTAAATATAAAAAATAAACACACAATTCACTAGTGTTAGAGGGCTCACTCGTGGGCCAGGCTTTTAGACAGGCGTAATGACAGTCATTAAATCGTCACATCACAGATTTTCTGTAGATTTTTTGTACTGAAATAGGTTGTTCAACAGCAGCTAACACTCATTAATGTTATGCAAAGATTTAGCTCAAGTATAGGAAAACCTGCTCACACTGGAAACGATACCTCTGTGCAAAAGTCTTAAGCCACCCCTTATTTTTTCTATTTTGCTTCCAAGCAGCCAGACTTGGTTGTAATTTTTAAAGTGGTCTTGAGCGACAGTTCTCTAGGCTTTCGGAAAGTCTTTCAAAGTTTTTTTGCACATTGACTGCTTTTACAGTCCAGCGACCCAAAAGGATAAGTGGAAGAGGATGGATGGATGGATGGATGGATGTTTGTTAAGCTTCCGACCTATTAATGCTTCAAGCATAATAAAGGCACCTAACTCAAGGGAGGACACAGTGTTGTTCTAAGCATAACAGACAACTAAGCAAAGAACTAATTTTAAATTGTCTATTTAGGCACTTTGTTACTAGCAGCCTGTCACAAAAACAATTTGTTCCCATTTAGTTGAATCTACAAAAAATGCTAAAGATAACACAGTTTAACAGGTATAAACTGTTTTTTTAACTAACAAGGTGATTCCCAAAGTACTATAACAGGGTTCTAGCCATAAAAAATTCACAGGCCAGCAGTGGGGGGGCCTGCTAGTGCTAATGGCCACACCCGCTAGCAAACTGCGATAACAGTGATCCATTCCGGTAGCTAACAGCTTAAATTCTCAGCCCAGTGCAGCGTCTGGTGATCAACCACTAGTTAGAACCCTGCGATTAGCTGAAAACTTTACATATCTTGGCATAGTGTGCAGTGTGTCCTTGAAAAAAAATCTGAGGAAATTGGACAGGTGGAGGACAACAGAGGAATTGCCAGGCCTAAAAAAAAAAAACCCTAAACAAAAAACTATCTAAAGCATATGAACAGCATCTGAAAGTCAGGTCCTTAAAAATCCAGCAAAGACCTGGGCACAGGACCTGAGAGATGCCTCTGTTCCTTCCATCTACTGTTCACTGAAGCCTCATGAGAAATGGTCTCAGTGGAAGACTGGCTGTCACAAAGCCTTATATATATGGGAAATGGGGAGAAAAGGCTGAGGTATATCACATTACAGAAGAACTGGACTGACCATCAGTGGTCAGCACCCAGCTCCCCAGACTAGAGGACCTTTACAGGACCCGCTGCACCAGGCGGGTCACAGCCGACACCATTTTGCTAAGGTATCAAAGGAGGGAGCCGGTTGGTTCCGGCACCATGTCACAAGCTTCCCCAATCAGCAATAAGAGCGTCCATAAAAGAAACACATTGCCTTCCTGTCCTCACATGTCCCTAATCATGACTTTGCACTTTTATTCTGCTTAGCAACAGGGTGCGATGACCTATAAACACTCTCCTTAGACATACATGTTTTGGCAAAACCTTTAAGGATAAGATAAACATATTCTTCTCCGAGACCGAGAAGGTCGTAAATAAGATAAACATATCTGTCAAAGGCCGTGAAGTTAGTTTGCTGCTATCTATCTGTCTAATGTATTTATTTAATTGTCTATTATTTGCTTCAGCCACTATTTATTTAAATTCAAACACTATTTTGATCAGTTTAATTTGACTACTGATTATACATTATTTGATTCAAGTATTAATTTATCATTTAATCAACTAATATTTAGAGCTTTGAGTCAACTGCCAATTATTAATTTAATTCAATTATTAATCTAATGGTCTGATTTATTTATTCACCATTTATGTAACCATTTAATCGATTCATTATTTAATAAATTCTTGCAATTTTAGCCTAAATCATCATAATTTTGTTCACAGAGTAAAAATAAGCCAGGGACAGCACACATCCCGGATACTTCCTCTTCACCCTCCCGCCTTCTGGGAGGCGCTACAGGACACTGTACGCCCAAACCTCAAGACTAAAAAACAGCTTCTACCACAGACCCGTTACACTGCTGAACTCTGACCACATCAAACCAAATGGACAATCTCTCTGCACATCTACTGTACCACTTAAGTACATTGCATACAGTTGTAAATAGACCATTTATGTGCTGTTCATACTGCCTTTGCTACGTGTAAATATCGTTACCTTATTTATTTTGTTTATATTTCAGCACCTGGAGGACAGCTCCAACAAAATTTCATTGTATTATGCAATGACAATAAGGATATCTTATCTGATGGAGTAATGAATGCAAATGTGAAATTTTTGGTTCAGACCGTCATCAGTATGTACAGAGTAGGTCGGGACAGTCTTGGTGAGTGTCTACAGCCATCTGTAAAACATGGTAGAGGCTCTGTCATAGTTTGGGGCTACATTTCAGCCAGTGCGATCTTGTCAAAAGCACGGTCAGATTTTGATCCACCAGGCAATATCATGTGATTGTCAACGGCTTCATTTTGTAGCGTGAATGATCCCTAACACACTGCCAATGCAATAAAAGCATACCTGCATAGAAAGACACGCAATGAAACATTATCAGTCATGGATTGGCCTGGCCAGAGCCTGGACCTCAATATTACTGAATATTTTGACAGAGAACAGAACAAAAAGCAGTCAACATCCAAAGAAGAGCTTTGAATGTCCTTGAAGAAGCCTGGAGAACTATTCCTGAAGACTACTTAAAGAAATGACAAGAAAGCTGCCTGAGAGAGTTCAGGCTGTGTTGGAAAATAAAAGGTGGTCATACCAAATATTGACTTTCAAGCTTGTTAGAATTGTACAACTCAGTTTTTGCCCTGTATACTGTATTTCCATGTATGTTTGCACATTTTCCTAGCAAAATATAAAGAAATGAGGGCTCGCTCAAGACTTTAGCACAATACTTTAGTTCAAGGGTGAGGCTGGTTAACACAGCACAATTAGGAACGTGGAGAACATTTAACAAAGCCTTTCAAGACCAAATAAGGCCACGGCGGTCATTTCTACTATGAAAAGTTTTGACATAATCGTATCTACACTCTGAACATGACCGAGCGACAAAAAAAAAAAAAAAAAATCTAACTTCTGTGTCTGCTCAAATACTGCAGCGTGCAGTTTTCATGTAGCATGGTTAGCTAACACGCTGCAATTGAACCACCCGTTTACTCACCGCTTCTCTCACACCTGCTGCATCGTAACCTTGGTCGAAATATGGCAGAGCATCTACAAACACTTCCCCAGCTACTGAAGCCGTTCCGGCCATTTTTAGTCAGTCTGTATATTGTTCACTTTGTTGAACTGTCTCCTTTCTGCTAAATAAACTCAAGACGTAAGCGTCCCTATTCTTCTTCTGCATTACTTCCCGCTTCTTCTTCGAATTGGTGCATTACCGCCACCAACTGGTGTGGAGTGGTTATGTTGATGTTTGGTAAAGAGGGGACGAAAGATTATATGGAGGACCAGGAGTCACACACATCGAAATAAAGAACTTCATGAATTAATAATTCATTGTGCAATACGATATTAATTAGTACATTTATTACAAATTAAATTTCTATTTTTTTTAGAGATTAATAAAATAATACATTATTTTATCATTTAATGGGCAATAAAAAATAAAGGTCTCTGGAGCTTGAAAAAGGGCAACTGGACTCCTTTTTGTTTCTTGAACACGGTTCACCTCTCATCTGAAAGGCTTCTTCAGTTCTCAAACCAAAAGGTGGAGAGACCTAGGTATTTGCAGTGGGCACAGTACCCCGGTGGTGGCTGTGACCCACTATTGTTCATGTGCATAATCACATGTGCCAAGGTGTGAAAGGAGATGTGGGTCATTACAATCAGTAGTTTCTGGTGAAACCAATATGGGACTTTGCCCCATTCTATCAAGTGACCTATTGAGGTCACCTGAACAAAGGTATGAATGGGGGGTTGAAGCGCCTGGGGAGGGAGCTCAGGACAGCATTGTAAACGGGGAATGTTGATGACGTAATCCACCTCCTCTGTTCAGTGTTGGATGTTCACAGTGGACATAGATGGCTTCTTTTACTCCTCTTTCAAACCATCTGTCACCCCGGTCCAAAATGTGAACACTGGCATCCTCAAAGAGTGCCCTTTCTCCTTTAGATGCAGATGTACAGCTGAGTTTTTTCCTGTCGAGGTGGCACTTCTAAGTTGTGCCATTCATTTGTGAAGAGGCTGTTTGGTTTCTCCAATGTAGAAGTGCGAGCACTCTTCACTGCACTGGACAGCATACACTGTGTTGCTTATCTTGTGTTTGGGGGTTTTGTCCTTGAGATGGGCCAGTTTTTGCCTTAGAGTGTGACTAGGCTTGAAGTATACTGGGATGCCATGCTTGGAGAAATTTCTCTGACAAGCCTGCCTCATAAAGGATGACAATGTTGTTCTGCTTGTCATTCTTACTCTCCCTAGTTTGTGTTTGACCTTCTTTTCTGTACATCTTGGCTCATTTGATGAAAGCCCAGTTGGGATAACCACATGTTTTACAGACTTTCTTTACATGCATGTGTTCCTTTAAACCAGAATAATTACCTTGCAGTTTCATTTTTTTCTAGCTAACCACTGTCCTGCCCTCTAAAGAAAAATATATACAGTAAAAATCTATCACAGCTCTCCTGGTTTTCGTAGAGAAAGTGATCAGACTTTTTCTTTAACCCGAGACCAGCTGCTCTGGATCACCACGAGCTCGTGTCTTCATCTTCTTTCAGTCAGTGAAGTCTTTCCCTTTCTGGGCCGCTTCCTTTGCACTGGAAAACCAAAGTGTGTGATTCCAGTGCAGTTTAGAGTGTGTCATTTGTGACCCCATCTGGCAAAATGAGTCAGAAGTCCCAAGGGCTAATTTGTAGATATAGGCCAATAACATATGAATCAGTCTTGCGGGGTAATTTCTGGGTTCACGGGATGCTCTTAGCAACAAGGGAGAGATTGCTTATATGTTTTTATTGCTCTTATTGGCTACTAGTGATGTCATTATTAAAATTACTTTAATGACATCATTCTGTGTAAACCAGAGAAAAAGAGAAGCTGTTAGTATTTATGAATACTGGTCTTTGTTCGGCCACCGGAGGCCAAAACTGGTGGTATCATAGCCAGAAATAATTTAAATATTCACCATCTACAAAGTTTAAGTCATGTTAAACCTAAATCACATTTATTTTAAAAATGAGTCAGCAAAATATTCCTGACTGATTACAGCAGACACCAGCTTACAAAAACTAACAATTTTCTCTAAATAAAATGTTAAGTTTTTTGAGACACATTATTTTAATATAAAAATGTAATTTTTAATATTTACCCCAGAAACGTGAAGGCTGTTTCTCCAGCTCCGGAGTCTAAAATCCAAATGAAGCCTGTCAGTGTAATGGCTGCCCTTCCACCAACTTTTCCCTCCTTCATATATTCCTTCATATTTATACAGTACATTGTTCTGTATTTTTATGGATTTTTTTTTACAGTGCAGGATATGGCCTTCAGTGCACATATTAAACAAATATGTAGCACTGCTTTTTTGCATTTGCGCAATATTTTTAAAATTAGAAGCATCCTGTCTCAGAGTGATGCTGAAAAGCTCTTTCATGCATTTATTACTTCTAGGCTGGACTATTGTAGTTCATTATTATCAGGCTGTCCTTAAAGCTCCCTGAAAAGCCTTCAGCTGATCCAAAAGGCTGCAACAAGAGTACTGACAGGAACTAGAAAGAGAGAGCATATTTCTCCCATGTTGGCTTCTCTACATTGGCTCCTTGATAAATCAAGAATTGAATTTAAAATCCTTATTCTTACGTACAAGGTTGTGAATAATCAGGCCCCAGCTTATCTTAATGACCTCATACAGGGCTGGTACACCTTTTCCAGGATCAAATTCAAGCACTTTTCAAACCTTGAAAGGACAACATTAAAATTCAAGCATTTTCAAGGATTTCCAGCACCCGTATGAACCCTGCTCATAGTACATTTCACCCCAATAGAGCATTTCGCTCTCAGACTGCTGGATAAATGGACACGTGAACTGTTGGAATGCTACTACACATGTAATCCCAGTGAAAGGGGTTACATGAAGAGGATGTGGGACCTATGGATTCTTTGACACCCAACATCCAGACTGACATCGAAACAACTCGTAGCTCAGTGTTCAAACATTCGCAAGAAGCAACTGCTATTGCAACCAGAGATTGACGAGGGACAACAGAAATGCTACGGCAAGGGGTAGCCAGGACGACAGGTCAGGGGGGAGATATCATCAGCTGGACAGCACCAGGCCCTGATATGATTCACACCTACTGGCTAAAAAAGCTAACTGCACTCCATGAGCGCCTGGCAGCACAAATGAACCAGCTGCTAAACACTAAGACACTCCCAGAATGACTGACTGAAGACTGGATAGTCCTGATTCCCAAGGATCCCCAGAAGGGACCGGTCCCATCCAACTACCGGCCAATAACCTGCCTCAAAACAACATGGAAACGTCTGTCAGGCATCATAGCAGCTAAGATGAGCAGGCACATGGCACAATACATGAGCGAGATCAGAAAGGAATTGGCAGAGATACCAGGGGAGCAAAACACCAGCTATTGGTAGATAGGGTAGATAGAGCAGTCACTTGAGACTGACCAACCTGTGCACTGCCTGGATTGATTACGTGATTGATGAATGTGAATGCAGCTGTTGTTGTGTGGGGGATGTTTTAACATGTATATGTTATGGGGGTAGGGACAGCATGTGAACAGGACCATAGCTCCCCAAGCTGCATTCCTCTCTAAAGGTATCACAAGCATACCCCGCCAGTATAAAATAAACAACTTATGAACTTATGAAAGGCAGAAGATATGATAACTTATATAAACCAAAATAAAACTTTATACAATGATTCCAACAGTTTCAGGTGAAACCAATTTGGGACTTCACTCCATTGTATCAAGTGACCTCTTGAGGTCACCGGAACAAAGTGTGTGAATGGTGGTTGAGGCACCTGGGGAGGGAGCTCGGGACAGCATTGTAAGCGGGGGGGAAAGTTGGTGACGTAATCCCCCTCCTCTGTTCAATGATGGTTGTTCAGTGGACTATGACCTGGATGACTGAGAACCTACACAAACAAAACAAAAAAACATCATTCATGATTGTTCTTCAATCCTGCAGTTTCTCGTCATTACATTTAAAATTTCTTCAATGCCTTCATCGTCCACCAAAAGCAGAAACTGGATCGCACTATAAAAGAATAAAGAGGTTCCTTGTGATGTTTACTTTTCAAAAACACATTTTTGAATAGTTTTTGTCTATTCTGACTTTTTTAATTCATCTGCTTAAAAATATACCCAATCCATCTTTGCATCCAACTTTTGATGCCTAACTTTCACAGGTTAATAATTGATGATTGATTATTATCATTCTTTCTGTACCACACTGTTGGCCAGGGATTAACTATACATGTTGCCATTATCATAAAAAGTGACATTCATTTCCCTGCAGGCCGCCCGAAATCATTGTGGTTTTTGACGCCTCGTAAAACTTTTTTTATTGAACACCCGTCTCCTCTCCCTCCTTTTCACCTCAACATACCCCACCTTGTTATGGGTAATATAAAACCTTTGAAGTAAATAATTTACTTTGAAGCTTAGGTGACACAAGTAAGGCACAAAATTACTCAATTATGCATTTGCTTTGTTCTTTTAGGCCATCTCACCTGTGTGTCAAAAAAAAAAAACCTGACTGGGGATTTATAAAATCATCCATTTTTACTAAAATCTCAAGATGCTTTTCTTGAGAAAACAATAAAAGCTAGACTTTTCCTGTCTGCAGAGGTCCTTCTAAGTAAGGCTATAGACATGGAGTCAACACTGGCGTTCAGTTTAGTTCAGCTAATGTCTGTGTGTAGGTTTCCTTACAGACAGAAGAGCTGAAGGCAGTCATCTTTGCATCTGCCCACCATAGAAGGGTCCTGGGTTTGGAATCAGAAACCCTGGGACAGGCAAAGAAATTAGAGACGGGTTGGCTGACACAAGAGTAGACAACTTTTCAGCTGGTTCACAAACAGGCAAAGAATAGGATTAGGGAATGGGACCACTCCAGAAGCAGTATCAGGAATAGGAAGGATAGTGCAATGTTGGTAAAAGACAAAATAGCTTCTAGAAGCAGGCGTGTCCTGTAAGGGTGACTCCTGGGCACGATCAGGCAGGTTAACTCTGGCACTGACTAGAGTAATCTTGAAGTTGTTTTGAAAAGGAACTGGCTCAGCTGACTGGCTGGTCTGTATCAGTCCAGGAGGTTTTTTAGACTAGGAAGCAGGCTGAAATCTAAGTGAGCCCCAAACTAACTCCTTCCATGCTAATGATTTTTATGTAGGTGCTAAACGACAACATACACTATGGGAAAGACAGACAACAACAAGGTGATGGGGCTGAACAGTCAAAGCACTGGGGGTAAGGGAGTGTCTCCACAGACGACTTCATAAGCTTATATTAATGATTTCACATGTGGCTTTACATCTTAAATAATAATACTGCAGAATTTCACAATGGTACACATGCATTATGCAAATCTGTCTTCTTCTTAAAGCTGTAACAGTCTTGCAGGCTCATAAACTGGAACCGGTGAGTGAACTTGATGAGAGAGAAGGTCAGCTTACGAAGATAGCTGTGAATTTTCCACCTGACAATAGTCATCTCCTTGAGATCTGCCATTCAGCTGGTAGCTAACAAATGCAGATTTTCCAGCTCCCCATCAAAAGCATATTTCCTGACGTTAAAACTTCTCCAAGATCATCCCTTATGTGTCAGGCTTGTCAGAGAAACTCAGAAGAATTTTCTCCAAGCATGACATTCCCGTATAGTTCAAGCCTAGTCACACTCTAAGCAAAAACTGGCCCATCCCAAGGACAAAACCCCCAAACACAAGATAAGCAATGTAGTGCAGCTGTCCAGTGCAGTGAAGAGTGCTCGCACTTCTACACTGGAGAAAGCAAACAGCCTCTTCACAAACGAATGGCACAACATAGAAGAGCCACCTTGACAGGGCAAGACTCAGCTGTACATCTGCATCTAAAGGAGAAAGGACACTTGTTTGAGGATGCCAGTGTTCACATTTTGGACCGGGGCGACAGATGGTTTGAAGGAGGAGTAAAATAAGAGTCTATTTCCACTGTGAACATCCAACACTGAACAGAGGAGCTGGATTACGTCACCAACTTTCCCCCGTTTACAATGCTGTCCTGAGCTCCCTCCCCAGGCGGGGAAAATTATGGGGCGAAGTCCCATATTGGTTTAGCCCACACCTCACATGAACAATGGTCACAACCACCTCCAGGGGACTACACTCTCTGGGTTTTAAATACCTGGGTCTCTCCACCTTTTGGTTTGAGAACTGAAGAAGCCTTTCAGATGAGAGGTGAAACGTGTTCAAGAAATAAAAAGGAGTCCAGTCGCCTTTTTTCAAGCTCCAGAGACTACTCTGACCTGAATGACTGAGAACCTACACAGACATACTCCAGAATAAAGGCAGAGTGGCCATGATTTTTGTAGACTGCATGAATTATGTGGTCAACATTAAGGTCAGGTCAAAGAAAGAGTTAAAAAAAAACACAGCAAATGAACTGTTTGTCTGGTTTTTGAAACAAAGCTACTTTAGTAAAACAATAATAAGAAATATACAGAAGGTACTGCTCGGTTGAGTGATAAGTCCAAATTCCAGCATGTAAAGAGAAAGGAAAAAATGAAAGGAGAAAAGAGGAAGTTCAAAATACACAGGACAGGTGGAAGGTTAACTGACGAACTAAAAAAGACACAGAATAAATACACACACATAGAAGGAAGGTAACAAGGAATTGGAGGACACAATCAGTGCCGCGCAGATAATAACAAAAAGGAGAAAAGGACAAAGACAGGAAGTGAAAACACAAGATGACACACAAAGGCAATAAATTCCACAATAAGATAGGAAGTAACTGAAAAGACAGACAGAACACCCACACACACACACACACACATTGACAAACAGGAAGGCATGGCTAGGGAGGCACAGAGAAAAGGAAAACATCCAGAAACACAGTACACAGGAGCTCAGAACATGGCAGGATATGATTCCTTTCCTGGGCTCCTTTTAGTCCGTGTGCTGTGCAGATATTAATCTAGTTGATGTTGAAGCTGATCAGTCAGGTAGGATGTTGTCCTAACATCTGGGGCAAAGGTCACACTTCCCACATTCATAAGAGATGAGACAAATCAGATCCTACAGCCTCAGCGTCAGTGTCAGTGATTGTCTAATCAACCGTACTCTAACGAGAAAACACACACATCAAAGTAAAATAAATGTGGCTTTGTTCTCTGAAAACACCGCATTACCTATGTATACACCCTCTATACTTTAACTAACAATTCTGTTTTATTTGTATATTTTATTGCTTTCAAGAGCGGTTTTAAGATCAACTTTAGAAATGAATTTACTGTTCAGCTGGAAAAAAGTATTTTTCCTGGCTTTTTAAGATGCCTTTATTAAATATTCCATGGCAACGGTGACAGATACAATTTCAAAGTCTTGAGCCAACCCTCATTTCTTTTTCTTGTGCTAGAAAAATGTGCATGCATAAATGAAAATATAGTATATAAGGCAGCTCTGGGGAAGAAACTGTTCCTCAGTCTGTTGGTGGTAGTCCGTATGCACCTGTACCGCTTTCCTGATGGAAGTGGTGCGAACAGTCCGGATGGCTGGGGTCAGTGACGATGGTTCTGGCTCTCTTTTTGACCCAGCCTGTGTATACAGAGTCCAGGTCTGGGAGGGGGCAGCCTACAATGCCTTGTGCTGTTCTTACCACCCGGGCCAGTTGTTTCCTCTCCAGTGCTGTGCAGCTGCCATACTACACTGTCATATTGAGGCAGAGTAGAAGTTCACGAGCAGCTGAGAGGAGAGTCCAGCCCGTTTCAGTTTCCTGAGGAAGAAGAGCCTTTTTGTGCCTTCTTCACCCTGCGGTGTGCCTGTGTTAAGGACCAGTGGCGATGATGTTGCCTCACCTATTCTCACCACCTGAGACCTGTTGGTGAGGACGACTCTGATCCAGTGACACAGTGGCACAGGCAGACCCACCTCACATAGTTTCAGCACCAACCAGCTTGTCTGGGATGACGGTGTTAAATGCTGAGCTGAAGTCTATAAAGAGCATCCTGACGTAGGTGTTGGGATG
>JAVDPK010001643.1:143109-168752 GCA_034780415.1 Cichlasoma orientale
ATGTCCAAACAATATTATCGTTAATCGCAATAATTTCTGAGACAATTAATCGATTAGCAAAATTTGTTATCGTGACAAGGCCTAACTGTCACAACTTTTTTTGGAGGCATGTTGCTGCCATCAAATTCAAAATGAGCTTCTATTTTTCATGAAATAGTGAAATGTCTCAGTTTAAACATTTGTATGCTTTCTTTGTTCTATTATGAATCAAATATGGGTTATATTTTACATAATGTGCCAACTTTTTTGAAATTTGGGGTTGTAAAACAGGAAATGTTACTCCTGGTTATACAGAAAAATATACCAGACAAGTAAACTTGGGATTTACTGCCATTATCAGTAGCTCTCTGTAGCTTCCTGTATCCAGTGAGATCTTTACCTGCTGTTAATTTCTGCAGTAATGACACGGGGATGCACACCTTATGTTCGAGCACAGAAGGGCTGAACAGATTTCTGATCTGGTATTATCTTACCTGCCTATGCTGTGAACTCTTTTCTTACCCCCCCTGCTACTTCACTGTCTTTGTTGTAATGTTATTGCCCCTTTTTAGATGTCTCGAATAATCCAGGTTTATGATGAGGAGAAACAGATTAATACACAGGTAAGCAGTTTCAAATGGAGTGCAGATCTCCTGCCCCCTCCCACTGAGGCTCCTGCTGAGGCTCCGAGAAATGTTTTCACCCCTTTATCCATCCCAGTGTAGAGAATTCCTTAGGTGACAGTGTGTTAGAGGGTGTTTTGAGGTTCAGAATAAATAAGTCTAAAAATGTTTGTTTGCATGTGTTTTATAGTGTCACTATTGTTTAAATTTGCTTTGTAAGCCATAGTACATCCGGTGCTTATCTAGTAGCTTTTGTTTTTGGAAAGGGTGGAGGCTGGTGGTAGTACTTCTGTGATGGATGCCAGATTGACATGTAGGCTTTTCTTTCTATTTAATACGCAAAGATGTGCTTTGTGCATGTTAATAGCGAGCATCAGAGGTTTTCAACCACCTTTTAAATTTTCAGATACTGTATTTGACCTTTCTGGTTGATTAGAGCCCTGAATTCTGTGGAAGCATGTGAAACTGGCCTTACTGAAATTTTGACGTCTACCATTAATTGTGGAAATGCTTCATGGAGCCACAGTGGGACAGGGAGGCAGGAAATCCCTGCTCTGTACAGCAAGGTTGAGCCGGGGTTACCCTGCCATCAGGAGTCTTAACCAGATCTAATTTGTCTCCTCATTCTCCTCTTCCTCTTCCCTGCTTCAACTTATTCATTCTTCCTCCCCAATGGCACTCTCACACCGTCTTCCTTCATGTCACTCCTTTTCCTACCTCCTCCTCCTCTGGCAGGCGGGATCAGAGATGGCGATTTCCGGCAAGGCAGTGAGCCTGTACTTTGAGGAAAAGTTGCAGCAGATGTTCCCAGGCCAAAGCTTCCCTGAAATGGCTGAACCCGAGTCCCCGCAAGAAAAAGAAAAGGAGGACGACAACACAGACGACTCCGAGGACGAATTCATACAGCCCCGACGCAAACGGTTGAAAACAGATGAGAAAGTGGTCCACATCAAGTGAGAGCCCACCACAAAGGAAACAAGAGAAGTGAAAAACTGTCTTCCTCACATCCCACACTTCTCTTTGGAGACAGGAAAGGCACAAAAAAGATGAGATTCTGTACAAGAAGCTTGGTTTATCTCATCCTTGCCTTTGAAAGAATTATTCTCAGCTACACTAGACGTCTGCTTTTCTGAGAACTCTTGAGGACTGAAAGATGAAGAGCTGCATTTCCTCATCGTTTTATGGACATTCAGATTCGCTTGTACAGATTTTAAAGTAGGCCTTGTTTTGCAGTAGTTAGCAATCTGTCATTTGTTTTCTATCATCCATTTTCATATGTAGATTTGTTGTGACAATTGCTTTATAAAACAACGAAATCCCCTGTTCTGTTTTAATGTATTAAATATATACTTTGAGCTGAAGCCTACCAAGTATTTGTATGACTTTGTGGAAACGTTATGTAAATAAGAGAATCTAGCCCTCTGAAGGTGTTCCTGCCGTATTAATGTTTGGGTGCGTCATCAATAAAACATGTTCTTGAAATATAACAAAGAAAATGTGTCGTGTGGAATAGGTTTACCTGGTGTAACCTGTTGTCTTGATGGCACCTCAGCCTGAGGATAATACTAGTTTGGGCCCTGTATGTGTGTGATTTCAGGGTATCCTTTTGTGCTCACAGCGGTAAAAATTCTCCAGTCCAGTCATAGACCTATCTGTGACAGGCAAAGCACAAAAAGCCTGCGGTTTACTAGCATCAGTAAGGACTCAGTCAGATACGTGTATTACATCAGCTGTAATTATTTGCTCTGGGTCTTCAGGCATACTACTACACATTAAATAAGGTCTGAGTAATAAACTCTTCTATTAACCTGTCTCGACGTTTTCTACAACCTTCATACACATCATAGTAACTAAAAGACCGTCAATGACGTGTGAAGTATGAAAAATGAACAGTTTCCTCTTTTTCGGTCTTTTTTTAAAGCTGCTGCAGTGTCATTCCCTTAAAGGAAGCCAGAGACAGTCTTCGGCGTCTCCTCGTTATTGTGCTCATTTTGACATAAAAGATTGAGCGTCTCGTCGGGTCCAAACTTGTCTGCGAGGAACACGTGACGGGGGAAACTTGGGAAATAAAAACCAGGGAGCTGACTGCACAGTTTAGGCGCTGAGTCAACCACCTGTCAGCTGACACGATCTTCCAGCGCTTTTTAATGAGGAAATGAGGAATCCTGTCGCTCCTCTCCGGTTCGACGTCTGACGCTGGTGTTCATCGGCTTTTTCAAGTAGGGTAATATGTTGTGTTTTATATATATCAAAAACATTTTATTGTAATATTTGGCCATTTAGTCACTCCTAACAAAACTACCTCAGTTGTCCTCTCGAGCTAACTTTAAAGTCTAATTGATTGGGAACATTTGTCACTTTTGCGTACAACAGGATTAACTTGTATTGATGTGATCATAATCCAGTCAGTTAGTGACCAATAAAGGCTCGAATAACTAATGGAGGCAAATAATCCATTTTAACTTGGTAATATATGATGAGGGTATGTGAAATGTGTGAGGCCCACTTCTGCAGGTATGTGACAATAACGCGAAAACATACTGTTGTATGCGTGCCCCGCAGCTAAACACACTTTTGACAATTGATCTTTTCATACTGTACAACCTGAATTGTGTGAAGCTGAAAAAATTAATTCTTTATCCTCGACATTATAACGAATTGAATTATCTAAAAATGAATATGTGACAACGTGTAGTGGTTTAAAATCAGGGTTTTGTCTGAACCCAAATCTATCGTTTGGTTTGAAGGACCGTCTCCTTTAACTTGGAGCTGCGAGTCACATGACTCGTGACTACTTTGTGAGAATCCACCAATCAGCTCAGAGGCGCAGACTTGTTTTGTTTATTGCTTGCTATCTGCTGTTCCTGAGGAGCTGTTCCGCTTACACCGCACAGGCAAGATGATTTTTACACTTTAGTTAATTTGAGTGGGCTCGTTATCCACGTAAAAGCCGCCTCCGACATCCAGCAAACGGTTATCAGGCAGATTCTGCTTGGTAGCTTAGCTAACACTATCTGTTTTTGTGTTTTGTCTAAAAATAGCGACGCTAGCAAAAGCTGAATGTGGAGGTGAAGCGGCTGTCTTTAATTTAGTTGCAGATGTCTGTAAACTCAGTTTGAAGGCGGTTATTTTGAAGTTTGCGGTCCGTATGTGATGCTGTTGTCGGTGCCCATAGCGCTGGTGCTGACTGTGTGGTGGAAATCTGGAAGTATTGGTTTCACATAAAGCGCTGTGTTCACAGGCTGAAGGTGTTTTTGCAGAGGCGCCGCTCTCCTTGAAGAACAATGCCTACAGACGGAGTCCTCACACGCACCGGCTTTGGATGGACCACTTCGGAAAACTTCACTTCTCTGTGTCCTAATGGGTCCAAATGGGTTTGGGAAGGGCTCGGGGAATGTGCCCAGGACGCCAGGGATATGGCCAGCGTCTACCTCGGCCTCCTGTCAATTCTCTGCTTCATGGTGTCTTCGTTTCCGTAAGTGTTTGTGTTGGTGTCTGTGGCTCTGAGAAGAAACGCTTACTTAACTAATGTCCTGCATGTTTCCATCTGTTCATAATGATTACAGGCAGTATTACAACTCATGTAAAACTGGGAATATGGACAGAGCCCTCTCCATTTGGTTTCTGCTGCTGTGGTTGGCAGGTGACTCCTGTAATCTGATTGGCTCCTTTTTGGCAGATCAGCTTCCACTTCAGGTAAATTGTAGTGATGTAATCCATACCTCAGTGTGAGGCTGTTTCCCATGACAGTACTGTCAGTCCTTTTTTTTTTTTTTTAAATGTACAACAGCGGTTTAATGTAGAAAATGTCAAAAAAAATGCTCTGTTGTATTTGTAAAAATAAAATGTAAAATGATTATAATAACATTGTAAAATGCCACAGCTGACATTTCTTTCATTCAAAAAAAAGTGTTGCATTTAAGTTTATGTCAGCTAATGTTTCTTGATCAGTAAATTTTTGTCAGATAAATTGTTTTAGCCTTACATCGGACTGTACAGGAGCAAAAATGCACACAACATTTTTAGACTGCTTTTGCAAGCAAATTCCAGGATGGCAACTAAGTTTGTTAAGGAAATCAATTTTTTTCCATTGATCGCTGACTCGTTTTGTCTTTCTTTATTCCTGCCATCCAGAAATATACAGCTATTTATTACGTTTTGGCTGACTTGTTGATGCTGAGTATGTATACTTACTACAAGATGAAGCGCAAAGCCTTTGAAAGTGAGTGATTTTGTTTTCTGCCATGCAGTTTCCACATTCAGCATAAGAACCAATGACTTGATGTCTTATTTGGGTGCCTGCTTAGACATCAGTGCTAACGTTATGACACGAGAGTAATCTGTGTACTCTGTACTTGTCTTCTGTTCTATTGATTGAGTAACCTAGGTGTTGTCTTTTCACCAGGGAGGACAGGTTTGCATGTGGTGGGTGTGTTCTGCACCCTATGCTTTGCCACAAGCCTTACCCAGTTCCCGGATGTAGGCACCCAGGAGGAAATCATTTCTTCTGGGTTTAGAAGTCGCTCCTTGCTCTCAACCTCTAGTGTTAGTGCTATCACGGTGAGTCCTGTTCATTTGTTAAGTTACTAGTTTGAAGGAAGCGGTTCTTCTCTTTTCTGTGGTAATGTAGCATCTGCCCCTTTGTTCCTTCAGCCTTTTACCACTAATGAGGTCATTGGTTTCTGCATTGGGTCACTGTCATCAGTCCTCTACCTCTGTTCCAGACTTCCACAGATATACACTAATGTGAGTATGATAAAGTAGGGTCGGGTAAAAATGTCTAAATATTGCAGCTCTACATGCTGCATACTGTAGGGAGCAGACATTAGTCAATAAGTTAATACCAGTGTGAACAAGTATCCACAATACAGTTTGTATTACAGTGTAATGCAGATAAAACAAAATAATATCTGTGTACCAAAACATTTATTCAAGCTCATATATATGTTGAATGTGGGCTTAAAACAAACATTTTAGCTTTAGTCAAAGTAGTTGAATAAGTCCTTATTCAGTACTCTGTTTTTCCTCTCAAGGATGTGTGTGGGCTGTTTTTCACTATTTCTTTGTCATTTAAGAAGGAAAAAGTTATTGGAAGTTAATCCTAAAGTTCTTGCTGTTAATCCAAAAATGTGGGTCAAGTGAAAGAAGCCATCTTTAGACTCCACTGTAAGTGGAAAACTAGAACGACTGCTAAGCCTGTCACCTGACGTCAACCTGACTCAGCTGCATTTTACTCGGTAAACTCTGCAGTTAATGCAGTATTTCTGCACTTAAAGTAAAGATGAGTCTGCACTTACCTTCAAGAACAAAATGTCTCGGTGTCCAAACCTTTATGCATCTAACCATATATGTGGTGATTTTATGAAGTGTCATCCATTCCTATTTAAATAAAAAAATAATTTTTTTCTCTTCCCCTTTCTGTTGTCTCATTTTCCCCCACAGTTCAAGAGGAAGTCGACAGCGGGAGTTTCTTACTTCCTGTTCGCACTGGTCATTCTAGGAAACACTACATATGGCCTGAGCGTCCTTTTGAAGAACCCTGACCTGGGCCAGGGTGAGAGCAGCTACCTAATCCACCACCTGCCCTGGCTCATCGGCAGCCTCGGCACTCTCTCTTTAGACCTCATCGTATCCTTTAAAAGAGAATTAAACATGGAAGGTGATGCTAGGCCTCAGGGGTCTCTACATTAGTTGCATTCGTGTGGTACATTTTATGAAATGCTGAGCTGAAAGACAGCAGAGCTCCACAGAGGGGATTAGGCGATTGTGTATCGAAACATGGTATGGAGGATTAAAGGACCAAATATTTGCAGGGAAGCTGGTCTGTGGTTAGGAAAGAAACAAGACAATAAAAGCTCCGCTAGTGATTCCTGTAAACCACTTCTTGCTTTGCACTGCATTAAAATGGTAGACTGAAGTCTGTTTTCACTTTATAATGACAGTGCAGAAGGATGTGGCTAGATGATTTAGGCATTTAGTGAACATACGACACGATCAGACTGATTCTCTAATGGGTCTCGGTAAATATTTATCTAAGTGTATGTCTCTGCTGTCATTGTCTTATGCAGCTTATTTAAAGCTAAAAACTAATGAGCACTAGCACATGGGTCGATATTGTGGAAATGTTTCTATTAATTCTGCTTGATGATAATCAGCCCAGTTGGGAGACGCTGTTTGCTGACCAGTAAAATCTATTTTTTTTTTTTTTTTTTTTTTTTTTTTTTTTTGTGTACCATAAATTACGGTGTTTGCTTGTCTTTCATTGCTTTATGGTCAAATATTTACCGAAACGAGTAATTGAGGAAGCGGGTAGCGTCTGGTTTTGCATTTAAAAACCGTTTTTCTTTATGTTCTTTAACACCGTGGTTCAGATCTCGGTCCAGTTCATGATTTACCGTAACGCTCACGCACGGGTGGAGCTCAACCACGATGAGACAGCGCCTCTGATCGGGAGCTAAACCAGCGCACTCACAGTTCATTGGTGGGACTCGGCCAAACACGAGATGTCAGTGGAATCCTCATAATCACCTTTCTGACACCGTCAGGATCTAAACTGCACACTTAATCTTAGAGATGTATTTATTATGCTGTGATCCTTTTTAATGTTTACAGTCAGTGTTTGTGTCCGGTTAGAACAGCAGCAGTTGAAGTTCTTCACTTTTAGTTTTAAAGGGACAGTTAAAGGTTTTACGTGTCAGACATGGATGAAAACTCCTGTCAGCCTGAGACTATTCAGAAACATACAGAGGATAATCTGAGAACTCAAAGCTCGGACTGGAAATTTGGAGTAAAACGTTAGTTTACGAGCGAAATCATCTCAAGCAAGGGGCTGATACCTGTATCCTATTCAGGAGGTCTGGCGGACCCGTTGCCTTCCTTCAGAGGGTGTGCTGGGTCGATCATATGTAGCCTATTCATACGCTGGTAGTTATTATGTATTTGCTTAGATTGATTACCATGCTGCTAATTTTACTGCTTAATCGATTTTATTATAATGGATTTTTAAAAATAGGTTCAACTTTAAATAATCAGCCTCCAGCAGCAGCAGGGGTGCCTGCTTTACTCATTAATGGCCTTTTGTGAGTCTGCACTGTGTCACAAAATGATACCGTGGACGGACTTTAATGGTGTGTGACAGACCCAAGCTTCATCACCTTTAGCCGCTTTCATTTGTGGTGCTACAGCAGCGTAAGCTCATCGTTAACAAGAATCAACACAAACATGATCCCTGCATGATCAAGCCTGTTGTGTGATAAAGTTGCCATTATTTGTTGCTTGGATATTATTTTGCCTCTATTGTATTGTCTCCACAAACCATTAAGCCTGTTGGAAGCCATCTTTCCAACTCCTTACAGTTTTCACTAAGCAGCTCCCTGGAGGTTCAGATGCTTTGTGAATAGGAATTAATGTTTTAACACTTTTAACAGTAATGGGAAAATCTTTTTTTAAATCTAAGAATTATAACAATTTTAGGCCACGCGTGTTTTATTAGCAGGAGCCACTCTTTTACTAAGAAGCTGCGTGAATACGGCTCCTGAGCTCTCGATATGATGCCAACGCACACATATCAGAAACTCGTTGATGCCAGTGAGAGGTTTCTTTTTTATTCTGGTGCTTGAAGTTGTCTGATCATTTCATGAAGCCCTGATCCCTGTAAATGAGTCTGATCTCATTTACAGTGTTTCAGAGCACCTTCTGTAACTTGAAGCTCGTGCTATCCGGGTGGGGTGTGTGAATACAGAGATGTGTCTAATTGGACAGAGAAGTCATTTGTGTTTAGTCGGTCTTAACTGACGGTTGCACAAAGTGCCACGATTTTTTTGTTGCTCTTTAAAGTCTGGACCAGTTTTGATTGCACCGGTGATGGAATCGCATCTCTTAGCACAGATTTTCGGTACGTTGTTCATGTTATACATTTTCTTTTCTTCAGTGTTTTGCACATTTTGACACAAAAGTCAGTACCTTTGGGATTGTTAAATGTTTTTGGTGGGTTATAATACTGTAAAGATTAAAGTCATGAAGACCACATTTTCTCTGCTGCTTTCACTTTGAGTAAAGTCTTGATTGAGTCATTTGGGACAAGGGGAGAAAAAAAAACCTCTCTGGGGCTTTTCCCTCTCTAACAGTTACTTTCTTGACAGCGCAATTTTTTTTTGTCCTGCCCAGTAGAGGCCAAGGTCTGCTCTCAGCCTTAATTTTGACCTTTTGGCCTTTGCCTTCACTGACCTGAACCCCCAGTGACCGCGTTTGACCTGCTTCTGGGAGGCCTTGACAGCCTTGTTGTTTTTCTTCATTAGCAGATTCACACTGGCCTCTCAGTTGCACGCCCACGCGTACCCACACATTTTCTCTCACTATTAAATATATATAATGCACTGAAAACACTAAGGGCCCACCCACAGAGGAAGTAAGGTCAGAACAAAAAATATCAAGGGTTCGGTAAGTGTGTGTGTGTGTTTGAGGGGAGGGGGTGATTGTGAAACAGTGGCAGAGAGATTGTTAAACATGCTGGGGAGTTAGCAGGAAGAGTCAGTGATAGGGCGCATCCATCTATCACCAGACACGAACAAGAGGCTGTTTATAAACACGACATACTGGGAATTTCTTAATGAGATGAGTCCAGTTCCTTTGGGGGAGGGGGGGGGGGCTTTATGACTTGGTTTCAGAACTTGGTTGGCAGTTCAAATCCCGAGTGCAACCAAAAAAAAGGGCTCTTATGGGATAATTTTAGGGAAAGTTTGTTTTTTATCTGTCATTTCACATCAAAACCTTGTGTTTAAATTCAAATGTTTCCCAGAGTTTTAAAATTTTTTATCCTAGCTTATATTAAAAAAAAAAAAGAAGCCTGCTATCACTAAAGATCTTTGGTCAGCATGTGTAGCCAAAACACATCTCATGTGAAAGGTTCTGTTTACTCTGTGTGCATGTGCGTGCGTGTGAGAGAGAGAGAGAGAATAGAGGCTGTCAACTTTACAAAAGGCCAAAGCTGGTCAAAGTGACATGACTGTGAGACAGTCGGCACTGCAGGAAGACTGGTGAGTCCAGAACCTCTAACTATCCCAAAAATAACCAAACTGAAACCTAACTCATGCGCAGCGGTGCTTTCTTTAAGCGAGTCCTCGTTGTTCCACGAGAGCCCGTTTGTATTTAGTGGGCTCGCGTGAAATCCAAGTGATCCAGTCTGGATACTATCATGCGCTATATTAGCCCGTGGAACCTGTAAAAATAAGGACAAATAAAAATATATATAAGTAAGGAGAAACATGCATTTTTGTGGCCTCGATTCCAACCGTAGTGGACAAGAGTCAACAGGTTTCACTCTGAGTAAGGATACTTGTACTGTTATGATTGCTATAGTCTTACATGCCTTATATAAAGGGGAGCTAATTCTTGGGCTCTGCTAAAGTGGCTCTGCATGGTTCAGAAGTAAGTTATTGACCTTATTCAGGGCCTGGGTGTAGCCTCTTAGTTCATCCACTGCCTGAAGCAGGACGTTTTCGCTCCCTGCCCCTCTCCCTTTAAGCCAGTTTAGTTCTAGTTTAATCTTGCCTATTGTAATGGTTTATATTTGACAGACAGACAGAACATAAGGAAGAGTATAACGGTCCCCTTTAGTGAAATTCAGTGTATTTCATCAAATCAGGCCTAAATAATCTGTTTATTCTGGAATATGGTTTCAAACAGATTCTCCAAGTAGACATAAGAACATTTGATAATTTACATTCTTCCTAACTAAACACCTCCCCAGCCACTCTCACTTACATATGCTGAGGCATAAGCTATGGACTTTACTCACAAAATCCGGAGGCCGCTCTCATACGAGTGTCAGTTTCCTGCGAGGATCAGTAAACAGTCCGGGCCGTTATCGAGCCGCAGCTACCAGCCAGCAGCTGTCTGATAGAGACGGCAGCTGATCACATGGAGAGGACGTGCCGAACAGGATTTTTTATGTGCTGAATTTATCTCCGGGCTTATGCTGTGTGAGTGATTCAGGACTAATGAGTTGTCGGTCTGGAGGATAGAGGGAATCTTGTGTTAATTGTAGTTTTCCGTGCCCGTGTTTATGTAGACGCGCCAGACTACAGAATACTCCCTTCTCATGTGGGTAGAGGCAAAAACCAAAGAGTTCACTCCAGAATCCGGCTGAACTAACCATGCTTGATGTGAATGTGACCTAAAAGTCTTCCCCTCCTACCCTGCCATTTTTTTTTAATAATACTCCCATGGGGGCTGTGTTCAACACTGTGACACCTCCAGAAGATCCATGGTGACATTTACACGCTCTCAGATATTGTCCCCATCATTTAGCATCGCTCTCAGTGCTGCTGCCTGCTCCCTGCTCCCCTTCCATTCCTCAGGGGTCAGAGAGAGTCAGAGGGATGGCTTGTTATCGTGGTTTTTATTGCGACATATACTAGTATGCTGAGATGTGACATGCTGCCTTTGACAAAGAAATAACTATAACTCACCTCTGTGAGTTCTGGCAGTGGGTTCGTGCCGGATTCCATCAGCAGCCTATCACCGAGGCATGTTTAGTGATAATACTGGGGGTGATATTAATTCTTAAGTTGTGCCGTTTAGTGTAAATTGCAGTGGGTTTCTAAACCAGTTTTGGCTCGAGAGACAGAACTGGTCCACTGACCATCTCAGTCTGACCCACAGAAAAGCAGTAAGAGGCAGCATTATGCTAATCAGTCAGTCTGCACTTCCTGCTTCACTCTGTTCCAGCCCTATATGTTTTATCAGTGCTCAGGCTAATTTTACTGCATTAGTCCAGTCAACAATTATTATATTGTGATTATATTTTTTAAAGTAATCTTGAGCAATAGTTCTCCAGCTTTCTGAAGGCCTTCCAAAGTTTTGCTTTGGACGTTGGCTCATTTTCAATCCAGTCCCTGTACCTGACCCTTTTCAGAGGAATTTGTGTGTGTGTGTGTGTGTGTGTTAAGCCACTTAACACTGACCTATGATTTATTCAAGCATAAAAAAGGCACCCAAAACACAATGAGCAGTATCTGAAGAGAGAGGTACAACTTGTGTCTGCAGCCATCTGTAAAGCACGGTGGAGGCTCTGCTGTGGTTTGGGGCTGCATTTCAGTCAGTGGTGGTGGAGAAAACCATTGATGAAATTATGAACACAGAAAGGTGCTATCAGATTTTGATCCACCATGCAATATTATTTGACTGGCAACGGCTTTATTTTTCAGCATGACAGTGATGCCAAACACACTGCCAGTGCAGTAAAAGCATACCTAGATAGAAAAAAAATCCCAGTGGATCAATATCAGTCATGGATTGGCCTCTCCAGAGCCCGGACCTCAACATTATTGAAGCAGTGTGAGATCACGCTGACAGAGAACAGAACAAAAGGCAGAAACATCCAAAGAAGAGCTTTAAATGTCCTTGAAGAAGCCTGGAGAACTATTCCTGAGACTACTTAAAGAAATGACAGAAAGCTGCCTGAGAGAGTTCAGACTGTGCTGTCACACCAAATATTGACTTTCAAGCTTAGAATTGTACAAACTCTGTGTTTCCATGTATGTTTGCACACATTTCAATAAATTACTGCACCTATTTTTCCTAGTAAGATGTAAAGAACATAAAGAAAGTAAGCACACCCCTGGCATCAGAAGCCAGTATTGCACCCTCCAATATGCACTCTTCCAATTGCAAGATGTTTGTGGGTTTTCATGATGTCCATTTCAAATTTCCCTCAACATCTGTCTGTCCATAAGCCTCTGTCCATATCAGGTTATGGAGTGGTCATGTCTTTTTTTTATTTGCTTGGTGGATTTGTTCATGAACATAGGATCATAATTCAGTTGACAGGTTCGCGCTTTCTTCACGCACACACTGGTATGATTTAGAATTCAGATGAATGAACGACTGCAGGCTACCCAGTCTCGAAAAAAGGCAAAACAAAACCAGAGTGTAACATTTCAACCACCGCGCTTCACACTTTGTGTGAGGTTCTTGTCGTGTGAAGCTGTATTTGGCCTGTGCTAAACATTTCTACTGTAATGATCTCTTTAGACACCACAGAGTTGTTCCTAGCACTCCCTGCATTGTCAGATTTGTGCACTCTGACAGAAACAGGTGTGGGAGTTACCTGGGGGTCCTCTGATGAACTTTGGTTATTGTTTTTACGTGAAGGAGGCTGACTTTGCACGACTGATTTCAGATATTTTGGAGGTCTTTTGAAATCCTCTATAGGCATTCACAGCCTTTTCTCTGAAGGCCTTGGAGACCTCTTTAGATCTCGGCACAATGACCCCTGACCCCAGTTTTCAAAGCCTTTAAAAAAAAAAAAGGTTCCACCCTTTACTTACATAAGTAGGGTCTAATCATTCACACCTTATCATTTGTTTGAGTAAGCACTTCTTCAATGAGGAACAATCATTTACTTGTTTAAATCTGTTGGAAAAAGTACATTTACATGGGACTCATTTATTTTCCCCCATGAGGTGAGTATTTTTCTCACACTGGTTTCACTGTTGATTATCAAGACATCTTTTTTTTTATTATAAGCTTAGTTTATATGCAGTGTTTTTATTTGCAAACTCTCCCGTATTTCACACTCTTATTAGTCGGTGTAGATTTTTGAGAAGCACATTTCTTGTTTTATGCACCTTTTCTGTAGGTTTTAGTTTGTACTTTTCCACTGTGCTGTGACCACATATGTATCAATTTACCCTTTGGACATCCACTTCAAAGGAAAAACACTGCGTAGCCAGCAGCTACATTCCTGTTTCATTTGTCAGTGAGACTGATCGTGATTGCACCAGCGAAGGCTACAGTTTCACTGAGAATGATTGGCTCTTCCCTAACCCTCTGCTATCCATAAGTCAGACCTGATTCCCATAATGAGCCAGTGAAAGAGATGATAGGTGGGCGGGAGGATACTATTAATCCTCACTAAGCATGCTGCGTGTCAACCGGCCCTGCTCGGAGATTTACAGGCCTGTGATGGGGTCACTCTTCTGTCTTCTCTGGGCGGTGCAGGCCTTGACTCCTTTTGCTCTGCCCTGGTCCGGTTAACTGTTTGTGGGGGAGGCCGAGGACCCCGAGAGCCTTAAATCTAACTGATGTCCAATATTAACCGCAGCACAAACAGAACAGCGGTAAACAAAAGGAAGAGTAAACACAGTGCTGAGGCCTGGAGGACAAATACGGACAGTTACATTCACGGCACACAATGTAGGTACGGTAAACTTAAAAGAACTGTTTTTTCTTTAATCTGAAGGGAAACTTTGAGGAGGATTTCTTTTTTATTTGAAACGTGAGATTAATAGAAAACATTTCCTTTGCCCGGTCCAGCTGTTATACAAACCTCAACACGCAAGGAGTAAAGTCACCATCTTTCCCCAGTGTCTTCTGATCTATGACGTCCCAGTCAGGTCCAGCTGTTTGGACACACAGTCCCATCCCCGTCCCTCCTCGGTGTCCCCCACTTTCCCTTTTGTCTATCCCCCTGAGATGTGAAATCCCTCCTCCAGAACATCATCCACCACAGACCAAGAGGCTCAGCTGCACTGCTGCTCTTTGCTTTTTAAAAATAGGCTGGGATATCAGCCTGGACAGCTAAGAGACCTGGACGCATCCTGGGGATTGAGGAATGTCTCCACACTTCCCAGATCCTTCATATCTGCGTGAATCCTCCGAGTAATTGTCTCTGCGTGTTTATGTGTGTATGTGTGTGTGTGTGTGTGTGTGTGTGAAGACAGATCCTGTATTACTAGTTGAAGAGAGAGGCTTTTCTGTCCAGATGAGAGAGTGGACTGAGTTGGAGATGAGTTTCACGGCAGGGGGGTTTCTCACCGCCTCGGATGGTTACTGCTCCGCTGAGCAGCTCCAGTACTACGGTGAGTCCACGGTCACGCTCGCGCTCCTGCTTCTTTCTCTTTGGAGTCTTCATCTGCTTGACTTTTTTTTGTTTTTTTTACTTTTGCTTCTCCTTTTACTTCTGCTTTCTCTTCTACTTCTCTAAAAAGAAGCTTTGAGTTTATAGACATGTGTATAGTATTAAACACTGACTGATGGAATTTTATTATTCCAACTAAATCTCTGGCACATCTAAATCAGCACTTATATAAAAAAGGGGAAAAACTGCCATTTAGTGTTTGTTTCTCATGCAGTTTGAATGTGTGCAGACATTTCATTCACAAAGAACTTCCTAAGTTATCAGTCAGTGCTGCTGTAAAATAATCCAGGTGATGCTTCCGTGATATCAGTGGTTGTACTGGCAGGGTAAATATTCCCACAGAGCATCTTTTGTTGTTTCCTCACTTATCTCTCCACACAGATACTTTTGGTTTATTTATTTATTTTGCAGGACTTCAGCCGTCATTCCAACACAGTAAAAAGGAATTTCATCTGCGGTTCTCCCAGAGCTGTGATCTTAGATTTCCAGAGCTCAAAGGAAACATCATTTTTCAGAGCCAGTCTCCATATAACCCTGTAATCCACAGAACACACTGCCAGTGTTTGTATAGGGATTATTTCTTCAGGAGAAAGCAGTTACTATGGACACCGTTCACAGGTTCCTTCTGGTTCACCTGAGCGGATGAAATCGAAATGAGGTACAAAGTTTAGTGTTAGAAGAGGGGAAAATGTGGTTTGTGCCGTCACTTCTGCTCTAACGGCATCTCTCGTGTTGAATCTGGTTTGTACAAATTTCAGTTTATACTTTGAGAGGGAGCGAAGTTCCTTTAAGTCTTTGGACAGTTCAGCATTTTTGTATCTGCTGATCTATGAACTGGAATTAAACCGCTGGCCTAAAATGAAGCATTTAAAATGAAGAAAGAACACAATTTTACAATTTATAGACAATAAAACGAGCATCCACACTGCGCGCCAGGCATTAGACACTTGAGTCTCTTCAGCTCTTCGGCTGCTTTGTTACATTCAAAGGTCTGACACTGTGTACTGGTCACATTAAGTAAGTGGGTCGTTAATATGTTATATTGTTATACGCTGATATATGGCCACCTTCTGTGTGCAGTGCAGCCTCGTTCACTCTGACAGCTGATGAATGAACACTAAGCCTTTATTTACGGCGTTTGAGAACTCGGTGACATGGAAAAAACAGTTCTTGAGGGGGATCAGCCGGCTCACTGCCTTCGCAGCACGCAGAGAGGCTGAGCGTGCATCGGAGGATCTATTTATACTGACATGTATCATCAACAAAGTCTCCCTGTTGTCTCCCCTCCTGCCCTTTGGAGAAGAAGGAGGAGGACGGTGGGGGTTGGAGGGGGAGCTGCGGGGGGCGCTTTGCTGGTGTTGTTTGGCTCCCTAGCGTGCGTGGGATGGAAGGGAGGCTGAGGAGTGTTTAGACAGCGTTCAAATGGTTTACAAACAGTGCGAACCACAGCTCTGTCACACAGTGAGAAAGCAACGGCCACCCCCCCGTGTTCCCTATCCACCCCACCACCCCGCCAGCCCATCGCTGGCTTAGTCGGGTAAAGACAGGAAACATCTGCAGAGAGAGTGAACGCGAAGGACTGAGGGGGAAATTGAGGACTAAGAAGAGTTAATAAATAGGATTTCAGCTGATCAGAGCGGGGCCATTAGTCCACTAAATCTGAGATGCAGCAGGTTCATCAAAAGTCCTCGTGATGTAGGTTCTGAATCCTCAGTTAAGACCGAAGATTTACGACCGATGAATGGCAGCATGACACGCAGGGACTCTCTGAGGGGAAGCAGACCGCATGCAGGATGAAGTTTTCATTCTGCCTGTTTTGAAGGTTAAAGGTTTGACATAATCATGATATGAACTAAAGAATGAACTGATGGACGTGTGGCTCTTCAGATTTAGATTGAGAGGTGAGATATCAGTTGAATTGCTTCCTTTATCAAAGGGTGGCTCTGACAGTCTTACACATAAAGGTCAATTTACTCAAAATGGGAAGTCGAGTCTGAAACTGTAACCCAAGAGGAGCGTGAGTTTAAGCGATGCTGCTCGGTGTTTTTTCCCCTTCTCTGTTTCCTTTTATCCTGTCTTTGTTCTAAGCCAACCTAACCTGCTGCTCCCTCCTCGCATTGTCAGAGGGTTTAACACTTGTCGAGCCGCAGCGAGTGTTAAAAGGCAGGATATGGCGACCTTTGGCGCTTTGATTTATTTATTTATTTTCCCCCCGTCATGGAAGCACACCACAGAATCCCTGTAGTGTAAAAACTGTATGTGTTACTCTATCATTGCTTCAGAGCTACGAGGATGCTCGGTTTCATGTCAGAACTCATAGACACCTGTCACTTACGGTACTGTGCAAAAGTCTTGAGCCACTATTCATTCATTTCTTTATATTTTGCTACTGTAAGTGAAAACAGGTGCAGCGATTTGTTCAAACGTGCAAACATTCATGTAACGACAGTGTATAAGGTAAAAATTTTAAAGAGCAGAATTTGGTGTGACCGCCTTTATTCTCCAACACAGCCTGAACTCTCTGAGGCAGCTTCCTGTCATTTCTTTAAGGAGTCTTCAGGAACAGCTCTCCAGGCTTCCTGAATGACATTCAAAGCTCTTCTTTGGATGTTTCTGCTTTTTGTTACATTCTCTGTAAAGATATCCCACACTGCTTCAATCCGAGCTCTGGAGAGGCCTGTGTGTGTCATGTTGAAAAACATATTGTTGCCAATCAGATTCTTTCCAGATAGTATTGGACGGTGGATCAAAATCAGACGGTACTTTTCTGTGTTCATAATTCCATTAATTTTGCCAAAATCCCCAACACCACTGACTGAAATGCAGCTCTAAATCATGACAGCGCCTCCTCCGTTTTTTTACAGACTGTTGTACCGCTCTCCTGACCTCCTACATACGTACATCTTTTGTCCTTCACTTGTCCAGTTTGTGGCTAATAGCACTCTGAGAATCACCTTGTTGGTGTAAAAATATGATTGTATGCCTGTCAAACTGTGTTATCTTTGGCATTTTTCATAGATTCCACTAAGGAAATCAGGACAAATCGTGTGTTTTTCAACAGGCTGTGAGCAGCAGTTTAAAGGGGTTCTCTCCTAGGTTGTCTGTTAAATGTAGACACAACACTGGCTCATCGCTTGAGTTGAGGTGGGTTTTTTTAATGCTTGAATGATTCATAGGTCAGTGTTAAGTGGCTTAATAAACAAAAGAAAACACCCGAACATGGTCAGGTACACGGACTGAAAATGAGTGAAAAAGCAGCCAATTTCCAAAGAGACTTTTGCACAGTACTGTATCTACATATACCCATTTATTACATAAATTAATTGTAAATTAAATACTCAAATATATGTATTAGTCCTTCCTAATCTTCATGCAACATGTTTTACCCTTTAAGCTCCCATTTCCCGAAACCTCCGAAGGCTGGGTGGGCTCTGCGTTTAATCAGTACCTAACAGATCCCACAGCAGTCCCAGTCGGATGGTCCAGCTGCACTTTAAGAGGCTGCCAGTGGTCACACATGTTTTCTCAGCGGAGCCAGTACTTGCAAAACACAAGCGCCCGACCCGCAATCGGAGACGTTTCAGGTTGTCCCAACAATGAACTGAGTGAGTTACAAACTTGAATGAAGCATCCAGAAAAAGGGAAGAAAATAAATCCTAAATGGCACTGGGAGTTCTCAGCTGCATCCTGTTTCAGCAGTCTGAAAAAGTTCACAAGGTCTCACTCTCAGCTTTTTATTGTATCCCATAAGAGCCATTAAAGCAGTCACGAGTCACGTAAAATCACATTTCCTGTGACGCTTTTTGACTTCAGCCAGCGTCACCGACTTTCCTTAAATGTTCATTCATGGTTCAACCACGCCAGTGCAAGTGCTTTGGTTCCTGTAGTTTACGTACTGTATGTGTGTGTGTGAAACATTTGGACTCTTTATAATACTGAGAAGATTTTAATTTTGGGAAGGACATCTGCTATACCTGCGATAAATGGTAAATCACGGCACTCTGGCACAATTTAGGCTCGATAGATTCATCACAACACCCTATATAGAGTCAGGGAGAAAAGAGGAAGACTACTGAGAAGCTTCATGGATGTAATGAAGGAGGACATGCAGAGGGTCAGTGTGACAGAGGAGGATGCAAGGCAGATGATCCAGTGTGGTGACCCCTAAAGGGAGCAGCTGAAGGAAGAAGACATCTCTGTAAAATTGGGATGTCGGGGTGCAGCACAGGCTGTGTGATACTGAAAGGATAATTCAAGCATTATCACCTAAAACCAACAATTTGTCTCTCATTATTTCAAACTCCCCGTTGGTGGCTCCAGCCAATGATCCATTTGTTCCTAATGAAGATGGAACGGTCATTTTTAGTTCCAAAAAAATTGGGATGCTGTGAAAAATGTAAATAAAAACAGAATGCAATGATTTGCAAATCTCATAAACTTGTATTTTATTCACAATATAACATAGAAAACATACCAAATGTTTAAACTGAGAACATGTGTCATTTTAACTCATTTTGAATTTGATTCATTGGGATAAGTCAACAAAAGTGAGTGGCACAAAAAAGAAACATTTTGCAACTAATTAGGTTAATTGGCAACAAGTCAGTAACATGATTGGGTATCAAAAAGCATCCTAGAGAGGCAGAGGTTCACCAGTCTGTAAAAAACTGCATCTTCAAATTGTGTCACAGTTTCAGGATAATGTTCCTCAGTGTAAATCAGTAAAGACTTTGAATATCTCATCATCTGCAGGACGTAATATCACTAAAATCTACAGAGAATCTGGAGAAATCTCTGTGCGTGAGGGACAAGGCCGGGAATCAGTATTGGATCTATGTGATCTTCGGGCCCTCAGACGGCACTGCATTAAAAACAGGCATGATTCTGTCATAGAAATCACTGCATGGGCTCAGGAACACTTCCAAAAATCATCATCTGTGAACACGGTTCACTGCGCCATCCACAAACAGTGGTTTAAGCTCTATGACGCGAAGCAGAAGCCGCATGCGAACATGATCCAGAAATGTCACTGTGTTCTCTGTGAGGCAAAGTGGAAAACAGCTTACACATCTGGAAAGGCACATAATCAAACAGAAAATATGACAAAGAGGAGCCGGGACTGTTGAGCAGCTAGAATCCTTTATCAGACAATAATGGGAAAACAGTCCTCTCCCAAAAGACCAGAAACTCAGCTGGTCTCTCCTCAGTTCACAGTTTACAGACTGTTGTTAAAAGCAGAGGGGATGCTGCACAGTGGTAAACGTCACCCTGTCCCAACTTTTCTTGAGATTTTGCTGTCAAATTCAAAATGACACATTTTCTCAGTTTAAACATTTAATATGTTCTCTGTGTTCTGCTGTGAATCAAATATGTGGGTTTATGGGATTTGTAAATCATTGGATTCTGTTTTTATTTACATTTTCCGCAGCCTCCCAGCTTTTTTTTTTTTTTTTTTTTTTTTGTAGATTAGAGAACGTTTTTCCCAAACTGGAGTAAATGGTTCATCTCTTGGGGACAGTTCTTTAACTGATGACTAATGCAGGTTTACTCCAGTGACCGTCTCTTTAAATGTCATGTCTTATGCTTGGTACAAGTTTGGTATGAGCCAGGGAATGAAATCGGAATACAAATTTTGCACATGTGGAGACAGGGTGGGTTTAAATTGCAAATTCACATTACAGTTCAGCTGTCCTAGTGATTTTTTTGTGTTCATTCCCAGCTCCACGTGTCTATCATTGGACTCTACGAGAGCAGCTCTGAATTATGATTAATTAAAAATAATCTTTCTTTATCTTATACTGGGCCTTGGTGCAGCCCCTTAGTTCATTATCTGTCTGAAACGAGCCACCCTCCCTTTAAGCCAACTTTCTTCTGATTGGCTGCTCCTGGCAAAAAGCGGAGCTGCTCTGCTCAAAGGTGGACCCGTGCCTGACATGACCACATTAACATCATCTCTCACCATACTGAGCAGATTAACAATTTTGTCCATGAACTTTGATTTCAGATATGCTGGCTGACCCTCTGGGCTATCCCCTCCAGGACCCTGACCTCCAGCTGCTCCCATATAGCCAACAACAGTACAGTCCTGCCAACCTGCCCTTTTCCCACTATGGTTCTCCGCCCTCCTCCACCCCGTCTCCCTCGTCTTCCTCTTCCTCCTCGCAGCTCTGCAACCCACCCTACCTCTATAGCCCTCACTGCCTGGAGGCTCCTTGCGATCCTAGCCCTGAGTCCCACTGTGTGGGCCTCACGCAGGGGCTAGGATCTGTAGGACTGCCACTCGGGCGGAGGTCACGCATGGGGTCAGGAGGGAAAAGCAGAGGTCAGGATGAGCTGTGTGTGGTGTGTGGTGATAAAGCATCAGGGTATCACTACAACGCTCTGACCTGCGAGGGATGCAAAGGTATTTATTTGATCAATTTCTAATCTTTCATATCATTCTATTTTGAAGCATCAGCAGGTCCTTTTTTAACCTTTCACTGCAGGGTTCTTCAGACGTAGTGTCACTAAGAAAGCTGTGTATCACTGTAAGAGCGGCGGTAGCTGCGAGATGGATATGTACATGAGGAGGAAGTGTCAAGACTGCCGTCTGAGGAAGTGCCGCGCTGTGGGAATGCTGGCTGAATGTAAGGTTCAAATACAAGAAACTGATTAGCGTAAATGATTAGCGGGACTTGTAAAAATAATATCTCACCTTATGCTTGTGTGGAAAGTAACACTTTGATTCTTCTCTCGAGGCCTGTTGACTGAGGTGCAGTGCCAATCCAAACGCCTGAGGAAAGGAGGTAAAGGCAGAGGGCAGGAGGAAGAGGAGAACACAGACAGCAGGAGGGTCAGCTCTACCAGCAGGCTACCCGGACAGGTGCGACACACCTGGGCTGACTCTGTCTGTGCTTGAATGGACGCTTTCCTAAGTTCAAGGTTTAAGATTAATGTCACACTTGTGGTAAAACTGTTCAAGAGTTTACATGAAACAGCGTGCACGGGTGCAACACTAACAACAGCAGTATCGGAGAATTAGAAAAACGAATGCAGGGTACCGTAATTCATCAGGAAGCAAAGGGGCCAGAGTACTGCACAGTAATAACAAAGTGTATTCAAAGCCAGGAAGCCCTTAAAGTTTACAGACTTATCAGTATAACTGCCTCATGATTAAGGCACTAGATCAGACTATAATTACAGCTGTGCGTTTTGTATTGCAGAACAGGGTGCTCTCAGGCTTGTAAGAGAATGGCAGCCTTATTCTTTCAGCTGCTACTCCGGTGCTGTTAAAGTGCCTGAGAGCGAGTAAAGACCAAATTAAAAACATAATTTACACGTGTAAGGTCACCCAATAGGCGGTGGGTTTTACGTGCCTTGTTTTAGGAGTATGTTGCTCTATTGAGGCTCATAGAACCATCACATTGCTTTAAATTTGCGTGTAGTAGTAGTAAACAAAACAAAACAAAACAGAGGAAAGCCTGAAGTTACTGCTAAGAATCTATAGTTCTTATCGATGCTCACCGGGGACAGTCTGTAAAATACGTGCATTTACTCATATTTACTCAACAGCTACTGGCTGGACTGCTGTTTGAATGTTTTCTTCTGCCCTAAGGATGCTGAACTAGTCTAATGATTTTGGCAATTGCAGACTTTTCCTCTACTGCCACCAGGAGGTTCACGAGTGTTTGATTTTAATCTGCGTGCTGTGTTCATTTCCATCTACACCAGGCTTTGTCTGCCAGTTTAACCCGAGAACAGAAATACATCGTGGACAGGATGGTGGAGGCTCATCGGCTCTACAGAGCTCAGGACGGTAGCAATTTTAGGGTAGGTTTCAGTGCAAACACGCACTGCAGTGACAGTTTGTTTATTTTTCTTATGATGTTTTGTTTTGTTGTTGTTTCTTGTGTGTGTGTGTGCATGTGATCAGGCATATGAGTGGCTGTGTCTGGAAGAAGTGGAGGGCCTGTCTGATGTTTTATCACCCGGCCTACAAAGGCTGCTGCAGTTTGCCAGGACAGTGCCAGGTAAGGTGAAAGGGAAGCCGCCAGCTTTAAATTGTATTTCCCTGCAAAAGTAACAGGGTAAGAGGATCAGAGGGAAAATATTCTGAAATTTAAAGGAGATCAAAAAAAAGAGGAAAGTTCACAAACTCTCAAAAAAGTTTCCAGAATCTTAAAGAAGAGAAATTTAGTCTCAAAATCAAATCAGCGTATTTTTCCTGCTGCTTGTTGTTAGCGGTTTCATGTCGGATCTATTATTTTTTCTACTGTGTACATCCGCCAACCATACAGTTAATCCTACAGTTAATCCTACAGCTCAGCTGAGAGAGGAATGGCATGTTTGCATCTACATGCATGTGCTCCGACATCAGCAGCAGCAGCAGGTGATTCCTGCAGCTCCCGGAGTAAAATTTGGGGGCTTTCAGAATTTTATCACCTTGATTATCATTATATAACCTATCATTATTATAACCACTGTCTACAGGGAGGGAAATTGGTCAGTTTAAAAACTGTGCAAAGCGATTCCTCATTCTGTAGTTAAAGAATTAAAATAATAGTAATAATAACAATTAATGCTGTTCTTCTCACAGGTTTTGACCTCCTTGATTTCTCAGACCAGATTGCTCTCCTATCCATCTCTTCACTGGAGGTCATGTTTCTGCTCTCTGCTCAGCAGTTTTCCCACAACCCAACAAGCCCCAGTCCAGGTGAATAAACCACCAGGAGAGGGAGGAAGATGATGAGACACGCACAAATTAACCGTATGAAATAATCTTTCTATTTTTCTCCATTAATCAGCTCTGCAGCTTTTCAGTATGTCGACACACAGCTGTTTCAGAAATGTAGAGTCAAAGGAAAACATCCACAGCAGGACACTCATCAGTTCAGGTGGGTACGCACACACTCCTTAAATCTGACAGGCTGTGGAAATATTGTTCAGACAATAAATTAATTAGACCCCCCCCCCCCCCCCCAATTTGCTGGTGTGAACAGAGAGCAGTGAGGATCTCTTTGCACCAGTGCTCAACTTCTTCCACAGCATGGTGGCGCTGCGGGTGACGGAGGCCGAGTACACCCTGCTTACAGCCACAGCTCTGCTGTGCTCAGGTCAGACCAGGATCCAGTCAGCTCAGTTCAGCTGTAATTCTGGACTACACGTTTTACTTTGCTGTAAATGCAACGTCATGCTGTATAAGTGTCTCTGCGTGTCCCCGTCTGTAGACCGCGCATCCCTGCAGGCAGCCAGCTGTGTTGAGAAAATGCAGGAACTGATCCTGGACCTGCTGTCCAGGGTGTGTGGGGCCCAAGCCGGGGCAGCGCGAGGAGGCGCGCAGAGGTTTGGCCGCCTGCTGGGCAGACTGACAGAGCTGCGAACCCTCCGCCACAACTACCTCCTCCTGACGAGACAGCAGTCTGGAC
The DNA here is from genome assembly GCA_034780415.1 of Cichlasoma orientale. Classification (NCBI taxonomy): domain Eukaryota; kingdom Metazoa; phylum Chordata; class Actinopteri; order Cichliformes; family Cichlidae; genus Cichlasoma; species Cichlasoma orientale. The sequence continues at coordinate 167,037 of JAVDPK010001643.1, forward strand.
ACTGACAATGAAGACGTGCAGGAAATGATGAAAATCATTAGTCATCTCTGGGGAATTTTATGTTTCAACTTCAATTTAAAGACTTATTTGTACAAACACTGTCTTAGAATGGATTTGAATTAATATAAATGGGACAGTGTAGGATCAGCAGCTCGACTAGGTGGAAAAACTGACCCTCAGTCCTGGGTGGTTTAGGAATTTTAGCCTCCAACAGGACTGCGGGCTGCTGCGCTTTGTTTCATCAAAGAAACCTTAATAGGTCTTTTTATATTTGTATACATTTAACATTCACACTTTCAGTACTTCTCACCTTGCTGAATAATGTTAAAATAAATCATAAAAGGAAGACTGTGTCCTAACTGGAGTTCATCAGCCAAGTTCCTGCCAATTAACTCTTGGACAGATTTCCTAGATCCTGGCCTGCTCCACATTTAAATATGTTGTAATGAACTTACACTCATAGAACACCTTGCTAGTGCTAGTGCTGGGCTGGACCACCTTTTTCCTTCAGAACTGCCTTAATTCTTCATATGTTCAACAAAGTGCTGGAAACATTCTTCAGAGATTTGTTAGCTGAACATCCACGATGAGAAGCTCCCATTCCACCACATCCCAAAGATGCTCTATTGAGATCTGGTGACTGTGGAGACCACTGTTACATTTACCACTGTTATGTTCAAGAGACCAGTCTGATGTGGTTTGAGCTTTGTGACACGGTGCGTTTTCCTGCTGGAAGCAGCCACCAGAGGATGGGTACACTGTGGTTATGATGGGCTGGATGTGGTCAGCAGCAGTGCTCAGGTAGGCGTTGATGTTTAAATGATGCTTAGTTGGTACCGAAGGTCCCAAAATGTGCCAAGAAAATCTCCCCCACACCATTACACCACCAGCAGCTTGAACTGTTGATTCAAGGCAGGCTGGATCCACGCTTTCAGGTTGCTTTATGTCAAATTCTGACCCAACCGTCCAGATGTTGCAGTAGAAATTGAGACTCATCAGGAGTTGTTTCAGTCTTCAATAAGCCAATTTTGCTGAGCCTGTGTTACCCTTTAGCCTCAGTTTCCTGTTCTTAGCTGACAGGTGTAGCCCATCTGCTTCAAGATTTGACGTGTGTGTTCAAAGAAGCTCTTCTGCATACCTCGGCTATTTGAGTTACTGTTGCCTTCCTATCAGCTCAATACAGCCTGACATTAACATGTATTTGTGCAGAGAGAACTGCTGCTCACTGGATATTTTCTGTTTTTGGACCATTCTCTGTAAACCCTGGAGATGGTTGTGCAGAAAAATCCCAGCAGATCAGCAATTTGTGAAATATTCACATCAGTCTGGCACCAGTAGGGTCACTTAAACCACTCAGATAGTTGGTTTGGACTTTCAGCAGGTCATCTTGACCATGTCTACATACCTGAATGCACTGAGCTGTTGCCTTGTGATTGGCCAATGACATAGTTACGATAACAAGCGGTTCAATAAGTGTGTTTAACAGTGAGTGCTTTATCAATCAGTTCTAAATAAGAAAAACACCAAACTCCAGGTAAGTATCCCAATGTTTTTCTTTTTTTTTTTTTAAATATAGAATTTATTTCCCAAAATGAGGAAATACTGGTTACAGACAAAATATTCGGTGAGCAGGTAAAATATGCAGGTAGTACAAGCTTATGGGGGTGTCTTTTTTCCATTTAATAAAATGGGGCACTCTGTAATAAATAGAATCCT
>JAVDPK010001643.1:168852-183320 GCA_034780415.1 Cichlasoma orientale
CCCCCCCCCCCCCCCCCCCCCCCCCCCCCCCCCCCCCCCCCCCCCCCCCCCCCAAGACAAGCAAAGGTTGGTTGCTGGTCCAAAGTAAAATCACCATAAACAAAACGTGATGTCATCTGTTAAAAATGTTGGCTGCATGGTTTTAAAACCTCACTCTGTTAAATAAGATTTTGTCAGCTTTGACCAATATAGCTTTATTTCTATAGTTCTGTCTTCATAAATAAATTATTTCTCTCTGTATCAAAAAGAGAATCCAAGTATAAAGAACAACGGCTCATTGTGTTGTATGCTCAGAATGTACGCACACGCACGCACACACACATATACACACACATGCGCGCGCACACACACACACACACACACACACCACAAATGAAATTACATCAAAGACAAGCTAAATAAACTGCAGCAAGTCAGGAATTATTAAATCTCCACAAATATACACAGCCTCGCTTTGTCCCTTGTGGGTTGATTGAAATACGCATTTTAAAACAGCAACATTAAATTAAATTCAGTTTGATAATACACTTACATATGTACACAAAGTGTGCTTTATAATATACAAGTGTCTCTGTAAAAGATTAAAATGTAAAAAGCTATTGTATAAAAGATGGCAGTGATCCATTCATTAGTCTTCTGCAGCTCATATAAATATATCAAATCTCTTCTCCGACTACTTGATTCCTTGGCAGCAGTAGCATTATACAAAATAGACGGGAATTCTTTTACATCAGCACATCCAGAAGGAGTAAGCAGACACCTCGATACATCCCCGAATGGGGAATTTACTGCAGCAACATGGGACCTAAAGGTAACTTCATTCACATCTGGAGGTCCACCTCCTCAACAATGACACAAAGGCAAACACCACTGCTCTGTGTGTCAGACACTAGTGGTTTGGTTACAGTCCAGGATTCTGTGCCACACCAACTTCTTTGGACCACAGTGTGAATACGAATTCGACCGGCAGCAGGAATCGCTCCACCTGCTGCTTTAAGACCACAGAGAAATGCATAACGGCTGACTGTGGATGTACGTAGTGCTCACAGAGGTCCTCTACAGGTAGCTGGAGGCCACAAAGCCGTGACTGTGGCTGACCCGGCTCTGGTGAATCATGGCGCGGTCGTACGCCACCTGGACAGATTTGCGGATGCTGGACTTGCGGCCTTCCATAATGCGCAGCTTGTCAGCTGTGTCATCTACGCCCAAAGGTGTCACCTTGTCACGTGGAAGCCACTGCCTACAACACCAGTGACAGAGACTTAGATCACTATTACAGCACTTTAACATGAGTGATGACTGTTACTTTGATTGCTGTTAAAACGATACAATGTTTAAAATAAAATTAAAATATAGAGCCTTTTATCTGCACACATCTTTAAATGGAAAAAAAAAAAAACAACTTTCCACCATTTGCCTTTTCATCACATGATACACCTGTGGCAAATGTGCCAATCAAATATTAGGTTTCACTGAATAAATACCCATGACCCCCATGTGATAAGAGGAGCGTTGCATAACATCAGTGCTTATCCTAAACTCACCATGTCCGCTTGTTGTCAAAGAAAAGCACCAGATAGAGCTTCTCGTTGGTCTCCTCCTGTCTCTGCTCCCCCAGACGGAGGACATCTTTGGGTGGGACGGGGATAGGCACCCCATTATGCAGCAGGCCATCCTCAGGCATCTCTGGGTCGATGATCTGAGACAAATACAGTTCAACAGGGAATTTAAGCTACACTATGAGGTGAACGCTCATATTATAAGGTGATATTAGGTCAGATAAGCAATTACCAGAGCAGGATATGAGGGATATCCCCGACACTTGGCCCAAACCAGGTCCAGAGGTTCCAGCTCCATCTCATCCTCAGATGTTTGGCTACTGTTGCCTGTAAAACAATAGTGACAATCAAACTATTGTAACAAATAAGTAAATTAACAGCACACAAATGTAACTTGACTTCAGGAGAACTTGGGATATAAGAGGAAAATAATTACCGGTGTAATCCGAGTCTCCGTTGACTATCTCCAGAAAGGGAACTTTGGAAAGAGCCGGTTTACCAAGGCTACGTTTGGGTGGCAAGTTGCTGTAATGCAATGCATTATATTGTTATTGTACTATTAGTTATTATGAAAACAGACCAGGAAGAAGAGCAGATACATCATGTCTTACATTTCTTTATGGAGAACTGGGCAAGAGCTAAACTCCAAGTCAGACCCACCATCTTTGTGCAAGTTAAAGCCGTTCGTCAATCCTGAAAACAAAAGAGAGAAATCAGAACAGCAGCAGATAAGACTACAGAAGCAGGAGGAGAAGTCAGAAAACTAAAGAGCACGCATCTCTGCTCCTGTCGCAGTTATACTGAAACCAATGACACAACACAGAGCTAACTGTTTTACCAGTCAGGTAGAAAGAAATCAAAAACAAGTTCCTATAGTGTGATCAGACGGCACGCTTCTTTTCCTCCCAAGAATGTCAAATTCAAGTTTGACATGTAAAATATGTAACTAGTCTCAGGTTATTAAACTGAAGTGATTAACACAGCTTAAAAAACAAAAAAGCCCCAAGTTAAAGACTGATTCATGCTTTCCAGCAGTCTATTGGTAGCACATTCCCAACAGCATGTGATCCCATCCTAGGGAGTCTTCTGTAGTCTCTTCTCCTCTCTGAGCAGAACACTTAAATCAGTAACTAAGCAAAGTTTCTTACCACTTTCCAGTGTGTGATTTGGTGTCTTCTCTGTCTCACTATCTGAGCACAAGTCTCGACTGGAAGTCCATAGTTCATTAAGGTTGGGGGGTCCTGGGCTCTTCTGTGGGGTTCTGCATGGAGTGGAAGATTGGGTGCTGTCTGTTGAATTGAGTGCTGAAGAGTTGTTACTTGTATTCTCGTCCTGTGGTCCCTTCCCGTTCAGCAAAGGATTGTCTCGCGCTTTGAACAGCTTAGCTCCATTTTTTGCCTTCTTAAACAATACAGACGTCCGTCTCCCGACTCCTCCGGTGGTGGGCCGTGGGGGGACGCCTAGTTCTGGCAGGCCGTTGGTCACTGCCTGCCCTTCACTGTGCAAATTAGGAGGCGGCGATGCTGACCGCTCTTGTGTGCTAGTGTAATGAATGTTCTCTGTAGCGCTGTCTGAGAGGTCCATCTTAAGGCGTTTGCAGGGGTAGCTGTGGGACTGGGGCTCCCCTGTGATTGGCCGCAGAGTGGGAGGCTCCAGAGGTGCGTCCCCCTGTCGTGGAGGAGGAGCCGGCCCTGTAGGTTCCAGCGTTGGGGGCGAAGTGGATTTGAGGTCTTCTGAAAGGAGAGGAGATAAATGACATTCCAATTCACTCCGCATTGATTTTAAATGAATCTCCATTTAGTATGTAGTGTGATGCGGTGGTGCAGTATGCACACAGGAAAATGGTCACTCTGTGATGATTTACACTTCATTCCAACACTCTAACCACAGTCCAGAGGGAGTTGACGTGTTCTGTAGATATGGAGGACCTTATCAAGACAAGTGAAAATTTACTTTGCTCTCACAACTGTACACCATCAACATGGTAGTATGGTAGTATTTATTTTATTTATTTTTTTAATCAAATAACAGGTGCTCTGGTGCCATCTTCTATGGTGACAACAGACTGTTTGACTAGACTAGCCTTTAGTCAGAAGTGGTATGATATGGCATGACTGCATGTGGCCAATGGAGAGTGGTGAGTCCATGAGAGTGATGTATAAAAGAGGTGCAGACATAGAGTTCACTGGGAGAGAGGAGTTGTGAGGCAACCATGGCTAACGAGACTCTGTGGGCCCCTACTTACTAGACTGGAGACAGTGGGGTGGTTGGGGTTGGTGCGTGGGGGGTACCCTGGCTCAATTACCTGAGGACAATGTTCCGTTAGCTCATGTTCATAACTGGTCTCATTGAAAAAAAGTGGCTTTTTAAAGGTTCATGCATTGGCAATTTCATACAGTTGTCAGTGCCTTTCATTGCCCACCTTTGTCTGAAGACGTAAGGCCGTTATCTGCCTTGGTGTCTTTGTCGTTATCTTCCTCATCTTGGTCATTCTCGTCATCTTCTTTGAGATGTCCATTGTGTAGGCTGTGGCGGTGGGACTGACCATGCCTGCCTGCCCGGATGTTGTTGATCTCGCGTCGAAGCAGGCGAATTCGTCGAGTTCGGGCACCACTGCATCGCATGGATGTGACAAAGTCCAGCTTTTCTAGGAGCTCCTTCAGTTGTTCTTCCATGCTCATATGAAGCCGGTTCTCTGGATCCAGCACGCTGTCAACTGAACACAGTAATGAGTTAGGTTAACAGCGAATCAGACATGCACGATTCATTAGGTACAGAATGAGTTTAATACTGACTATTCACAAATAAGATAACCAGGGCCCAAAGCCTTTCTCCTGTTTGCAGTGCTGTTTGTATTTTATTTTCTATTATTTAAAATGGGCAATGCCTATATTGTACAAAATATAACTAGCAGAATATCATCTGTGTCTCCAAACTCATATCAACCGCCATCAGCCAATTTATAGACTGTTTAAAAAAAAAGAAAGAAAAAAAAGAAAAGAAAAGAAAATATGACAATATGACAGCTTTGACCATTCAGTTTGGTTTTGGCTCACTTGTATGCCATATGTTTTAGTGATGATTAAAAAAGCCCAAAAGCTTAAAATCCAGACTAACTAACCAGATTACAAATATTCTACCTCCTCTCTTGGAAGGAATAAGTGTCCCAAGTGTTGCTCCAGTCATCACTGGCAGCACTACCTTTCTGCCATTTTCTCATTAAAAAACTCATCTCAGGAGCTCTCTAATGTTCTTAGAATTTCATCACTCATCTTATTAGCCTACTGTTCCAGTTAGCACTAAAACCATAAACACATTTACAAAGAAACAAAATCTTTTTACCTTCAGTTTTTTAGCTTAAATTTAATTTATTACAATAGGTTGAACGCCATTCATCAAGGTCAACCATAATTGGATACTCTTCTTACTGCTTTACTTTCCCATCATGAAGTAGGGAAAAAAAAAAAAAAACCTTTCTCTGTCTCTCCCTCTCCCCCTCAACAGTGTGTCTGCACACAAGTAGCCGCATTTTCACCTTAAACGGCCAACTGTCCTGTCTGTGCCCCACAGCGATACGGCAGGTGGCTGCTACTTATTGTATGGTCTTTACCATACAATAAAATGCACCTTGAGGCAACTGTGTGATTTGGCGACATATAAATAAAATTGAATTGAATTGAATACTACATTAACCAAGTCTAAAGATATATGTGTACCCCAGACTGGTTTTAGCTCCTGGGCAGCATCTCTGGTGAAAACCCTGATGACTCCTCATTCTCGTTACTGACTTCAACTTCATTACTTACATACAGTACGTATGAACAGTGTTTTTGTAGCACTGGTGCTTAGTCTTACATAATGGTTACCAGCCACAGCTGTGCAGACTATCTACACAGGATACTGTGTACTCTTTACTCTTTTGTAACACTATGAATGAGAAAATCAACTATACTGAGACACACACACAAAAAAAACATAATTCGCCCTCACAGAAGACAACAGACTGAAACACAGACACAACAGCTTCAATGGTCCGAAGCACTGAAGACATGTACAGGATCACCCGCTGACTTACCATCCTCCCAGGTACAGCTGTAAAAGTCTCTTTTCTGTGGTGACTCTGGCAGGTGCATGCCAGTGTCTAGGTCTAGCCCGGTGTTGGTGGCTTGTCGCTGGGCATGGCGTAGTATGGCTCCCCCAAGGTCTCGAAGACGCAGTGCTGCCCGGTGGAAGACTGTGTCCTTAGAATTGTAGAGGAGGCAGTTTGACACCATCAGGTTGAAATCGGCCTCCAAGTCAGCCACCGAGCGGTAGGAATGACTTTCCAGCTTAGAGCGTATAGTGGAAAAGTCTATAGGGTGGCTAATGAACTCAAGGTAGTCAGGAACCTGCGGAAAAGACATAACATGAAAATTAATCATAAGAATGGATGCATGTACCAATTCTAGTAAACTGTACTCTATAACAATACTACTTGAATCTAAAACAATATGCAGCCAGACTCGCTGATCCAACTGAACTATACAGAGAATGGGGAAAAGACTTCCAGAACCAGAGGGCCATCTCGGTTTCTGACACAATATAAACTGTGTACATGTGCATCTGGATTCAGTGTTACAACAGTGACAAATGTAACAAATGTCTGACCTCCTTGATGTCCACTGGCTGTGCAAAAATCTGGGCTGTGTCCTTCTCCTGTAGTTGGTCCAGAGTGGAGCGAAGCAGCACCAACATTGGGGTCAACTGCATCTCCAGAGCTGTCTGGTGAACTCTGACCTGCAGTTGTCAGAGGACAGGTATTTGATATTTATATAGAAATTGCAAATCTAAAGAATTTAAAAAACATTTTTTAAAGACTGCCTAAAGCTAGTATGTAGAGAAGCAGCATGATCTGACAAGAGGAGTATGTGTTTAATGTTAACTAACCAAGAAAATGGCTCTATGTATAAAAATTTTTTTTTTTTCTACTGATAAATCTTCCAACAATCAAAATATAATTTCAAGCCCTCTTCTAGACTGATTTTATGATCCATATAGAACTGGCTGCCCAGTATGTTATAAGGATAGATGTCGACTCCAGCTGTATTTGCCTGTTTTCCTTTGGGGACTCCCTCACTGTTTATAGCAGCCACCTGTTTGTTTTGTGACTCAGTAATAATAAGATGATAGCATCATGTGGCAAAGACATGCCAACATACAGTATAAACACTATAGGACAGGCAAAGAAAAAGCAGATCATCCAAACATAACTGGATTATACTGGAGAACTATTCAAGTAGCTGTGTTTTTAAGGTACTTCAGATCCTCATTTGTCAAACATCTTTCTTTCAGAAGTTAAATGGTGAATTGACAACCCTAAATATGAAGCATCCAAGTCAGTGAGCATGGTTCGTCTCTGTATGTCACCTGTTCTCGTTTGAGTTTCTCCCTCTTGCGGATGAGCTCCACCAGCAGTCTGGCTTTTTCAAGATCGTGCCGAAGCTTCTGCCAATATCTCAGTGCTTCTCTTGCTGCAGAAATTTTCTCATCCACTTCAGGCTGCAAAGTACAACACATTTTAGAGCTTCTATAAACCTATTCCAGAAATATATTTAAATGCAAACAATGGTTTTAGAAAAATTGCCACAGACTGTTAAGGCTTTATTCTGTGCCCTGACCTGTTCAGTATTTCTTTGGGTCTGGATGTTAGAGTGCAAACGCCGGACCAGCGGCACACCATTCCTCGACTGTCGCTTTAGTAACCAGTACTTATAAAGCCTCTGCATGAACTGGTTTTTCTTCTGAAGGGTGATTCCTTTACAGATGATATTCAGCCTATATAACAGAGGAAAATGTTACTATCAGCATGACTAACATCAATTCAGGAAACTCACTGGAGAGCTTGATAACTTATGCTTATTTGAACTTGCTAGTAAACCAAAAAATCTCCAAGAAATTACTTCTTTTGGTAAAAAATAAGACCCATCATGTTTGGGCAAAAAGGAAGAAGAAGAAGAAAAAAAACAACCTGCTCGTGGGTATCTGAGGCACTGTCACTTGTGGTGATGCTGTGCATTGGGATGTTGACTCTGTATTCCTTTTCCCTTTCTTTTTATCCGTTTTGGCATCATTGTCAGACTTTCTGCCTTTTTTCGGTGTTGTCGGACCCTCTGTGTAGGCACTCCGTCCTCTACTTGCTCTACCTCTGCTGCCCACCACTCGCCCTTCACTCTCATCATCTGACCCAGTCTCTTGTCCTGGCGGAGAATGGGCCTCACAAAAAGCTGTCTTCTTAACTGAGAATGTGGTCCCGTTAATGTTTGTTTCTCGCACAGGCTCTATCTTCATAAAGAGACCAGCACGCTGAGCGCACGTGACATGAAATGCAGTGTAACAGTTGGCCTTATGACACTGAATAGATGCACCGCGGCCCTTCTGCTTACACAGGTAGCAGGTCAGTTTCCATCGTGCTGGGGGAATGTTACTGACCCCTTCCACTGGTTCCAGAAACACCGTGTTAGCAAAGCAGACCTCAGGAATCCATATAGCACAGACTACATGTGCCCAGCGACCATCACTCGTTTGCTTGAATGCGCCACCACGGTTTGGACACAGAACACAGTCAACAGGTTTCTGAGGGGACTGAAGGCAGCAGCGGCACAGCCACTGACCCTCAGGGATGTAGGGCACTCCGTAACACTCCTGGTGCACAGCCAGGTTGCAGGAGTCACAGAAGAGGATGACGTTGCTGTTAAGGCACTCGTCATCCAGGCACACGCAGCAAAAGGCATCATCATCAATAGTGCTTTGAGGGGGCGCCCGGCTGCGGGCTTCCAGGTATGCCTCCTCCTCCAACCGGTCCAGCAGCCGCTCGAACGTTTCTGGCGAAACAGCTGAGTAACCCTCTGATGTCCGATCAGCGTTGACCATCTCTAGCCAGGCAGTATCCTCTTCGTCCATGTCATATTCTGCCTCAGCTTCCTCCTCACCTGAGGTTTCAATGTAACGATAATATGCTGCTGGCAGAGGAGGTGCTTCAACTGGTGAGAAGGTTTCCAGCACTCGAAACTTGGGTTCAGGTAGGGTCATGTGGTGATGCTGTGGTTTGTTTAGTTTTTCAAGTGATGGTGGATGAGAATTGGGGCAACTGTTCTTGGAAGATGGTGGTGACTTATTAGTGGAGCTTTTGGGGTCTTTCCTCCGGCTTCGTGGTGTGACAGGTTTGCGGGCTGTTTGGGCACTGCTGGTGGGAGGTGATGACTGCTCACTGTTCTCCTTGTTGCTGTTACACTCACTAATGTCCTGAGCCATCATCTCATCTTCAGTAATGACTTCCAAAGGCTCCAGAATAGAAATGCGGTGAAGCCTACCATCGAGTTCCACTTCAACCACCTTCTGGGCCTGAGCATACGTCAGGGTTTCTCTGCTTGGAGAAGCTTTGAGGCTGTAGGGGGACGGTGATCGCTGACGGGCAGCCCCACGCCCGCCAACTGTCCGACTTGACTTTTTCACATCTCCACCTCCTCCTCCGGCCACTTGGCCTTTTCGGCGTGGTTTCCTCATAGGCCACCAATCACTTTTCCACCTGTTGGTTAAAAAAAGAAATAAAATGAGAACACTGATGACATTATACTGTGATGGTATTAGGCTGAATCACCTGTGGTAAAAACATTCCGTCACACACTTATAAACAGAAAACTCTTATTCATCCACAAAGGTTAACTTGGTAAACCTCTGTAATAAGGTCAGCTGTCGAGCAAACAGACGTTACTGTCAAAACACACGTGGCCAGTAAAGAAAAATCATATGTGGATTATTCTCGACTATATGTTATTAACTGCTGGCATCTACTATCAGGGCTTGACACAACACAGCGGTCAAATCCAATCAGCTTTCAGGAAAGCAAAACTGATCCAACCCAGAGCCAATCAGATTCAAGAATACCATAGCCTCAGTAGAGCGGTGTCCTTATTCCAGGAGTAAAATGTCAGCCATATTTACAGTTTTAAAAACATTGTCAAAAGCTCTTCAACTGTTTAATTTTTAACAATTGTTATTTTTGTACGGTTGACGCAGAGCGTTTCAATATATCAAGCTGGGATAAGATACTGCACTAACATAAAAGTGGCGAGAGAAGTCTATCAGCAGGCTAGGTGGCTAACTTTATAAGCTGGGTAGTAGTAACATTAGCTTCTGTGATATTTTTAAACGCTGACAAGATGCATGACATAAAAAACCCTCGCCAGCTAAAAGTTTTAAGCTTGACAACGATCAAAAAAAGGGTAGTAAAATGGCGAATTTTAAGCCATCTTACCAATTATGACAACTGACTGACAGGAGTAAGTCGACAGCCCCGGTGGTCTGAAGCCGCTTTTGCTGTAATGGTCGCCTAACCAGGCGGCTTACTTGCTACACTCTCGAAGCTAATAGCTACCCTTAGCCATCCACAGTTTGCTGGTACAGCCGGTATACTTCGCTATTTTATAGCACTTCCGTTTCTTCACAACACGGCGCTTGGGAGGCACGCAGTCAGTTCCAGCGGCTTACCGAGGACAACCGTAATATACCTGTATTAAAAATTTGAGAAAGAGCTCACTGTCGGCCCAATTTTAAGAGAAGGAGGGCTATTAGCCTCCTTCGGCTAGTTGGCTAGCTATTTGGAACCTAGAGTAAGCTAAATCGATATTAGCCAAAGTAATAGCGCTTCCGGGTGGATTTCAAAATAATGTTCTTCGTGTTTCTTATGCCGCTAACACGACCCAAATCATAACCAATCAGTTTAATAACAGCTCACCTTACCTAACCGTCACCTACGTGTTTTCCCAGCCAACATGCCCCTTTTACAGTTTTTCCCTCTCTTGCAGCTCATGACAAAGTAGCAGTTAACAGACAAATGTGCCAAAAGCTGGGTGAGACCTCGCCCTGCATACGGGATTAGGACACTCTTTCTCACGTTTATTTACATTTGTGCTCCAGTATTGCTTCCTGCTCCGTTTCTGTGTTGTCTGATTTCCTCATACGACACTCCATTTGCAGAGATCTTCTTATGCGTACGATACCAAAGTTGAAATATTACATTTTATTGTGATACTTTTATTTTTACAACGAAGCGTCTCACTTCCTTTTCATATCAGCTTGTGCGCTAACTTGACAGCAGTCAACCGATACAAGTTTAGCCTTCCCCCGTGACGTCACAATCCATGATTTTCGCGCGCGGGCTCACGGGGTCAATGACAAGTGTAGTTTTTCATTTAAACCTGTGTTGTCAACTATATTTGTAAGATTTTCTCTGGAGTGCATAACCTAACACGTGTCCAAGCACCCTGAATACACAAAGCATGTGCATATACATACATGGCCATTCATTACTGGCAAGCATGTGTATATAAATATTCACAAACATACTTATCTTGCAATGTGCAACATTATTCACGATACAGCAGTCTCCAAGTATCTCAATGTACTAACCCAGTCAAACACATATTCAAGCATTGTCACAGACCGCTTCAACACAGTTGCCTCCTTGTGCAAATAAAAAAGGGCACATCTTGTCTTACTGTTTAATTGAAAAACAATATTACAGTAAATCATAGAGAAACCCTGTAGCATGTAGTCACAATAAATCCACATCACAATTCACCGACAGGGAATGTGTAACAGTACATTTAGGAAACGGACGTTATGTAAAAAAAAAAAAAAAAAGATGCAGTTTTTAAAATGATTACTCTTTTCGACACTGATTCAGAATCTAAACAGAGTAAAAGAAATAGTGAATCCAGACTTAGAATATACAAGGGCACAGTTGGCTATATGCTGTGTTGTTTAGGGCATCAGTAATTACATGACATTCATCAGATCATGGAGACATTGTCAGAGTATTTTTCCTCTTGGAGTCCCGCCGTGGGAATGGCACAAAGCTTTTCACCTCTCTGAAACACAATCCTGTGTAAAAAAAAAAAAAAAAAAAAAGGGGACGACAGTAAGTGTTTGGTGCGTGCAAACATGTCCACAACCCAGTAATGCACGAGTTTGTATATATAGTTATACACTTCTTGTAACAACATAAAGTAAGGGCAGTCACTCAACACTGCTCAGTAAACAGAAAAAATTTGCCCGTTCTCTACTTCAATTTGTTAATTTATGATATCACCGTCAGATGTTAGTAATAGTGTTTGCTCATAATATAATTTTTTTCCACTTACGCCTCCACTCATCCAGGGACAACGTGTCGTTGTCATGACTGTCATCGTACGGCGCAGGCTCGGGGAAGTCATCCAGGTCCCGCTGGCTGTCGAAGTATGGGTGCTCCAGAGCTAGTTCAGCTGTGGGCCTCTCATCTCCATCCAGAACCAGCATCTTCTCCAGCAAATCAACACCTGCAAAAGGTCAGTGGTGTGGAATAATGCATCAATTTGCCCCGATATAAAAAACATGAAATTGAAAAAGTATAATCTATAAAATATCTGTAAAATATCAATGTGGCAGGCTGCTGCAACCTTCTCAGCAGACAGAGGATAAATTATGCTTATAACAGGCTCTGAAAGCACCATAAAATCTATCACTTAACAGTCATCTTTTTTTTGTCCTACATAACACGGACTATTTAGGCCAGAAAATGGAAATGTTTTCATTAACAGGGAACATCATGAATGATTTTTCTAATTAACATCATACATAAAAGAAAAATACCAAAGAAAAGGAAAAGTGTCATAAAAAAAAAACAAGTACAAAAATGTGACAAAAAGTGTCCCACCTTGTGCACTGGCTCTGGGAAACAACAGGGAGAAGTCTTTTCTGGGATAGCGAGGAAGGCTCTTGACATAATTTCTGGCCTGTTTAAAGAGATCAAAGGTGAATATGCAGATAGAATATTTGTTGTTCAATCTCTAAATATTGCAACAATGATTCAGTTTAACTGTGTTTGTGTAACACTGAGTTCTGTAAAAATGCAAATAGACAGAAGCTCTATATTCATCAAAGACATAGGTTGATTGTTACATATTCGCTTATTTTCTAAATGTGTAGTGTTTGTCATTCACCTTACAATAATGAAATAAATCCAAAGATAGATTCACATTTTATTTCCTACTCATATACAGCTGTCAATTAAAACCTTTTCAGTCCATACAGTCCAGCTCACAGTATGCTAAAGTGATGTTCCAACTTTTCAGTTGTGCATGTAAGCCATCTTGTTAGTATTGTGCTGAACACAAATTTAAGGTCCTTTCTAAAATCCAGGAGTCTAAATGATTTGCAGTTGGAAAACAGGACTTTCGAAAAGCCCAATCAGAACTTAACTTCCTATTAAAGCATCCTGCTACAGGCTTTTATTAATGCCCTGACTTTTCCTCTAGTGCCACCCTCAGGACAAATTCTATAGTTTACATCTGATAAAGAAAATAGGACACAAATGAAAGGCAAACTGTACTTCCCTGGCATACCTGTATATTTATGACATACACATACTATAATTCTTCCCACCTCTGGAGTGTCCAGCTTTTGGATGAACTCTGGCCCAGGCACGCCGGTTACTTTCATGATCTGAGTCAGCTGGTCCATGTCTTAAAGCAAACAGGTGACAGTCAAGGATTTTTATACTTATGCTGATGGTTCAGTAAGTGGCAAATAGGGGTTCACGGCAGGCGTGCAAAACTGAATAATAAGGGAAAAACGAAAGCCACTTATTTCCTAGCAATCCTATGAATCAGTTAACTGCATCAGAAGCAAAATAAGAACATAAAAGAGAAATATAACACATGTAGTAGCATATATAACAAGGTAGACAAAAAATGTGTTGGAAATGTGCTGCTTTTGCTTCATGTAATATACTGTAATTGCCTTTTGTGCTCCACTTCATGTCTGATTTATAGCGCTTGTCATCAAGATAAAGCTGTTTCTGTTTAATTAAGCACCTTTCAGTCTCCTTTATTATTACAATGGTTTAATAAAGCGATATTAAAACTTTACAGGGCATCATACACTGTGCTTTGCATACCAACTTTAATTGTTTAACTTATTCTTTGTAACGCAGGCTTATAAAGTTGAGCAAATGGACCAGGCTGAAGAAAGGATACAATCTTTCCCTTTGAAGAGGGTCTTTCCATTGATCATTTCTGCCATTATGCAGCCCACAGACCAGATGTCCACTAGAAGAAACACCAAAGGAAAACGACATCAGTGAGAAATCATGAAGAATACATATCACTAAGAGGGTTATATGTTTTGCTGAGTGCAGAAGAAATGAGGAAGGTGGCATTTATGTGCCAGAGAACAGTTCCTATTCACAGCAGAGAGCTGAATCTGTTGTGCGCTTTAAAATGGGGAATATTCAGTGAGTAATACTATCCTGTGCAGGGTGTAAACCTGTCAGAGCTGCTTTCTCAGCTACACTCCACTCTGTGGATGCTATTTACAAAATGAAAAACCACTATCTCCTAAAGGAACATAAATCCTGGGTTTGCAGTGACAGTTCTGTCATTGAGTCTCAGCACTATCAGGCTGCTGTCAGACCCATCTGTGTCAACAGATTAAGGGGGAAAAAATGTATTTTTCAGGATGAAATCCATGCAACTTCAAATACTTGTCAGGAATTAGCAACAGGATTACAAAAGTTGCTGACCCATGAAGTACCATACAAGCAACATTGAAAGCTGGAGTGCTGAGACGTTTTCACGTGACAAACAACAAACAGGCACAGCACCAACAGGCCAACTCAGTACTTGGACGACAGAGAGAATGGTGGGAAAGAATATGTAACAGCCACAATTGTCTTGCCAGTCTGAGTGTAGTGCATCCAGTTCAGAATGACCTCAGGCGCCCGGTACCAACGGGTCACCACGTAGCCTGTCATTTCAGCATCAGCACTGCGAGCCAGCCCGAAGTCCAGGATCTGTATCAGCAGCAAGGAAACTGATCACAGTCTGCAACATC
>JAVDPK010001643.1:190937-212175 GCA_034780415.1 Cichlasoma orientale
TTTTAATAGCACAGCTGTGAGTGTTTTGTTATGGAGGAAAAAAGCATTAATTTATTTGAGAAGCATTATTATTTAAAGATGCCAATAGTTTATTTTTGAGCAATTTCTCATGTACATCTGCAGCTGAATGTTTTAAAAAAGTGCCCGTGTGACTCAGAAGTGCCTTTTTGTTATTACCTTTTGGGAAGAAAAAAAAATCATATATATATCGTACATCGCCATTCAGCTAAAAAAAATTGTTTTTGGTCCATATCGCCTACACCTATTTACAGTAAACACATTTTATCAGTTTTAGGCAAGAAATGTTTTTAGTCAAAATAATTCAGAACAAAATGTAGTGCGAAATGCATTTAACAGCGTACAGAATCACTGACTTTAACAATAATTTAAGGGCAATGTGCATACTAACATGTAAAATGAAAAAAATACTGCCATTTTTCTAACAAAATATTGAACTATGGTTATATTCAAGAGCATTTATGTGCAAGTAATATGAAACTTAGCAATGGCCATGTACGTTTGACAGGTGTGACTGTTCGAGCATTTGTCCCTTCTGACTTATTAATATAAAAATATTAAAGTGGGCCAACTTTAGAGCTTTCTGAATAGCTTTTCTCAAATGGCTCTTTTCAGGTAACATTTAATAAAAGTAGTCATATACTTATTCCTGACAAATATAAAGCATTATAAATGTATAACCCAACAAAACAGTAAATAGAAATGATTAAGAAGCCTCAAACACTGATCCTATGATCCTATGGAGGCTGTAATGATGAGTGATGTCGGCTGGATCCAGTTTCCCTCATGGCTTGACACCTGATCCCCCATTTTTATGTAACCCTAAAAGCATGTAAACATGCACTGATACATAGAATAAGTAATAACATACAAAATGGTGCATATTTTTATGCACACAGTCATTCTGATGTTTTTACTGTATCTTGTATGTAACTGCATGATGCCATGAAAATGCAAAGTGGCCATCTTTAACACTGACATTCAAACACAGCTACATCTCCTACTGCAGAGGGACACACACAGGGCTGAAGACATGATACCAGGCGCCTACTTATTACATGAGTTGGATAGCTGTGTCACCACTGTTGGAGTGTGTTGGATAGGCTCACTTATACACACTACACAGCCAGTGTAGCTAACGTTAATGAGTCCCCAAATGCGACACACTTTTTGCAGCGTACATTAAAGGATAAGGCACTCACCACACCGAGCCGTACGCACCGGTCCCTATCTGTTTGAGGTGCGTGTATTTCTCCGGGACTTCCCACACCGTACTGTTGATTTCCTCACGCTTGAAATGTGCCCGAGTCTCCATGATGAACAGGAGAAGGCGAAGCTACGAAAACAAACTTCTCCTCCCTCCTCCCGTGAGCCCGTCACTTGCTCAGAAGGTAGTGCAAAACACCCACCGTCCAACGACCAGATGCTATACCTTACATCCCACTTCCGTTTACAGCTTTCAAAATAATATCCAACCGTCACTGCGTGGGAGTAAGGCGAGAGAAAACAGCTACAGTAGACATGCTAATGCAAGAGGACTCAAGACAGTGAAACCCGTAGAGGTCGTTCGCAGGGGTGCTAATTCAGCTACTTAAATAAATGTAATGGTGTTATTTAAGCATCTAATTTTCGTTTGTTACTAAAATATATCTAGTCACTAATACAATCAGAATTGTATTAGAAGTTAATAGTTTATTATTCTCGCAATGAAACTTTACTTTGAAAGCAACATCACTCGAGTTCCGGTGCAGCCCTCTGGTGGGCTTTACCCAGCGCCTGTCTACAAACTGACACTTCATATAAACAAGCTTAACCTGATGTAGACTTTGCTTTTAAAAAACCACCCTCCATCCACCGTGCGAAAAAATAACTAAACGACCCGCTTAAACCATGAAATCTCCAGTGTAAAAAAATAAAAAATAAAATCTGACGGCTTGCTTGCTGAAACATGTCAATATGACTCGACGCGCGCCCACCCACACACAGTAGGTGTCATTTGTCATGAATAATTACTGTAGGTTGCCAGAAGTTTATGAATCATTTCAGCCTACAGCAGGACCGATTCACACTTACAGGAACAGACATAAAGCACGAAGCCTGGAGATTCTGACTCTGTATACAAAATGTAGGTTTGTACAGGCCCATAACCTATTATTGTCATAATATGTACATTGTTCATAGAGTTACGACTTAATAAAACATTTTTTTCCCCTTTCTGAGGGGGATTCATGTATTACAGTGACACTGGCATGTGTTAGTTTTCAGAATTATAACTCATCCTTTTTTGTTTGTTGTTGTTAAATTCTATACACAGATACAAAATAGACTTTAAAATATTTATGATAGTCTAACATGTCAAAACCAATAAAAATGTAAATCAATCAAATCAAAAATATGCTGACTGATTAGGATGTAGTGAGAGTTTAGATAATAACGTGTGAGTTTGGAAACTGGTGGTGTCTTTTTTTTTTAAGTCAGCGGAAAGTACACAGATGATTCAGTGTTTGATTGGTTTATTAAAAAAAAAAGCGGTTAACCCTGAACTTCTGTATGCCATAGGGTAGTTTTGCATCAGTTCCATGTTATCTGTGATAGTGTTATTAAAAGTACACTTATACAATGGCAGGATGCAGGCAAAAGATATGATGTATATAGTTGGACTAAGTGATTATACAGTTTATATATATATATATATATTATTCAGAGGTATTGACCTGTAAATACCTGTTCAGGATGAGTCAGCGAAGCCCTTCTGTTTTGGGAAGTCAAAAGGGATGATGTGACTGTTTTTAAGCATTTCTGCTGCAGAGCACAAATTGATCATAATGTATCCGTGAGAGCTGAAAGGATCATGGATCAATACAGATGACTCAGCCTCTCACTTGGCCAGCTGTTGAACTTTCTTGCTTTCAAAGCCTACTCTGCAGCCTCTTTTTTTTTTTTTTTTTTGAAAAAAAACATCTAATCTGTGTCAGCCTCTGTTTAGTCAGCTGATGAGCAAAGCGGACTAATGTTAACAAGGTTTAAAGCTGGACCTATTTGTGGTGCTATATGAAAACTATAAGGGCCACTAAGGTGATAACAAGTCCTCCTGACAGGAGTTTTTCTTAAGAATAATAAGTCAAATGTAAACAATATGTGTGCTTCTCCACATGCAGTCAGTTTGTCATTACAAACAAGCTGTACTGTTGTAAATCAAACAAATGTGTTGGCATGAGTCCTTGGCTTACTGTGGTGTGTTATACTAGGCCATAATGCCTTTGTAGTAAGAGGGCAGTAAAACTGATGATTCAGACCTCTGTCTCAGATGAAATTAAAAGTTTAGCCAACCATTTTCATGACACAATTCATCACAATTTGTAATGCCACTCCTTGTCTGCACTTTTTACACACTGCAAAGTCATCCACTGGGCTTCACTGAACTGTCAGGGTGGACCAGATTTGGCCCACTGGCCATATATTTAACACCCCTGCAATAGCTGATGAGACATTTGATACAAAATCACATAGGTGAGTCTCAAGGAGGCTCTAGATCAGTGATCCTTCCATCTCAGTATGCAGGCAGCACATTTTAGTTTTGACCATTTTCAGAATCCAAGGCAGCATTAGGGGAAATTTTATAAGGCCAATATCGATTTGGTGTCGCCACTTATACTGCGTATGGTTAATTCTTCTATTGAGGCTGGGCATTTTCCTGAGTCTCTATATGATGCTAATATCTGTCTTTTACTTAAAAAGGATAGGGATCCCACTAATGTGACATCATACCGGCCTCTGAGCCTGCTGCTTCAGATCATAAAATTATTGCAAAGGTTTTGGCTAATCGTTTGTCTTCTCATACTGGTGTGCTGGTACATCCCGATCAATCTGGATTCATTCCAGAAAGATTTTCTTTCTCTAATACGAGACGGTTACTAAGCATCATGTACTCTTCCTCTTTCACTGACTGCAATTATATCTTTGGATGCCCAGCAGGCATTTGATCAGATGGAGTGGGAATACATGTTCACTGCTCTCAAAAGATTTGGTTTTGGTACAAAATTTCTATCTCTTTCAAAATATTCCTATTTTCTTTCTAACTTCTGGTTTCTTTAAAACATTGGATTCAATTATTATGCCCTTTGTTTGGGCATATAAACCTTCCCGTATCTCTAAGGCACATTTGCAGAAGGCCATAGAGGATGGTGCTTTTGGTCTTCCAGTCTTCCGCCATTATTACTGGGCTTGTAATGCAAGAGCCTGGACATTCTGGACCTCGGGGATAGCTGGGGAGGGAGTCTCCTCTGCCTCTTGCCCTGGCTGGCCTCGGATTGAATCCCATAACTTGTTACACCAAACTGCAGCCTCTCTGCCTGCAATTTTATTCTCCAAACCGGATATTCCTTCTAAATTTGATTTGACCCCAAATCATTTTTTTCGTTATCTGCAGGTTGAGCTTTGCAAATCAAATTAGTTCGGGTTCAAATCCAGTGCAACATATTTTCTATGATCTCCTTGTTAAATCTCCCACTTCTAGACATCTCATCTCATAGTTTGTGAATGTTTTCAATGCAACTACACCATCCTTTCATATGCTTGGACCAAAGATATGGGTGTTTCAATCTCTGCTGCACTCTGGGATCCTGATAGATAAAGTACGGTTAAGTAAAATATTCCCAAAGCTTTCAAGTGACTGTGACAGGTGTGGCCATCCTAATGCCACCCTGGGAAATTAGTTCTGGCACTGCCATAATCCAACAGCTTCCTGGTCTGATATTTTCTCTTTCTATCAAGCTGCGTACAGGCTGCAGATAACTTTAGACTCTCCCATTGCCATCTTTGGGGTATCCGACTCTTTTACTGCTCTCCCTTTGCCCGCACGACAGGCTCTGTCATTCTGGATGGTTGTAGCTAAACGTGCCATTCTCACAGAGTGGAAATCTCCCTCACCTCCCTCTTTTAAGTGCTGGCTGAATAATATGGTTTCCTGCTTACACCTTGAAAAAATACGCTACACTCTCAGTAACAATGTTCCCAGATTTGTTAAGATTTGGGGGCCAGTCTCTGATCAACATAGTGTAAACGTATGCAGAATGCTGTCTTGTTGCCACTGCTGTTCTGTTGACAATAATTGCTTGTTGAAAACAATTTTTAAAAAAAAGTATTGGGGGAAAGTGAGCATATGATGTTATGTCCATTGACTGACAGACAGAAATGTGTAGGAAGAGTGCAGCATGAGTGCATCTTGCATCGGGACCTGGCTAGCACCTAATTCTGAATCCCAATTATTGCCAAGCATAAATTACTATGATTATAATACAGGAGCATAAAGACAAAGGTGTCACAGTCCTCTGGTCCTCCTGAGCCAACTCACCTTCTACTGTATCTTTCTCTCCTCTATCATTGTGTGTGCGTGTGTGGGACTAATTCTGCTTGTGAGTTTCAATAATGTAATAATAATAAAAAGTTATTTTTCTTACCTACTCTGTTGTAATTCTCTGTTCTTTAGTGAGGTACAAATCTCCATGGACCCATACACCACGTTTCACTGGTATTCCTGGATGCAGCTGAAAGTCAATAAACCAGGAACCTCCAAAACCTCAGACACATTTGAATGTTAACTATTAGTTTTAGTAATTAGCTCATCCATTAAAATGTACAGAATATATGGTTCCTTTGCCTGTGCTTTATTTCAGGCTGCTATATTAATAATAGGTTAATCTAGTTAGACTTAAAAAGTGCTTAAAATCAGTGCTTAACACTCCGCTGAGCACACTGTACACTAAAAAGAAAGCCTTTATCTGAGCCATGAGTACATGAGCATCCACTTCTCTCTCTCGCTCTCTCTGCCTCTATGTCATTGTTCAACATCTCTGCTTGGTGTTCTCCTTGATTCACTCAGGCTCTCCTTTATCCAACCATCAGTTGTCCTGGGACTTCTCTCTTAACTGGCTGTAGGGCTTTTTGCTCTGCAGGCGACTCAGCCTCACCACTTCTTTCTTCATCCTTTTGCAGGACTGATGTCCTTGGTATCTTGATGTCCTCCTGGAACCATATTATACCATGTGATGCAATCCAACAAAACCCTTTGTGTAATTAAATACATGCAAGCGACATTGTAAGCAACATTTTTGCATTTTAACTTGCGATTGTTGTGATCAAAGGCAAAATAATTTCCTTCTCTTATAACTTTGGATTCCACATCTCACCCAGCACAGCAACACACCTGCACACAGCAACACAATCTCCTGATCGCTTGTGTTCAGACTTTGTAGATTTCCCTGCCAGTAGGAAAGTTATTGCGTCTTTTGCCAGATTTTTTTTTAAACCAAGGTTTTGCAAAGAAAAAACATTAAAAATTTTTTACATTTTGGAAAAAGGTGCAAAACAAGATGAAAATATACCTTCATGTCCTGCACTGATGTAACACTTTGCTGTCTGGCGGCACATCCGAACACATTAGCCTTTCATGGTACGGTGCTGCCCTCAGGCAACAAACCACATTTTTGGTTCACACGGTCCCTTAAAATTTTTATTTATTTATATTTTTCTATTTAATGACACAAGACACATCAATGTTCAATAAAATGAGGAATAGAAGAGGGTTTGACCTTTAACCTACGGGGTGGAGCACTCCTTTGTTAACATTTTGAGAGCACTGAGTGATGGGATATATAAGCAGTCAAACCATGCACTACATGTACTTGTGTCAACTTACAGGAAATGGGCAGAATAACTTATTATGAGAGGAAGATTGTGATTGGACAGTTAAGGTCATCGCCTCAGCGAGGAGCGTGAACTTGATGAGAGTGAGAGTTAGTAAGAGTGGACCCCAAAATCAGGTTTAAGGAAATGTTAGGAGGTCAGGGGTCAGTGTGTTGGTCAGTGTGTGTGTTGGGAGCTTGGAGAGGACATTATGAGGGGAGATGTAAGATACCAGGACGCAATGGTGCTCTAAAAGTCAAAGAAATGTGACAGAAATGTGCCGTCTACCTTTGTTTCAGTGTCAGACACACAGAAACACATAGTCCTACAATCTCACATGTATTTTAAAACCAATTCTAAACAGAGCAGGAAAATTACTTGTCTGAAATGTTCACACATTTGTCTTTTTGCCATTGTTTCAGTGACATGTCTGGTTTGCAATGGTACTACCAAAGTCATTTAATACATACCTTCTGAAGACCGTGAATGTCTTGACAGAATCTGTCCCAGTCTATTAGCAGATATTTAAGAGGATAAATAGGATAAATGTTCATTATAGTCTGTCCAGGACTTAGTTTGATATTTCTGCCTGGACCAAAGCAATTGGACCTACCAACAGGGTGCTATAGTACTTATATGAAAATTTTTGATATGGCTAAAAGTAGTAGGTAATGAATATCCTTCCTTGCTGCAACTCGTTGTCTTAAAAAAACAGTACACCATATTAGTTATGGCCAAACACCCCAAACAATGCACTTTACATGGTATTGGAGCTAACTCTGTTCAACATAATAAATCACTAATGAACCAATAAACAATATAAACCTAGTAACACTAATTTGAAGCCATTTACATTTTTTGAGTACAGTATAGATATTTTTGTGCAACTTTGCTTGTGCAGCATTTGATACAGTAGACTTTAAAAAATTGATTGGCTCTCCCAGTAAAACCACTGATTTATCCTCTCAAACCTTACAAAATGTCTAATTGGCATTAAGAAAAGGGTGTGTGCACATGTTTTGAAATTAAACTCAGATAATCATCCACCAAGCCCTTCTTTGGTTCTTTATCCATTCATGTGAAATCAGTTGTCAGAAACTTGGCTGTGCTATTTGATTCTAGTCTGACCTTCAAGATACATATAAGCAAGGTCACCTAGTCCTGCTTATATCACCTAAGGAATATTGTGAGGCTATGATCAGTGTTTCAGTGACATTCAGACTATCATTTACGTTTTTGTTTCCTCTCGGTTTGATTAACAGGTATCAATCAGAAAGCATTAAATAGACTTCAGATTGTGCAAAATGCAAAAAAATGAACATATTAAACCAATCTTAATGACTCTATACTGGCTGCCTATTACCTTTAGATTTAATTAACAATTTTAACTCATCACTTCGAAAGCCCTTCATGGACTGGCCCCAAAATATATACTGGAATTGCTTTTCCTGCACAAATCGGTGTGCAGCCTCAGATCCCTGGGCAGAAACCTGTTCCCACCTCACGCTTAAAGACAAAAGGTGTTCGAGCGTTTGGTGTCAGGGCTGTGGATTAACCTGCCTGAGGAAATCCAGCTCGTCTCTTGGGTCTCTTCTTTTAAATCACTGCTAAAGACTTGTTTATATCGTGAGGCTTTTTTGGAAGTTTTAATATAGATTTTATATATATTTTTTTACATTCTTAGCTCAATGCCATTTTATTCTTTTAACTTCTAGAGTTTGAGGTCATTTTAAGTTATTCGTTACACTGGAATCACACTGTATATTTATTCTTTATTTTGAGTCTTGTGTGGCCTATTTTTAATTGATATGTAAACTGTATTTATAATTTCCTCCTAGTTTGTTCTTTTAGTCTGTATTTTTGGGAAGCACCTTGTAATGCTGGTTTTGATAAGTGCTATACAGATGATGATGATGATGATGATGATGATGATGATGATGATGATGATGATGACGACGACGACAGTTTTAAAAAACATTGATTGATACTAGCATTGGTAACCAGTCTATCAAAGCTGTAACACAGACAGAAGAACATACCATGTATTTATATTTATATAAGTGGAGAGCCGAAGAAAGCAGGAAAGTCCTTTTTATATTAATCTGTGGAGTTCACTATAGCAACAGTAATCCTGAAATCAATAAACTTCAGAGTCATTCCACTTCATAAAACACACCAGATCCCACCGCCATAATATAAGATTCATGGATGTACTTTACAACAGACCTTCTCCTGTGGACAAATTTCAAAGAGTAATCTGCTAATGGCTGGGCCAATGATCTTCAAAGGACAATTTAGCATGTGGAGCAGACTTAGTTTAATGGTCTAACTGTAACTTTAAATACATTCTGGCAGTCACACTGTCCCTCTGCCCTTCTGTGGAGTTTGGAGATGTGCATTTGATTAGTTAAATTCTCCCTACCAGAGAGGCACATTATAAGTAACTTGGCATACTTTATTCTTTGTAATTACTTTAGCCGAGAAACCCAATTTGACAGACATCTGTTGTCTGTCTACTGCTGCCAATATTGATCATAAATCCATTTGCTCTTCTCTGTTTATTTGCATTTTGTCAATCTTTTTGGGTCATCTCCAAAAATAGTTCCCATCAGCTGCTTAGAGAAGGCCACTGTCATTCAGTCTGGGTAAATGTCAGTGAAATGTCAAATTTCAGAGATGTTTTCAGGGTCTCTGAGATGCCACACAGGAGTTTGATTAAGTTCCAATGAGTGAATTACATCAACTTCTGACATCACTGTACAGAAACAAAATATATGTGATGTACTATGGCTACCAAAAGTATAAATTACTATCATCTACACAGAGGCTGAAATATGAAATATTTATAGCTGAAAACTACAGCTGCAATTTTCTAAATTTATGGGGATCTTAAACAACACAATAAAAATGGGATTGCAGCGTACCATAGAGCATTTTCTAAACAATACTGACAGCTGCAGATTAGGAGCCACAGATTAGTGGCATCACCCACTCCCGATCCTGCTGCAGTCTTGTCCAAACTCAATTTGGCTGCTGGAACAAAAGCAATAAATGCGGAAACACGAGAAGATGTCAAATCCCAATCTGCAGCTCAGTACTCAAATTTTTAAATATCGCCCACAAGATGGAGCTAATGTCTAGCAGGATGAGCCGAATGCTGCACATGAATGCTGCTTTCATGTCATTTATTCATATCAGTGACCAGTGCAGCTTTGTTTAGATCTGAATGTGTGCATGTTTTAAACTGGTTGCGTGTTAAGAGAGAAGGATAAAATAAAAGTGATATGTGGGTGATTAATTTTATAAAGACTGAATGGTTGTTTGTCTCTCCGTGTTTGGCCTTGCGACAGGCTGGTGACCTGTACAGGGTGTACCCTGCCTCTCGCCCTGTGGCAGCTGGGACAGGCTCTGAATGGATGGATGGATGATGGATGATTTATACAGTATGAATCCAGAGCTCCATTTTTTTCCCTTTCATTTCATATGATGTTGGAGGTTCGGTTGACGCTACTTTTGCTTTCCAGCACCTGTTTTTTTTTTTTCACTGCTGAGTTGTTTTGTCTGTTCATAATGAAATCAGGAATGTATCACTTCCTGTGCGAAGGAGATTATTCCCAGGAAAGATATTCTAGACATTTTCTTTTCAGAACAGCAAACATAAAAGCTTTCAGAGACTGAAAAAAAAATGTCTCCACTTTAATAATAGGCAACAGGAACAGTGAGACTGCATGAGACAGTAATAGATGACACATTTATTTATGTGAACATGTCACAAGGTATTATTTTCAAAGTAAAAGCCTCCACTGCATCAGCTCCTTTCGTGCAGCGTAGATTGGTAGATAATAAAATAACCTGGCATGTCCTCTATTCCTGCTTGTGATGCAGATGACTGGTGGCTTACATGTGAACAAGACCAAATCTGACACAAACATAAACATGTACATGTACACCACAAACAAATACACGTATACCTCGCAAACACGAACGCACACACATACAGCCGTGCAGACACACATGCTGAGCCTGCTTGTCTGTGCTTTCCCCCCATCACGCACCTCAGCCCATCTGACAAGATCGTCTCAAGCAAAATCTGACGTGACATTTTGCAACACTGAATCAGCAAAGTACGCTAACATGTGGAACAACATAGGAAGTGAGATGAGGGAAAAAACTGTGTGTGTGTGTGTGTGTGTGTGTGTGTGTGTGTGTGTGTGTGTTTGGGCGGGGGGGGGGGGCATCTTGTTTCACAAAAGGCCACTGCTAAAGGAAGACATCCATTTGCCCCCCATGCCACCGGAGCACACTATGGCATTAACCTAATGAGTCTTTACGAAGTAATTAAAGGTTCCCCACTGAATGATACTCTGTGTCGTTCTGTAAGAGAGGAGAATTAATTATTAGTATCAATCAATGATGTTATCTGTGGGTGTTACTTGGTTAAGAGGGGAGACGGGCAGACAGTGGCATTTAGCTGTGATTAATGAAGTGACCTTCCCTACAGCCTTGGCTGAGATCTAGAAAAATCTATTCCATTTCAAAGTGACCTCCAGGGGGGACGGCTGGTTGGAACACCCATACACTCCGCATCCAAATGCAACAGAACACACACACACATGCTCACACACAACCTCACTTTGAGCGCTAGACGAGTGTGCAGATGCAGAACTTAATGTCATTTGTGACGCGATGTGCCCGCATTCAGACAGTTCTGACACATGACTGAAGATTACTTCATTGTATAGTAGTAAACTGATTTTTAAATTTTATTTATTTATTCACTTTTTTCATTTTGCAAAGCCCTTGCACACCATTCACTGGGTTGGAAATGGGACAGTAGCAGTGATGATAATGATATTAATGAGAGCCCAGAGACTTTTAAGAAATTTCCATATTTCCCAAAGGCCCGAGCATGGCATTAAAATGTTCATATTGGTACCATTCGTACTAGAAAAGGACACTCATGTCAGCTATAGTCACACTAGAAAATATGAGGGGAGAGCTGTGAGTAAACAAGGACAAGGAACAAGGATGGTTAAATGACTGTGGTTACTGTGGTTACTGTGGTTACTGTGGTTACAATACACACAGTAAAATGTAAGATGTATATACTTTAATACTTTACAGACAAGAATTAGCTTTTTATTTTTTTTCTGTTGTGTCTTTTGTAATACATTCTGACACTGTGAACATGCATCGTGTCAAATATTAACAAGGCGCAAAATAAAAATGTGGAAGATGGTGAAAGTGTTTGGTTTTTACTGCTGCAGCACTTTCTTAGCTACAAATCCCATAATGTTTATTATACTGCAGGAGCTGTTTGCAGAACATTGCTGGATGTTTTATTCTTTTATATTATAACTCTTGTTGTACTGCATAGTGATGCAAAGAATGTGTTTTAAGCAAAGTGAGGTACGATAAGATGGGATAAGTAACTGTGTTTAAAATAACAGTAGAAATACAGTTCGTGGCCCACTCTCAGATATCATGTTCATGCACTGTATGTAATAGATATAACAAACCTACATTAACTCAAACTCTCAGTCTAATACATGCACTCAGAACAGGCTGCTGCTCTTAAGTAGTTGCTCTTGATTGAGGGTGCATTAAAGGTTTTAATATATGTTCACGCTAAACTTTGGCTGATGGCACCTTTTCATCCTTAAAGTTGCAATAATTTATTTTTGGCAGCAGAAAATATAAATACACAACATCTGAGATTCTATTATCCCTTGAACAAAGCTATTGTGTTCAGTGTATTCATTACAATTAGCATTCTTTTGGAGTTATGTTTCAGGCCATGTGGCAAATTTACATCCAACAATAACTCTACTTTTAGCTCTGCTTTTGGTTTCTGCACAAACATGAGGGAACTGTATGTAGCAGCTAAATGTTCAGCTACTAACAAATGTTATCTGTTTGCCATTTAGTGGCAGGCAGACAGCTCAGAGTGCATTTGCAAGCTTTGTTTTACACAGTGGTCTTTTTACACTTGTGAGAGAGAGAGACTGCAAGGTCCTGTTTTAATTCTCGGTGGATTTGACATTAGCAGCAGCACATTTCATCATTGTCATTTTAGTCATTGTTAACACGAAAAATGATGTTCTGTCTTCTCTCTGTGTAGACTTTGCATGTTCTCTCTGTTCCTGCTTGGGTGTTCTTCGGGCTATCTGGCTTCCTCCTACAGTCCAAAGACATGAATGTGAAGTTAATTGGCAGTTGTAAATTGAGCGTGAATGGCTGCCTGTTTCTCTGGATGAGTAGGTGGGTGGATGGAAGACCTTTTATTTACTATAAATCGCCAGTAGGTACTGTAGCATGATAAAATGGTGCAATTACATTTGGGCTTGACCATGTAGAGAGCTTTCAATGCGGATCATCAGTCACATTGTCCATGATGTTTAAGACCAACGTCCCTGATGGTTTAGACTCCCAAATGTGTCTGTTTCAGTCATTCCACCTGGCTCTCCTTTGGCGTGACCTAGAATTTGATGAACACAGTTAAAATGCCTCTCCAGACCGTTCAGATGTTGGATTTGTTTTTCCAGAATATTAACTTTTTGTAACTGATGGGTAAAACATGTGCATACACATAGACAGCGCCATCAATACCTAACCAGCTGAGCCTGGTGCATTGCCCAGACAATGACAGCTCCTTGTGCAGTACAGGAAGTCCCTGTGGTGCCACTTTACAGAGCCTTAGAGGCATGCAAGTCATTGTGCCATGTTTCATCTCACCGACTCATTAATGATGGTCACTGGCCAGCACATGACAGACTTCAGCTTTGCCATTGTTTGCCTGCTCATTCCCTCCGAAGGAAAGTCAGCCAATTCTAGTAGTATACATGACATGTAATTGCAGCATTTCTGGCAATAATGGGCTATAGGAGGCTGTAACTTTGGTGACCCTTACTTTAATGACCCAATACAGGCCTTATAAAGTATTCAGGACATTGACTTTTCATTTATGAGTGTGAAACTGAGGAAAAAGGAGATAATAATGGGCATTAGCCAGGCTGGTGTATTCATTTGTGAGAATGATGACCCAAATTGTGACAGAGGTTACAAAGCCATGTGAGTGAGGAGATATAATAGGACAGTTGTTCATGTCTGCAAAATGTCTCTGTCTATATTCAACACGGCTTAAATGACTGTTTTATTGCAGCAGTGGAACCATGTGATGTTATTAGGCTACTCTAAGGACAAAAGTGCAGCTACTGCTGATCAATAAAATTTTACAATTATTCCTAAAGTGCCCTGGTAGCCATAAAAGTGAAGCTAAAATGGAGTGTTAGTTTTTCCTCTTGTCTCAGCACAAGAAAAAGGCTGCAGAAGTTTGGATAAACTGTAATCTGGATATAATCTGCTGGGTTTGAAAACTTTCCAGAATAAAGTAATGAAGGGGAGTGAGATCGGGTTTTCCACAAATTAGACGTTTCTCCTCGTCTTCCGGTCCACATGCTGACGTGTCCTATAATACTAGAAAGAAACCCAACAATCACATGACCCCCTATGAGCAAGCACTTGGCAACAGTGGAAAGGAAAAACTCCCTTTAACAGGAAGAAACTTGCAGCAGAACCAAGCTCAGGGAGGGGCAGCTTTGTGGTACAGTGCAAAAGTCTGAAAATGAAAGAAAAAGCAGTCAATGTTGAACAAAAACCCGTAGAACTATTAATCAGGACCACTTTAAAAATGCCAAAAAAGTTTGGCTCCTTAAAAACAAAATATAAAGAAATGACGGGTGACTCAAGACTTTTGCTCAGTACTGCATTAGCAGTGGTCCATTAATCATTAGTTGTCTCAGGTAAATAACCGCTACATACAGTCATGTTAAAAAGAAGGTTTTCTCTCTATGCAGCCCTGTGAAAAACTACATACACCATGACTGCTTCCATAGGAATTAACAGGGTAGGTGCTGTAGCAGCCAGGTGCTGCTAATCAAATGCACTTGATTAATTGATCATCAGGAAGCCACAATCTTCCCAGGAGTGGACATCCCACCAAATTCACCTCAAGGTCAGACTGTGCACTGCTCAGAGAAATTGCAAAAAAACAAATAACTACATCTCAGACTCTACAGGCCTCAGTTAGCATGTTAAACGTTAAAGTTCACGAGTGTACAATCAGAAAAAGACTCCACAAATATGGCTTGTTTGGAAGGTTTGCCAGGAGAAAATCTTTTCTCTCTAAAAAGAACATGGCAGCACAGGTTATGTTTTAAAAGTTGCACCTGAACAAAACACAAGACATCTGGACCAATGTCCTTTGGACAGACGAGACCAAAGTGCAGCTGTCTGGGCATAATGCACAGCACCATGTTTTGTGAAAACCACGCACAGCATATCAGCACACCCCATACCAACTGTCAAACATTCAAGTATTCTAGAGTCAAATGTGAGGCCATCTGTTCGACAGCTAAAGCTTGGCCCTAAATTGGGTCATGCAACAGGACAATGATGCCCAAGCACAGCAGCAAATCTACAACAGAATCTGAAAAAGAAATAACCAAGGTGCTGCAATGGCCCAGTCAAAGTCCAGACTTCAACCCGACTGAAATGCTGTGGCAGGATCTTCAGAGAGCTGTGCACAAATGAGTGCCTGCAAACCTCAATGAACCGAAGCAATGCTGTAAAGAAGAGTGGGCCAAATTCCTCCACCGTGTCACACAGAAACTGAGTACTTCAAGTTATCGCTGCTAAAGATGATTCTAAAAGCTACGGAATCATGGGGTGTACTTGTTTTGTTCACTGGATTGCACAGAGTCGTTTCTCACATGACTGTATATGAGTTAGTATCTCTTAGCCTTACAGAGATACATCAATGTAAAACTGATTTTTACACTCAAAGCCAATACCTCCATAGAAAAAGCTGCAGCCAAAGACAGCTCCGCATTTTGAACAATCAATATTTATAAAGTTACAGTAGAGCAACTGCTGTTTTTTGCAGTTACAACATACAACTCGAGAAAAGCTCACGGGCTTCAGATTGTCCAAATATGGGTTTTCATTTGTTTCATGTGTCTTGGCACATAACAGATTGTGCACAATTTCAATTAAGAACACCAAAATTATAGTTGCGAGATGGTAACAGCTGCAAGCTCACTTAATCTCCCCACAAACAAATGGCTCATTACTTTGAAAAGTCTGCATTCAACTTAAGTACATGAAGAGATTTTACGTGCAGCTGTACACACACAGCAGCAACAAACAGTGTGTGTGTGTGTGTGTGTGTGTAAAATCCATATTTTCAAGCTGAACAATGTATTGTTCCCCATGAACTCCTGCAGTGTCCTAATGTGTGCCATCTTACACATTTATGCATTGTGCACGCTGCATTGCACATATTGTGCTATTGCTTTGTGTGCGTGTAAGGTTTCCCTTAGCTCGAGTTTTCATGATATACATTGATGTCCCACTTATTTGGTAAATCAAGCAACATGGCTGAATTCTAGAGTCACAGGAAAAAAACCATAAAACACATGGTTATTTTATTGGAATGGACGTATCAGTCACCTCAAGTATTTCTAACAGTGTGTTCATTTTAAAACTTATTTATTCCAACAAACACCATCTATAGAATCCCATGAATTACTTTTTCTTTGAATGGTTTTTGTCATTTGAGAGAACACAAACATCCACATGCCTTACGTCTTTAAGCATCAGTGACTCGAATGGTTGTTTACAGAATAGTGGGGGTAAAAGAATCATATGCTGGTGTAAAAACAAAAAAGCAATAGTTCCAGCAGATACTGTGTTAAGAACTGTTTGTATCTAACTGATGGCTATTTAAAGGCAGAGCAGCCCTGTCTGCTTGAGCTGTGCTGTTGGAGAGCTCCACACATTGGCCCTGAAGAGATGAGGAAGTCCAGACTTATAGCTACTAGCAATTTATCCATTTTAATATCAGTGTTTTTTTTCCCTCTCTCTCTCTCTCTCTCTCTCTCTCTCTCTCTCTCTCTCTCTCTCTTTGTTCCCATGATACATCTGTCATTCTGGCAGGCAGATGCAGGATGCAGAATGCAGGAGACAGGGTTTAAACTTAAAGGTAGCTTTAATGCTGAAGATACTTCCAAGCTATCAAAATATAACAAAGCAGGACTAAAGTCAGGAATCCAAGGGAGCACACAACTATGGGGGCGGACAAAACAAAGCACTGAAGAAAACTGAAGGCTTAAATACACACACACACACACAAAGTAATTAGAGGGGAGTGGACATAGCTGGGGAGAACCGGTGAACTGAATCTAACTTACCAGATAAAGGAGAAGCAAAATTAAACACAATGCACAAGGGACTAGCAAAATAAAACAGGAAATGACAACACACAGACAGAGGCACAGACTTGATGCAGGGAAACCAGAAATTAGATACAAATAAACTTCTTTCACTGGAACTAAGGGGCTGAGCCCAACTTCTGAAAAACAACCCCACACCATAATTTCCCCCCGCCAAACTTTACACTTGGCACAATGCAGTTAGACAAATACCGTTCTCCTGGCAACCACCAAACCCAGACTCATCCATTGGATTGCCAGACGGAGAAGCGTGATTCGTCACTCTGGAACTGCTCTGGAGTCCAGTAGTGGTGTGCTTTACACCACTGCATCCAAAGCTTTGCATTGCACTTTGTGATGTAAGGCTTGGATGTGATGTAAGCTCTCTGCACACTGTTCTTGAGCTAATCTGGAGGCCACATGAAGTTTGGAGGTCTGTAGCAATTGACTCTGTTGGCGACCTCTGTGCACTATGTGCCTCAGCATCCGCTGATCTCCTGTTGCCATTTTATGTGGCCTACCACTTCATGGCTGAGTTGTTGTTCCCAATCGCTTCCACTTTGTTATAATACCACAGTTGACTGTGGAATATTTAATAGGGAAAAAATTTCATGACTGGACTTGTTGCACAGGTGGCAGCCGATCACAGTACCACGCTGGAATTCACTGAGCTCTTGAGAGCGACCCATTCTTTCACCAATGTTTGTAGAAGCAGTCTGCATGCCTAGGTGCTTGGTTTATACACCTGTGGCCATGGAAGTGATTGGAACACCTGAATTCAATGATTTGAATGGGTGAGTGAATACTTTTGGCAGTATAGTGTAACTCAGATAGCTAAACGAAGAAGTCTGAGGATACCAATAAGGAAATTGACCAGAAACTATAAAAAAGGTACAAACCTCAAAACTGCAAAACACCATAATCACTGAGAGACATTAAATGACCAAATTTGAAAAAAAAAACTGAAAATGCTGGGTCACAGAGCCTGGATCATGACATCAACCAAACATTCATTGATGGGTGGACTGGTTAAAATCTAGCACTTGGAACAACGCAGGAAAGTGGTTGTGATCCAAAGAGAACACACAAAATTACTCCCATCACATTTTAAACATCATGGATTGATGATGCACATAACTGTACGAGGCAATATGAGGGAGGGAATTTTCCATGGTTTCCTCTGCATTTGGATGACGATAGATTAGATCTCATTATGTTTGTTGATTGAGTTTACCAACAAGAAAGCATATAAAGTCCACCCCCCTCCCCACCACCACCACCCTGAGCTGCAACATGATTAAGAGAAACTGATGACTTATAACATCTTTGTTCTCCAAATACCTCATTTGTCATCTCTGCAAGTGCTGCTACAAATACATGAGAGGCATCGTGCCCAAGACCTCTACAGAAGAAACACAGAAATGTGTTGCAGCACAAAACTGGATGTACACCGCTGACAAATGTGCAAGAGGCATCATTCCAACAAGTTTCTTCTAAATCACTGTCATTTCACTGAAAAACATTGTGCGATGCCTATAATTAGTGCAGAAGCTGTAAGTGGTGAGTGGGTAGCCTGTGTGTTAGAGAGCATATGTCACAGTGCGTTAGCGTCCAGGCTAAAACGTGTTACTTACGCCTGTCATGGCTGTCCTGACTGCCTGTCAGACCAGCCGTAAGGTGACAGTGATGCGTCTTGTCTGTCCAGCTCAGTGGCCCAGAAGACCTGTAACCTGTCAACAAACGCACATGTGCACGCGTGCACACACGCTCCCACACACACACTCATATTGATAACATATACACAGATGTATAAGCATTGTGAGCTTGTATAATTCCAAAGTGGGTCAATGAAGCTTCTGCCAATCGTGAGTTCTGAGGTATTCATCACACCTGTATATCAAGCTTCGTTCATTTTTCACCTGCTTCATTTAGTTTCCACCCAGCTGCGCTAATTTTTTGTTCCAAAAATTCATGATGGGCAAACATGAAATTAATAATATTCTTCCTGTTTTGTGTTTTCCTGTTTTAATTGAGTGATCCGCAGCTTGCAAAGAACATGGGACAGGGAGGTAAAGAGGCTCTTTGGCCTTTTCTGCTTCTTGTTGTTTTCTAATATGGTAGATCAAAGGCATTATGAAGTAAATGTCTATATTGTTTTAATTTAATGAAAGGACACATGATTTAATGGTCACTGAGGTCTCATCTTATCACCTTCTTTTTCCTCCATCTTTCCTCTGTCCTTGTGGATGACCCTGGTCAAAACCTTTGCCTTCCACCCTGCAGCACATGAGACTAACTGCACTCAGTGCACCTCTCTCAAAATGTCTTCCTTTTACCACTTCCTCTTCCTCTCCTTTATTTAGCGGCCCTTGTCTAAGTGTGTATTTTGTGTATATCTCCTTGAGGCCCTGTGTGTTAGTGCCAGATGACCTGAAGCCACCCAAGACCAGTGGTCCATGGCTAAAACGATAAGGCAGGGGACTCCTTTGCTTACTGTACCCCCTTGGTTTTTCATATTCTCTTCTTTCCCTTTCCTTCTCTCCCTTCCCCATCACCTATCTCGGCTTGATTATGCCTATAAGAGATTCAGAAGCAAAAATGGGTATTAGTTATTATTGAAATCAAGATTTAGTGAGTCACAAACAGATAAATACAGTGTGTGATTTAACTTTAAAAAAATCAACATAGTCATTCAAATTTGCAGATTTATATAGCTCAGCACTGAGTCAAATAATTCTTCAAATTCAGATGGAAGTCGCTTTCCCTTTTTGCACAAACGCATTAATTATCAGGCATTACATTCATATTATAAATAAGCTAACTTTTTGTTCACATTTGGCACTCATTATCCTTTCACAAATGCTGAATCACAAGGATTTCCTCAGGCCTCAATGACTCATCTTTCAGCACTGATGTGAAGTTTTGAAGAAGCAGTCAACAGCTTCATGTCTCCGGTAATACCCATGGGAAAAATCTGTTTATTTTATCTTCATATCAAATCCTATGATATCTTTCTAATGGAACAGTTTGCAAATGATTTTGGGAGAAATGGCCCATGTCCCAATCGAATTGGACGGCAGCTTTTCAGCCCAGTGTTGGCTTCCAGAAACCCCGGAGAGTTTTGATTAACCACATCTGGTCCCGCTCTTTATCGGGATTCATCGCTGCAAACTCTTTGGTAATTAGAAAGACCGTCCTTCATGTCAAATCAAAAAGATGAGTGATGGCTATTTGTAATCTTATGAGTGAATGTGTTTGAATGTGTGTTGGGAGGCTGCAATAGAAAAATCTGATTAATGATGCTCATCTCGGCCTCCCTTGGCTGTCCAAATGTAAACAGAGGACTCAACTGTTTGCGTGCAGTGTAATTAGTCAGCGGTGACAGGTCTTTTCTCTCTTTCTTTCTCCCTCTGTGTCTCTCTGCTCATCTTGTCAACAGGACAGATACGCACCATGCTGTCAACAAGCCTGATAGCCAGCACTGGTAAAAAGGTTAAGATTTACATAAAATATAGCAATCTGCTTACACACACACACTCCACATCAGACAGATTTCCCATTACTGCATTTTTCCCCCCCTCTGTTCTTTCCTTTCCGTGCTCCTTGCCTTTATTATTTCTCTTTTAAAATGCAGACTGTGGCTCAAAATGACTCCCACTCATATGCAGAGGCAAGAATGCATGCCTGATTGGATGCACACACACACACACATACACACTGACAGTCATAAACATTTCTCTTTGTTGAGCAGGTAGACAGCAGAATAACGATCATCTGTCACAGTCAGGGTAACGTAATTCTAGTTCATGCTGTCCTACATAACACTGTATACAATATATGTGTATTTTATTGTTTTATTCTGCAGGTGTCATTCAGTTATCCTGCTTGTCAACAGCCAGGAAGAAAGAACTCCATGAAAGGCAGCAACGGATAGAGCAATCCAAGTTTTCATTTTCTAAATCCACATCCGAGGTGCTGGGAAATAAGATGAATACTGCACCTGGAGGATGCATGTATGTTTGTCATTATCCAAAAAGGTTTCTTGGTTCATGGTTAAAAGCAGCAAATTATATAAATGAACAAAAATATGATGAATTCTGGTAAAAGGAGCGAGAGACAAAAATAACCCTAAATGTGATTGGACCCTGGCACTGGTAAAAGGTTGTATTTGGGGTCGACCGGTCACCGCGTTCCACTAAAATGTCAACTTCAGCATGTGTGCACACAGCCATTTCATTTTCACATTAAGGCATACTTGCCCTTGA